>CM055899.1:24227519-24770019 GCA_029582155.1 Panopea generosa | reverse complement strand
TTACTACTACTATCACTGCTCCCTATTACTACTACTACTTCTACTCCCTCTACTACTACTACTACTACTACTAGCACTACTACTATTACTACCACTACTAATACAACTATAACTACTACTTCTTATAATACTACTACTTCTACTACTACTTCATGTAATTACAGTACTATAGAGTACAACAACGTTAATTATAGTACTATAGAACACAACAACGTTAAGTACCGTACCATACTCTATAACACAACAACGTTAATCATCGTACTGAAGAAACCCAACACCATTTATTACCGTACTATAGAACACAAAAACGTCAATTAAAGCACTATAGAACACAACAACGTTAATTACCGTACCATACTATAGAACACAACAACTTTAATTACAGTACTATACTATAGAACATAACAACGTCAATTATCGGACCATACTGTAGAACACAACAACGTTGATTAAAGTACTATAGAACACAACAACGTTAATTACCGTACCATGCTATAGAACACAGCAACGTTAATTACCGTACTATATATAGAACACAACATCGTTAATTATATTACTATAGAACACAACAGCGTTAATTACCGTACCATACTCTATAACACAACAACGTTAGCTATCGTACTGAAGAAACCCAAAACCATTTATTACCGTACTATAGAACACAAAAACGTCAATTATAGTTCTATAGAACAAAACAACGTTAATTACCTTACCATACTATAGAACACAACAACTTTAATTACAGTACCATACTATAGAACATAACAACGTCAATTATCGAACCATACTATAGAACACAACAACGTTGATTAAAATACTATAGAACACAACAACGTTAATTACCGTACCGTGCTTTAAAACACAGCAACGTTAATTACCGTACCATATATAGAACACAACAACGTTAATTATAGTACTATAGAACACAACAACGTTAATTACCGTACCATACTATAAAACACGCAACGTTAAATACCGTACTAAAGAAACCCAACAACACAACAACGTTAATTACAGTAATATAGAACACAATACCGTTAATTACCGTACTATAGAACACAACAATGTTTATAACTGTACCATACTGTAGAAAACAACAACGTTAATTACCGTACCATACTATAGAACACAACAATTTTAATTATCGTACCATACTGTAGACCACAACAACGTTAATTTCCGTACTATACTATAGAACACATCAACGTTAATTACAGTACTATAGAACACAACAACGTTAATTACAGTACGATAGAACACAACAACGTTACATGTGGTCAGCTACCACCATTGCGTTTTCCATAGACTTACATTATAATATTTGACGTAATTTTCACTATTTCTACATCATACTAAAGCACTATCCTAGACTCAAATTAAAATGTCCCAAAAATGCGGTCAAAAGTATAAATTTTTACCACTGTTTGCCCCCTGAAGTTAGGTACCCCCAACTTTAAGCATGATTTTTTCCACCAATTTTACTTTCCATACAGTTTCCAAAATAAAATGAATTTAGTCAGTCACAGAAACATATTTTTTTATTGACACAAACATAATAAACTTATATTTTATTGTACTACTACTACTACTACTACTACTACTACTTCTACAACTACTACTATTATTACTACTACTTGTACTTCTACTACTATTACTACTTCATCTTCATCTGCAACCGATACTACTATTTCTACTACAACTACCACTAATACAACTTATACTACTGCTACTAATAACAATACTTCTACTAACACTACTACTGATAATACTATTATTAATAATTTTATTACTAATACAACAACTTTTACTACTACTACTACTTCTACTACCACTATTACCATATCTTAGAATTTTACTACTGTTTTTACTACTACTGCTACTACTACTACTACTATTACTACTACTTCTACTACTACTACTACTATAACTACTTCGACCACTACAACTAAGTCTACTACTAATTCTTCTTCTACTACTACTATTACATGTACAACTACTACTTTTACTACTTTTCTTACTACTTCTACTACTACTGCTTCTACTATTGTTTCTTCTTTAACTACTACTCCTACTACCACCACCACTATTACTACAACTTCTTATTATATTACTGCTCGTGCTACTACTATTACTAATACTATTTCTATTATAACTTATGTAATATAAGTTATAATAGAAATAGTATTAGTTATACTACTTCTTATTCTACTACTGCCACTAGTACCACTACTACTAATACTAATACTACTACTACTACTACTACTACTACTATTACATGTATTACCATTATTTTTACTACTTCTACTACTGCTACTACTATTACTAATACTATTACTAATTAGACTGTTACTACTGCTAATACTATTACTACTTCTACTGTTACTACTATTATTTCTATTATTACTACTACTAACGCTACTAATACTACAACTTCTACTACTACCAGTAGTATGTCTTCTAGTACTACTACTACTTTTATTATTACTACTACTAGTATTTATAATTTTACTATTACTACTACTACAATTACTTTTACTACTATTATTACTACTTCTCCTACTACCACTTCTAATAATAATACTTCTACAACTACAAGTACTACTTCTACTTTAACTACTACTGCTACTATTATTATTATTACTACTACTACTTTTATTACTTCTACTACTACTGCTTCTACAATTGCTTCTTCTATGACTACTATTACTACCACCACTATTACTACTACTTCTCATTATATAACTGCTACTGCAACTACTATAACTACTACTATTTCTATTATAACTTATATTACTACTACTTCTTATTCTACTTCTGCCACTAGTACCACTACTACTACTACTACTACTTTTACATGTATTACCACTATAATTACTACTTCTACTACTACTACTTTTACTACTACTAATTATACTACTGCTTCTACTACTTCTACTTCTACTGTTACTACTATTATTACTGTTTCTACTACTACTAGCACTACTTATACTACAACTTCTACTACTACCAGTATTATGTCTACTATTACAACTACTACTTTTATTATTACTACTTTTATCAATTATACTATTACTATTACTACTACTACTACTACTGTTACTACCATTATTAGTAATTTTACTACTACTACTTTTAATAATACTACTTCTACGACTATAAGTACTACTACTACTTTTATTACTACTGTTACTACTATTATTAATACTACTACTACTACTATCACTGCTGCTGCTACTGCTAATACTACTACTACTACTACTACTACTACTACTACTACTACTACTACTACTACTACTACTACCACTACTATTACTATTGTTACTAAAATTACTACTACTTCAAATTGTACTACTACTACCATACTACTACTACTACTGCTACTACTTCTATCATTACTACTTATACTACTACTACTACTACTACTACTACTAGTACTACAACTACTACTACTACTACCCATACTTACTTCTTTTATTACTACTACTACTACTGTTACTATTACTGCTACTACTACTCTTTTACTACTACTACAACATCAACAACTACAACTACTACTACTACTACTATTACTGCTACTGATCCTACTACAACTTACTAATAGTTTTACTTCTACAAGTTCTTCTTCTTCTACTATTACTACTACTTCTACTACTACTACTACTACTACTACTACTACTACTACTGGTACTATTACTACTACTACTACTACTACTACTACTACTACTTCTACTACTACTACTACTACTACTACTACTACTACTACTACTATTACTACTACTACTCTTTTATTACTATTACAACAACTACTACTACACTTACTACTGCTACTGGCCCTACTACATCTTACTGATAGTTTTACTACTACTACTACTACTACTACTACTACTACTACTACTACTACTACTACTACTACTGCTACTGGCCCTACTACATCTTACTAATAGTTTTACTACTACTACTACTACTACTACTACTACTACTACTACTACTACTACTACTACTACTACTACTACTGCTACTGGCCCTACTACATCTTACTAATAGTTTTACTTCTACTTCTACTACTACTACTTTTATTACTCCTACTACTCCTACTACTACTACTACTACTACTACTGCTACTACTTCTTTTATCACTTCCCTTACTACTACTACTACTACTACTACTACTACTACTACTACTACTACTACTGCTACTACTGCAACTACTACTTCATTCTACAACTACTTCTTCTACTACTACTACTACTCCTACTACTACTTCTACTACTCCTACTATTATCACTATCCCTACTACTACTTCTACTACTACTACTACTACTACTACTACTACTCCTACTCCTACTACTACTACTACTACTACTACTACTACTCCTACTCCTACTGCTATTACTCCTACTACTTCTTTCATCTACCACCACCACTACTACTACTACTACTACTACTACTACTACTACTACTACTACTACTACTACTGCTACTACTATTATTATTACTACAACTACTATTATCACTACCCCTACTACCACTACTACAACAATTTATGCTGTCTGTCATCCTCTTATTCTACTACTGATACTACTACTGGTGCTACTACTACTACTACTACTACTACTACTACTACTACTTCTTCTATTACTACTACTACTACTACTACTACTACTACTACTACTACTACTACTACTGCTGCTGCTACTGACCCTACTACATCTTACTAATAGTTTTACTACTACTTCTATTACTCCTACTACTCTTACTCCTCTTCTTCCTCCTCCTACTACTACCACAACTACTCCTACTACTCTTACTACTACTACTACTTCTATTATCACTACGCCTACTACTACTTCTACTACTACTACTACTACTACTACTGCTACTACTTTTATTATCACTACCCCTACTACTACTTCTACTACTACTTCTTCTGCTACTACTGCTACTATCCCTACTACTACTTCCTTCTACAACTACTTCTACTACTATTACTACTCCTACTACTACCACTACTCCTACTATTATCACTATCCCTACTACTACTTCTACTACTACTACTACTACTACTACTACTATTATTATTATTATTACTATAACTACTATTATCATTACCCGTACTACCACTACTACAACAATTTATGCTGCCTGTCCTCCTCTTATTACTACTACTTCTGGAATGTCTACCAACCACTTTTAGGTATTGTTTTTCCTCCTTTGGTACTTATTGGTCGATATACTGAGCCGGTTGTGTTAACACTATGGTCTGCATTTCCATCTTCACTGTGTGTTGGGGTACCTTCTTATAAAACAGAATATAAGAATTGTAATTAAATAATGAATACCATTTTTTGATACGATTGATACATAATATTTCAATAAAGGACACGTATTTGTTATATATTTTATTGATCAAAATGAAAGATACAATACATGTTAGATTTACATGCTAAGAAATAAACAGCCTAATAAGACTTATCAGCCTCATTTTATCAAAATTCCAATTACTTCAACACAGATAAAAAGAAACTTACATGACATTATTTAAAAACAACAAGAACAAAATAAGACGAATTATAACATCAACCCATCAATGCAAGTTATTATTGCACTTTTATTTTGTAATAGTATATCAATTTTGCCTATATATGAATGATTTGTATGACATACTTTATCAATCATTGAAGAGAATGTATAATCTAACTGGATTACATGTACACTATATAACCCAAAATAATAATCAGAAACATATATTACATGAACAAACAGTAAAAAATGATTTAATTAAAAATAAACAAATTTCAAGAGGATAAGACAAACATTTAAAATTACTTGTAACAAATAACATGTTTATATATTAAAACATATATGTTTATCATCAATACTAACATTTACTTCTTCAACAAAGTAATTGCAAAGACTGTAAGAAAGTCATGGGATTATTTGATTATTAATGTAGTTCTAATCGTATGATGTGTAACATTTCATTTAGTCCATACTTGTTTTATTACCTGAGGAACATTTCTACTATAATTGTATTAACATTATTAAGATAATTATGCAACTGGACGAACTATTCAGCAACATGTTATACCGCTTTCAGCAATAAAATCATTACCAGGACACGTCGAAACTGCAGCAGTCGGCCTATAACAAATCATGTCCGTGTGTAATGCACTATAATAGCTATATAATATAGAAGCAAGTTTCCTATGTTCTTAACAATTGGACCATAACTTTTACGTGTCTTGTAAATGGTGACATTGCCTAAAATATGATAAAATAGTTATAAATGGTGACCCTTTCTAAGATATGATAAGTTGGTTGTAAATGGTGAACCTTTCTAATATATGGTGAATTGGTTGTAAATGGTGAACCTTTTCTAATATATGATCAATTAGTTTTAAATGGTGAACCTTTATAATACATGATAACTTAGCTGTAAATGATGAACTTTTCCAAGATATGATGAGTTTGTTGTAAATGGTGAACCTTTTCAACATATGATATGCTGTTTGTAAATGGTGAAACTTTCTAATATATGATCAGTTGCTTTTAAATGGTGAACCTTTCTTATATATGATCAGTTGGTTGTAAATGGTGAACCTTTCTAATATATGATCAATTGGTTTTAAATGGTGAACCGTTCTAATAAATGATTAACTGGTTGTAAATGGTGAATCTTTCTAATATATGATAAGTTGGTTGTAAATTGAAAAAAATTCTAATGTATGATAAATTAGGTGTAAATGTCGAACCTTTATGAGATATGATGAATGGGTTGTAAATGGTGAACCTTTTTAATATATGATCAATTGGTTGTAAATGTTGAACATTTCTTATATATGTTCAGTTGTTTGTAAATGGTGAACGTTTCTAGTATCTGATGAATTTGTTGTAAATTGTGAACCTTGTTAATATATGATAAGTTGGTTGTAAATGGTGAAAATTGCTAATATATTATCAATTGGTTGTAAATGGTGAAACTTTCTTATATATGATGAACTGGTTGTTAATTGTGAACCTTTCCAAGATATAATCAATAGTTGTAAATGGTGAACCTTTCTAATATATTATTAATTTGTTGTAAATGGTGAACCTTTCTAATATATGATGAATTTGCTGTAAATGGTGAACATTTATTAAAAATGATAAGTGTGTTGTAAATGGTGAACATTTATTATATATTATCAATTGGTTGTAAATGGTGAACCTTTCCAAGATATGATCAATTAGTTGAAAAATAGTGAAACTTTCTAGTATAAGATTAATTAGTTGTAAATGGTGAATCTTTCTTAATATAAGATAAATTCGTTGTAAATGTTGAACCTTTCCAAGATATGATCAGTTTGTTGTAAATGGTGAACCTTTCTTATATATGATAAGTTGGTTGAAAATGTTGAAACTTTCTAATAGAAAACTATGATGAATTGGTTGTAAATATTGACCCTTTCTAAGATATGATAAGTTGGTTATAAATGTTGAACCTTTCTGAACCTTTCTGATGTATGATAAATTTTCCAAAATTTGATAAATTAGTTGTAAATGGTGAACCTTTAGAATATATGATGAATTGTTTGTAAATGGTGAAACTTTCTAATATATGATCAGTTGGTTGTAAATTGTGAACCTTTCTTATATATGATAAGTTGGTTGTAAATGGTGAAACTTTCTAATATGTAATCAATTGTTTGTAAATAGTGAAACTTTCTGATATGTGATGAGTTTGTTGTAAATGGTGAACCATTCTTATATATGATCAATTGTTTGTAAATGGTAAAACATTTTAATATATGATGTGTTTGTTGTAAATGGTGAACCTTTCTTATATATGATAAGTTGGTTGTAAATGGTGAAACTTTCTAATATGTAATCAATTGTTTGTAAATAGTGAAACTTTCTGATATGTGATGATTTTGTTGTAAATGGTGAACCATTCTTATAAATTATCAATTTGTTGTAAATGGTGAAACTTTCTAATATATGATTAATCGGTATTACATTTATGAACCTTTCTTATATGTGATAAATAGATTGTAAATAGTGGCCCTTTGTAAGAAATGATGAGTTTGTTATCAATGGTGGCCCATTCTATTACTATATAATAAGTTTGTTGTAATTTGTGAACCTTTCTAATATATGATGAATTGGTTGTAAATGGTTAAACTTTCTAATATATGATCAATTAGTTGTAAATTGTGCATCCTTCTATTAAATGATCAATAGGTATTAAATGGTGAACTTGTCGTTTATATGAGAAATTGGTTGTAAATGGTGAATTTTTCTAATATCTAATCAACTGGATGTAAATGGTGACCCATTCTAATATAAGCTGAAATAGTTGTAAATGGTGAACTTTTCCAAGAGATGATGAGTTTGTTGTAAATGATGAAACTTTCTCATATATGATCAATTGTTTATAAATAGTGAAACTTTCTTATATGTGATGAGTTTGTTGTAAATGGTGAACCTATCTTATATATGATAAGTTGGTTGTATATGGTGAACCTTTCTAATATATTATCAATTTGTTGCAAATGGTGAAACTTTCTAATATATGATTAATTTGTATTAAATTGTGAACCTTTCTTATATATGATAATAGATTGTAAATAGTGGCCCTTTCTAAGAAATGATGAGTGGACCATTCTAATAATATATGATAAGTTTGTTGTAATTGGTGAACCTTTCTAATAAATGATGAATTAGTTGTAAATGGCTAAACTTTCTAATATATGATCAATTGGTTGTAAATGTTAAACCTTTCTTATATATGATCAATTAGTTGTAAATGGTGAACCTGTCTAATATATGAAAAAAATAGTTGTAAATGATGAACCTTTCCAAGATATGATGATTTTGTTGTGAATGGTTATATATGATCAATAAGTTGTAAATGGTAGCACTTTCCAAAATACGATAAGTTTGTTGTAAATTGTGAATCTTTCTCATATATGATCAATGTGTTGTAAATGGTGAACAATTCTAATATATAATTAATAAGTTGTAAATGGTGAACCTTTCTAATATATGATGAATTGGTTGTAAATGTTGAACCTTTTTAAAATATGATTAGCTGTTTTTTAAACGATGAACCTTTCTGATATTAAATGAATTGGTTGTAAATGTTGATCCTTTCTAATATGAGATGAAATGGTTGTAAAATGTGAACCTTTCCAAAATACGATCAATCAGTTGTAAATGGTGAACTTTTCTTATAGATTATAAATTGGTTGTAAAAGGTGAACCTTTACAATATATGATAAATTTGTTGTAAATGGTGCAACTTTCTAATGTGTGATCAATTGGTTTTAAATGGTGAACCTTTCTAATATACTATCAACTGGTTGTAAATGGTGAAACTGTCCAATATATGATCAGTTGGTTGTAAATGGTGAATCTTTTTAATATATGATCGACTGGTTGTAAATGGTGCACCTTTCTAATATATGATCAATTGATTGTAAATTGTGAACCTTTCTAATATATGACGAATAATTGGTTGTTAATGGTGAACCTTTCTAATATATGATAAATTGGTTGTAAATGGTGAACCTTTCTAAAATATGATAAATTGTTTGTAAATGGTAAAACTTTTTAATATATGATCAATTATTTGTAAATGGTTAAATTTCTAATATATATGATGAGTTTGTTGTTAATGGTGAAACTTTCTAATATATTATCAATTGGTTGTAAATGGTGAACCTTTCTTATATATGATCAATTGGTTGTAAATTGTGACCCTTTCTATAATATGATGAGTTTGTTGACAATGGTGAACCATTCTAATATATGATAAGTTGGTTGTAAATGGTTAACCTTTCTAATATATGTTGATATGGGTTGTAAATGGTTAACATTTCTATTAAATGATCAATTGGATGTAAATGTTGAAACTTTCTAATATATGATCATTTGGTTGTAAATCGTGACCATTTCTTATATATGATAAATTTGTTGTAAATAGTGAACCTTTCTAATATATGATAAGTTTTTTGTCAATGGTGAGCCATTATTATAATATATGATAAGTTTGTTGTAATTGGTGAACCTTTCTAATATATAAAGAATTTGTTATAAATGGTGAACTTTTCTAATAAATGATGAATTGGTTGTAAATGGTGAACCTTTCTAATATATGATAAGTTGGTTGTAAATGGTGAACATTTCTAATATATGATAAGTTGGTTGTAAATGGTGAACCTTTCTTCTATATGATCAATAAGTTTTAAATGGTGAACCTGTCTAATATAAGATAAATTAGTTGTAAATGAAGAACCTTTCCAAGATATAATGATTTTGTTGTAAATAGTTATATATTTATAATCAATTAGTTTCAAATGGTAGCTCTTTCCAAAATACAATAAGTTTATTGTAAATTGTGAAACTTTTTCTTATATGATCAATTTGTTGTGAATGGAGAACCATTCTAATATATGACTAATTAGTTGTAAATGGTAAACCATTCTAATATATAATGAATTGGTTGTAAATGTTGAACCTTTCTAAAATATGATTAGTTGTTTTTAAATGGTGATCCTTTCTAATATAAGATGGAATGGTTGTAAATGATGAACCTTTCAAGAATATGATCAATTAGTTGATAAGTTGGTTGTAAATGGTGAACCTTTCTAATATATGATTAATTGGTTGTAAATGGTGAAACTTTCTAATATGTGATAAATTGGTTGTAAATTCTGAACCTTTCTAATATATGATGAGTTTGTTGTTAATGGTGAACCTTTCTCATGTATGATAAGTTGGTTGTAAATGGTTAACCTTTCTAATATATTATCAATTGGTTGTAAATGGTGAAACTTTCCAATAATTGATCATTTGGTTGTAAATGGTGAATCTTTTTAATATATGATCGATTGGTTGTAAATAGTGCACATTTCTAATATATGATAAATTGTTTGTAAATGGTGAACCTTTCTAATATATGATGAATTGGTTGTAAATGGTGAACCTTTCTAATATCTGATGAATTGGTTGTAAATGGTGACCCATTCTAATATAAGATGAAATGATTGTAAATTGTGATCCTTTCTAATATATGATAATTTTTTTGTAAATGGTGAATCTTTCATATATATGATGTGTTTGTTGTAAATGGCTATCCTTTCTAATATATTATCAATTGGTTGTAAATTGTGAACCTTTCTAATATATGATCAATTTATTGTTAATGTTGAACAATATTCTAAGATATGATGAAAAGGTTATAAATTGTGACACTTTCTAAGATATGATTATTTGGTATTAATGGTGACTTTTTCAAAGATGTGATAAATTGGTTGAAAATGGTTACTCTTTCTAAGATATGATAAGTTTGTTGTGAAACGAACTGCAAGACAAATATAACTAGATGCCTAAGGGCTTCAAAGACGACCCCTCCAGCACAAACTTTAGATAAAACTTTGTCTCATTATGATAAAGGTTTATGGTCCGTTACAATATATGAAGCGGAGACGAACTATTGCACCTATTTTAGACCTAGAACCTCTAAGTGTGACCGTGATCTTTGAACTATAATCCCAGGTCTGATTATGGTGAACATTTATGTCATATTATTTTAAAATGTGTCAAGTGGTTTACAAAATATGGATCGGACACGAAAATGTGTACCTATTTGTTATCGTTAACCTCTATAAGTTTGACCTTGACCTTTGATCTACAGACTTTGGTCTTACGCAAGACACATCGTCTTACTATGATGAATGCCAAGTTATTTAAAATATTTAAAGTGGTTTATAAAAAATGAAGCAGACACTCAATTGTGTACCTATATTTGACCATAAACCTCTATAAGTGTGACCTTGAGCTTTGAGCTAGGGACTTGGATCTTGCGCGCGACACATTGTCTGATTATGGTCAACGTTTTTATATTATTTCAAAATCATGTAAAGTCGTTTAGAATATATAGAGCGGACATGATATTTTGTACCTATGCCTGATGTTTAATCTTTAAGTTTGACCTTGACATGTAACTAGGAACCTGGATATTGCGTGCTTCACATTGTTTGATTATGGAGAGCATTTGTATGCAGTTATTTTAAAATCTTGACAAGTGGTTTAGAAGATATGGAGCGGACGCGAACATTTTTACCTATTAATGACCTTTAACCTCTTAGTATGACCATGACTTATGATCTAGATTTATCAGGTAATAACGGTATACAACTTTCAAACGAAGTTAATGATATTTTTGCTATTCTATACGCAGGCGATATGACAAACTGTGGTAATACAGATAAAGACAAATAAATTTAATTTTAAATATTTGTTCAACTTAAAGAACTGGAATGAATGTTAATCCGAAATAAACCAAAGAAATGTGTTTTTTTTAGAAACGGTGGTATCTTAAAGAATAATGAAACATGGTTTTATAATGATTCTGCTTTTTCATTTTACAAATGTATAACTATCTTGATCATACCCAGATTAATTTGGACCAGAGCCAAACAGACTTTAGCCAGTCAAAGTCAAATTTCAATTATTTCAATCTCAAAACTTCAAAAATATGTTGTTTAACAATTTGAATTATTCAAACTACTGTAGTAGTGCCGAATTTAACACATGGAGCTGACATTTGGGGATATCAATATGTATCACAAAAAGAAACTTTCTGAAAATTAATTCCACGCATTGTTAAGAGGTGAATGTGGGAGATTTTTATTATATGTTATTTATTATTGTAAGTGCATTAAATATTGGCTACGTGGTATATGCATGTATAGAACTAGATATCCTTAACATTGTTATATGATGCCGGCAGAAATACATGGGCATGGTAAAATAAATTTTATATATATACGACTTTGTTTTCGTTAAGATCGCAGATGAAGCCATGGACAATTATTGTGTAATTATGCATTTAAACAACGTTCAATTGATAATGCTTTTCAGGATTGACGTGCTGGAATATCTCAGTCCAGCGAATCAACCCACTACCAACATGGCTAATCTCTCCTTAATGTCGAACCATATTTGAGCTTGAAAACATTTAAAATAGCAATAGCCAGACTGAGATGTCCAGAACACAGTTTTAATGTAAAAACAAGGTGACACAATACATTCCCGTATTTGAACAGAAGCTGTAACCTATGTCAATCTCGTGGGATTGAAGACGAATGTCACGTTGTTTTGAAATGTAACTACTATATGGATTTCTGGTACAAATTTGTTATACCAATTGGCAAACAGCCTAAACCTACCATGTTTTAAAATACAATGAATACCAAAAAGACAAATTATTTCTATTTTGTAAACTTGTTTATAATTTATTTTAATAAAAGATAACAATTCCTCCAAATTAATATGGAAAACATTTCGTCTTAATGTTTAACTGACATAAGTTGTTATTACATGAATTAATGGAACATATTATAAATTTATAAAATGTTTCAACAATATTATATTTTTATATTCTTGTTACATACAACAAATTTATTCAATTAAACATGTTGTATTATGGACCGGAGACGTAAATTACTGAATAACCATTGCTTCATTGTCATTGACATAGCTGTTTAGCAGCAATGCGCTGTGTCTGTAATTTGTATATTTAAATACACATTTACAGTAATCGTATAATGTTGTGCTTTGGCTTATGCAACATAGAGATATGCACAACAAACAAACCCATCCGATACATGTTACGTATCAAATGAGTTGTAGGAAACAATATTACCATCCGTACTAGTAACATGCAGTCGAACTTTTGAGCATTTCTCATTTGCTTGGCCAGTTTATTAGCCGGGAAAAGTAAGACATGCTTGTATTCAATAATATTACACCATTATGTAATCATAAATGAATGGTTATATTGAAATAATAACAGCATTAATACAATTTTTTTTATTAAAATTCATCAAAAATAATTAATCAGAATCACGCATGTATGTCTTGGATGAATAAACTTTAATAATTAATTCATGTTTTATTTTTCATTCTATCATTGATGTTATTTCTTCATGACAGTGTATATATTATTCGTAACATATTTATTCGAAAACGTCTTACCTTCTTCAAACAACGCATTGTCTGATCCAACAATCTTACAACTATCAACGACAGTACACTCTTCACTCGATAAGACAGTGTCCATATCTAAAATAGTTATGGAACTAATACGTTATCAATATGTGTTACGCAAATGACGATAGAACAGTCTATCTAGATCATAATTCAAATCATGAAGTCGGGCCCAACTAACCGCCAAGCAGATTAAGCAATCTTACAACTATTGAACGACGACAAGCTGTGCTAACTGCTAAATTATTACCGGAATTATGTTGAAAAAGCGATACTCTATACAAACAAAAATCAAACCAAGATAAATCAGGAGTCGGTACTTCACGTTTCATATTACTTAAATAATAAATCAACAATAAGATTGAGAAACTGTTAATTTTAACGATATTTTATCTTGGCAAACAAAAATATTGGAATTAATATCTTCAGCACAGTTTTGAAATAAGTATGTTTGATTAGTGAAGAGATGATGCGGTATATTGATACATGAGATTACAAAGTTGTTTCGTAGAGATTAACCACTTCTGAATCATTATTTTATTTTATAAAAGCATGCATTGTAAACAATTTATACCATTTAAATACACCCATCTGAGAAATGATACGTGTCAAATGAATCATAATACATAGATTATAGTATTCATTACACAAGTATTGTATAAAATATATACTGACTTAATTTGCAAGGTTGGGATACGATCGGCACCCTCCGGCCCAAACCATTACACATAAATAGAAATGTTATCAATGTTATATTGCCTTAACATAACTGTAAAAAATGTTTTAAATGACAAAGATAATTTATTTTCTTTCTGTTAGCGTTATATCACTCAAAACATGGTAATTACTTGTAAAGGAGGTAAAAACTAGTAAAGGGAACTTAGACGTTATAACGATTCTTTCAGAAGAAAACAATTTACAACAATTACTAACAGGAAACTATAATGAAAACATAAAAGCTATCTCGCGTTTTAAACACTGATATGTATGCCGGGAGTTATATTATATTATGATATCTAAACTTAAACAGTACATTTGTACTATGCGTGTTTAAATTACATACAGTCACGTGATTGCTTCAAGCAAATAATTCCGATTCAATGTAGCTGAATGTAGGTACAATTAAGAATTATTTAAAATTTCATAAAATGTTATTTTCTAGTGTTTCATACAAAGCAAATGTTGCAATATATTTGATTTGGTATACATAATATTTGGCTGGGGTAATTTATTATGTAGTTATCACGTACTTTAGTATGGAACGTTTATTGATTGTACAATATTTGGTAATATTAAGGTTCTTGAAATCCATTAAAATGTGGACAATACAATAGTCATATTTTGATAATAATCGTACCATGAACTTGAGAAATCATTCTGTTGAGTATAGTATGGTAATACTTTATTGATTAGATCGTCTTCAAGAACGACAAAACAATGCCAAATAATAACACACACGGTCACACCTTATGCTTGAACAAGAACTTCAAACGTGTAACCAAATGAGCCTAAAGTTACATTATATATGTTAGTAGGAAACCTGCCTAATTGAGGTATGCATGTTTGACATACTGTCCGACAATATTTCTGTTATAATAGTCTAGTATACTTTCATCACAGAACGTGTTTAGAAATATATGATCCTATTCGACATTTTGACAGCATGTTAAACTTACGAACCCTGTTGACAAAGTATAGTTTCCGATTTGAAAATAATATTATATGTTTAAACTAAGAAAGAAGTTTTTTAAAAATATCCTTGGTTTAAACTAAATAACCTAATACTTACTGGATGAAGCGTAAGACATTATATGCACACTGTCGTTCACACAATCGCCTTCACTACTACTGCTTGTTATACTAGACTCTGCAACAGGCAAAAGTTAACAAAAATAACACTATAAATTAAAATATGTATGTGTGTTAGTCTTCAAAAGTGTGAAAACTGTGATCGTTCCTCGGTCTTTTTTGGGTCATATCTAAATCCAGCCAAGTTCTGGTGAACACAGCAACATTCTGATCTCAAATATTGAACAATTATGGTGAATACATTTGTCAGTATCTAATATTAATCTACATATCTAATTGGAAAATACAAGAGAGCCAAGGTGGTCCTTATCGACTTGAAAGCGGCCATCGACTTTAATCCCTACCAATGTTTGGTTGTTTGCAACAATTTGGACAACGAAAACAGAAGTTAAGCGTAAAACGGAACACCCATCACATATCACAGCATTGATTGCTGCCATTTTTCATACTGGACACATATTATGTCGTTTATTATACAAAGTTCAACACACAGAGAGACGGTTACATGCATTTAAATTCCAAAATCACGATCATATGCACCAATTGATATAAATTATATCTTATTTATTGTTGTCTATTTAAAATGCTTCTATCTTTAAATAAAAAACCTTTCCAATCGAGATAGTTATTACATCGGCTGTTCAACATATTCGTACAACTTGGACAAATCAGGCTTTAAGTATGTCTTGCATGGCAGAAACAGTTTGTACTAAACGTGTGTGGATAAAATGCCTTCCAAACGGACATCATACTTTTCTGTGTATGCAAAAAAGGATACATTAGTACAATTGGAATACTGGAAGACATATTAAAATTTATTGCAATAATATCGTTACTCAGATTGAACTCCTTTTGTTTTATCTTTTTAACATGATCAACTGTACATAATTGTATTATACACCAAACATCAAATGACATTTGATATGTTAAAAAAATACCTGCTGGTCCTCTTTTGTTTTCTTTGTTCTTTTCACTTGTTCATTGTTATTCGTTTCTATAGTATACAACGTTTTATTGACGAACACTGTTGAATTGATTGAATAGTTTTTATGCCAACAATGGCTAGCGGACGATTAATTAACCTAACCACTCTTTCCTTGGACCCTAAAAGGTAAACCATTACTCGAATACACCAATCTTTTGAAGTGACGGATAATTTTCCCACTTCAATCAGTGGTGAGGCTTAATGTCGTATATCAATTATCACGGATATCGTTGGCCAGTCGGGGATTCGAACCGAGGGTCTTTTGCTTGATAGTCTGACGCGCTACCGATTGACCTAGTCCGGCAATTGAAGAACAAGCCGCAATCAATACAGTTTTACTAAATTACATTTTATATCTGAACTGCTAGTAAGAGAACGACGAAAGAATCTACTATGAAAACAATATTAGTCCATTGCGGTTCGTTTAAAAATATGACAAAATAAATGTAAACTGCATACCATCACATGTATGATAATTCTCGTTTGATTCAGAACTTTCATCCTCTTCATCGTAGTCCGTCGCGGCACTGTACGACCCAATGTCTGTTTGGTAGAAAAAAAAACATAAAGTACAAATAATTAAAACAGTTGAATAGGTCAAAATGCATGCATTTAGATTAAATTGGAAAAAGACTTAACTACGATTGTCTTCTATTTATTTTCCAATTATAGATATTCTGTGCGTATGCCACAAATAATTTAAGTAGATGAAATGGAATGATATAACTAAAAATAGGACATTTTAGAAATCGTTAGATTATACAATATTTACCCAAAGTACCACAAGGCTAAGGTGAGACAAATCCAATAAAGCTTCCTAATGAATTATTCAATGGTGAAGGAAAATGGGCAGTACCAATGGTACTGCCCTTTAAATGTGGAATTAATATAAGAAGAAGTATGTTCTTGTTGTGAGAATAAATATTATTTATAGAGAGACTTCTAATTATTAAATGAGATAATAACTAGGTAGTTTGTGATCTAGTTCATTAAGGACACACACCAGGCAAAACCTTTGTAACACTAGATGAACGTCTTAAGACAGATTAAGAAGCTATTTATCAAAATGTATTTATTTTTAATAACGAAAACATTCAAATTAATGTTTTATGAGTAGAAAAAACTAATGCAAATGTCAATGTTTTTCAAAGATTCCATGTTTTTCATGTTTAGTAAATAAAGCAATTGTCAATATTTCTATTACTCATTTCATTATCAATTAATACGACTAACACTACTATATAATTATAATAAATCGATCTACGTACTTTTCTAAAACATATTTCATAGACTAACGGTAAAATCTGACAAATGTCTTTGTCTTGTTATTTGAATTAAACTTTTCTATCCTTAACTCAAGTAAAAATAATTCCTGAATATGTTTTTCCTCCAGGAAAATAGTACCAGAAAAAATATTATTTTATCAAAAAATAATTGACTACTAGATTACCTTTCAATGCCATTTGTACATTTCAAATTCAGTTTAAATCTATATTGAATTTAAAGTGTATATAAAATCTCATTAAAATCGATATATGATCATAAATACTGTACAGCTTGACGATGCTTACTATGAAAACCACACAGACTGGCCCATCTCTTTTGCTTGTTTGTAGTTGTTTTTGCCTTTTTAACAGTGTTTCAGTTATCTAACTGCAGTTCCTGGAATTAGCTATAAACCAGTACTTGACACACCTTATATTTGAAAGTCGTTGACTAATTCAACATATTCAAAGTTACCCACTGAGCTAGAGTGTCCGGCCTGGCGTATTGATGTCATCTTATATTATATATTCTATGACTTGTAGTAAATACCGGAATGCAATTATGGTTGATGGTTTTGAAGAATGGCGAATAATACCAAATGAAACTTCATGCCTTAGTAGAAAATCATGTCGCCCATATTGGTTCCTCGATAGGGGATATATTTTTGGGTTTCAATTTTTCTTTTACCAAAAATCGATAAAACATGGAAAAAAATATATATTCACACTTATCAATAGATTGCTTGTAAATCATTTGATTGTTCAAAAACGTTTTCGTTGACAACATTATTAAATTGTTGCTATCTAATAGAATTACAAGGATTTTCTTAATTTAAGATTATCGAATTTGATAAAAATATGTTTAAATTACAAAATATCAAGCCCAAGTTGTTTCTTCTTAGAAGCATGGCCACCAAATGCCTGTTTAACAGAATGTGTCTGACCGTCCACATAAGTCATGTTTCTATATTAGTTTTGTTGACATCCAAACGAGCTCTAAATTTTAATTTAATTGATCAAGATTGTTCCAATAACTTGAATATCGTAGTAATAAATTGTATTGTATCCTTTTGGGGTCGAAACATTGGAAACAGTGTGCAATCATATAAATATTTTTACCTTTTTTCTATAATTTATGTTAGAAAAAAAGACAAGTGTTTCAAAACAAGATACAACAAAATTTAAAATATTAAAATAAAACGTTGTTTTCTCATAGTTTGAAGGCCATTTAAATTTGATTAAGGAAATATTAAGTGTTAGTAAACAAATATAACAAAAAATGAATAAAAACAAATTCTTTAAATTTTAAATTTCCTAACTTACTACTATTTTTTGTAAAACCATATACCTGGGTGTTTTTCAACTTCTGACTGCAAACTATCCTTTTCATCGTTATCCTTTGTTGCTCTGATAGCTGCGTCTTTCGACAATAGATCTTTAGAAACATTTCTGACAGTTTCTATTGCCTACTTTACCTTTTGTTTAACATGTGGAACTTCAACTGCTATAATAGTGGTTATTGCGCAATTTAATTCCGTCCATTTATATAGAAACGCATGTGTATCTACCTTGGCGATGCGTTCCCTCTCTAAAAGTTCTTTTCTACTTGACTGAATTGTGTGTATTGCGTCGATCACATCTTGTGAAAATGATCTACAAGTTCTAAAAGCTATGATACACATGGTACTGTTGTCCCATTTATCTAAGTTAGAACTGACACCGTTTTCTGGAAATAACTCCAGATACTGAGCAGGAGTAATTTGTTTTGATTCTTTCAAACTATCAATTGCACGCTTGTTGCAACTTAGAAACTCGTCTAATCCTTTTGGAGCAAACAATTTCACTTCTCTCATGATAAATGATTGCAACGAAACGGAGTTATTCAGTAGACGGTTATCACACACATGCAGTAAAATGGTTACACATAACTTACAGTCCCATTTATCCACGTCAGTTGGTTTAAACCCAGACGGAAACAACACATTAAATTGTTTATGTGTGATTTTCCCAGAGCGATTCATAGCTGCAATGGCATCTCGATTGTTTCTTAAATAGCGATCAACATCTGAAACCGTAGCATGCAACATCCGCATTAAAATGTCAAAAAGTTTTCCCTCTAATGTACAACAACAAAGAAGAACGACACAAAAAAGTGATGCATCCCATTGAAGAATACTTAATTTTCCATCTCTCGGAAAAAGCATTGTGTAATCGGCCATTTTGATAATGCCTTTTTGTTTAAGTGCAAATAGATCATTTTTGAAATGTGATAGAAATGTTTCTATATTGCCTTGGGCTGAAGAGTGTTGAACTTGCTTAAGAAATAATTCTTTAAGAACTGGTGTACCGCCACGGACATTCAAAAGAAATAAATCCAAATAACTTTTATTGTCTGTTGTCGCCATTTTATTATCGTCTGCCTTAAAAGTTTGAAAAAATGTATGTGATTGTATTCATCTTCCGATCGAGGAAATCACTTGGTGCTTTGTTACAGTCCCTGAAAAATAAAATATTTTGTTTCGCAAAACCAGCAGTATATCAATAAAATGACGGAACTCAGAGTAGACTCATTCATAGAATATAAATTGCAGAACCAAAACGCATTAAGAATCTGTGCTATATCAAAGTTAATTAACATTAAGAATGTGTTGTATGTGCTAATGTTTTATTTAATAGACTAAGTTTGTTATATAGAAACATATTACATAAATAAATGTGACTCATTGATATGGGAGATTAGTGATAAGTGATATTGTATCAAATAAATTGTCGGCATTACTGCGAATATTAGTATTTCTTATTAGTTTAAACATATTTTATTTCATAATTTTACATGAAATGGGGTTGGGCCACAAGTTCTGCCAACATTGGATTTGGTAATTCTTATTGGATATTTTCGGTGTAAAAATAAAAAGGACATTGTAAGTATTTACTAAAAAATGAAATAAGTAGCGCTTTTATTTATAGCGCATATCCTAAGAGTCATCGAGAGTATCACAACATTATTCGATTCAAATATTTGTAACACAGACACCTTATATACTTTACTTCTGTCAGTAGTGGTCAGCAGTTTTAAATGGGCTAAAAAAATAAATCAGTTATAACAAGGATTCT
The DNA here is from genome assembly GCA_029582155.1 of Panopea generosa. NCBI lineage: Eukaryota > Metazoa > Mollusca > Bivalvia > Adapedonta > Hiatellidae > Panopea > Panopea generosa. The sequence goes on along the minus strand of CM055899.1, from coordinate 24,748,812 downwards.
GTAAGGTTATATACACTGGAGATAGAAATGTGTGATATAAAACACTGATGGCTACAGCAGTGATACTACGGACATAAAATTACATGAGCATACACCAAGATATTCATTACCAAAACAAAACCGGTTTGAGATGAATGATGGGAGGGGTAATGGCTGGATGGTAGAAGGATCACGCGGGAAACGAAAAAAACTGAGCACAGTATGAACAGTGAGTGTTTTTGCCGATTACTATAAATTGAACAAACAACAGTTTAAACATGAACTATGATAAAATAATCTCTATAAAAATAATCAGAAAATGTTTATCAGAAATACAAACAACACACGAACGTATTTTCAATGCAAACAAGCGGGCGTATCGAACTGAAAAGAGTTTAGAATGCTATCATATAAATCCATAGGTCTGGAAGCGAAAAGCAAGAAAAACAACATGACATTTTTGGGGTACTACGGAGAAAACAGGGCGTGATTGTAAACAAAGTATTCATAACTTTTTTATGTACGAGGTACACCGACTCGGGTCAATACACAGCAATGTCAATACAGCCAGGAACAAAGAAAAACGTCCCATTATAGTATGTTTTATAGAATACATAGACACTGATAACATTATTGGAAAAGCATATACGTTGAAGGGGACATTCGGCACTGATCATGATTACCTGAAGGTAATAGCTGATGACCGGAGACAACTTTATTCCTTTCAAGCAGCAAAGGACGCGCGTTCGAAACGTCTGAAAGTTAGAATAAAATACCCTGCAAAGCTCTTTGTTGATGGAAAGCAAGTAAATGACTTATTTCCAGATTATGACTTAAACCGGTTACCACAATGAACGGCCAACAAATGTTGTGAAGAATGTAAACAATTAAAGTAAATATTCTTGTAATACGGCTATATATGACCATATCAGTACTAGAGCAATTTATGAATCGATTTTCAGCCTAACACAACATGCAATGCGAATAACCAAACACTATGTCACAACGAACGAAAACGTCCTCCCCCCCCCCACCCCCCCCCACACACACACGTGTAAACAGTGAATACGTTATAGATGAGACACGTGAAGACATACATGTAAACATTAAATTACGTAAACATGACGAGGCACACAGCCTCTAGCACATAGTCCAAAATAAAAGGAAATCGATAAACTTTTCTAAAGCTATCAAAATTAAATCAAAAGCAAAACACAAGCACTCCAAAATCCAATTATCCAATAAACACTACGTGTTACACGGCCAGTTCGTATATCAATGTCAGTTTCTGTACGCAGGCGCATTTCCAATACTACGAAGATAACTTTAATTCAAATACCGTCTCAAAGACGCAACCATGATTAAAGTCATTAATTGCAAAGAGAAACAAATTCAACTTTTAAATAAATATAGGAAAGATAAAGGTGATGAAAAAAGCAGTAAATTTGTAAAAGCAAGAGGTGATTATAAGAAAGTTATAAGAATTAAAAAATAATGATTATAGTAAGTGTCAAACTTAAACACTAGAAGATATGAATTACAAAAATGCAAAAAAATGTTTGAATACATTTAATAATTCTAAATCTTTGAATGTGTCTCATTTTGCGGAATATTTTAAAGCTGTTAACAACCCACAATCTGAGCTTTTCCGACCAGATGCAAACGTATTAGTTTTTAATGAAAGGTATTTAGATAATACAATTCAAATTAGGTTTGAAGAGCTAGACAGCACGATTACATATATAGAAATCTATAAATCATGCAAGGAACTGAATCTAAATAGATCAGGTGGACCAGATTTGGTATTAAAATATATTTAAACATGTTATCATTTTTTCTTTAGTTGTTTAAGTACTTTGTTCAATACATAGTTAAGGGTATTTTCCGGAAAAGTGGTCAAAGGTTACGTCATTCCGTTGCATAAAAAGGGGGATATTAATAATCCTGAAAATTATTGGGTTACAACACTCTTAAGCACACAATGTGAACACATTAATTTTTAGTCGTATTTTAAACAATAGACTAAACAATTGGGCTGAGGAGTATCATGTTTATATAGAAGCTCAGGCAGGTTTTAGAAAACATATGGGAACCACTGATAAGCTTTTTTATTTTCAAATAACACATTTGTTCAATGAAAATAAAAACAATTTGTATAGTATAAATAGACTTCACTAAAGCGATTGACTTTGTTGTACGGAATATTTTATGTTACTTATTAATAGAATTAGGGATAGGAAGAGAATATACTAGAAGTTATTAAGTCAATGTACAAAAACGTTAAGTCACGATTTATATATGACAATAAATTAAGTGAGCAATACATGTATGGGGTCGCTCAAGGTGGATGTCTCTCACCGTTTTTTTGTTTTCGATGTATCTCAATGACATTGAGGAGAATTTTTTATTCAAGGAAACAGTGGGATTGATCTTGGGTATTTGAAACTATGTTTAAATATATACGCAGATCATGTTTTTTTTTTTCAGAAACAGATACTGGGTTGCAGAAGAGTTTTTATTTATTACAAGAGTATTTTCATAGGTGGAGACTTTAAATAATGTTAACAAAAAAAAGTGATGATCTTCAAACACGGGGAAGAAATAGTAGAAATATTGAAGATATTTTTGTTTATTTATGGTGGTTTAGACATTGAAATAGTTAATAAATTTACCTATGTAGGAAATGTTTTACAACCGTTTGGTATTTTACTGAAACACATGAAGCATTAGCAGGACAAGCTCTTAAGGTAATTTATAAATTAAAATCTTACGTATTTAAATTTACTGACATAAAAATAAATCATATGTTAGACTTGTTTGATAGACTTATTGTACCTATTTTGAACAATGGGGCAGAAGTATGGAGTTTTGATGAAGCGAAAGTTATAGAAGGGTTCATCTTCAATATGGTAAAAACATATAAGGTGTAAATACACAAACAAAAACTAACTTTATTTATGAAGAACTAGGTAGAATGCCATTGCAACAGCATAGAATGAAATTATCATGCGTAATTGGTTTAAAATTATAACATGCCCTGAGCATAAATGTGTTAAGATTATTTACAATAAACTACTCGAAAATATAGAAAATTATCCAAACAACAATAGGGCCATTCATATAAACTTGATTATCATCTTTATTAAAAGATAAATGAATAAGTTGCAAATGTTACTGTTTTATTTAATCTATGGCAACCATTTTGTTGCCTTTGGAATATTAGTTGAGCTTTTCGATACTATCTTGACAAATTGTTTGATATTTTTTTTAATTATAGGTTCAACAGGAGACGCAAAGGTTACAGAGCAACCATATCATAAACATAACTGCATACTTTTTTTTTATATTTACAATCAAGTATAATTATATTAAAGTACAAGCATACTTAAAAAATACACATTTTTTACCATGATTCTGTCGAATCCCCTGCATGTAATTTTGACCAAGAGGGTGATATTTTTCTATCCCCCAAAGATGAACTCGCGGTGTTTTCCCCCAATAAACATATGCTACTTTTTAAATGCATGGTAAACGCCCAAAATTTGACATATATATATATATATATATATATATAAAGAAATCGACATTTTAAAGAACATAAAGTACATACATGTACTGAAAGTAGTACAAGAAATTACACAATGATGTTAAACACATAACAGCAAGATGCATAGAGGATCTTCGTGATACTACAGAGTGAAAACATAATATTGGAGTCGGAAACCAAGCATTTGAACTCAGCAGAGCTTAATCATGTTTACTGTACAGTATTTTTTCTAAACTAAATATTGATAATTCAAACTCATTTTTGTTTCGAGAAACATGGTTTTATCAAAATGGAATATGGAGTGACGGAAAGTAAAGTAATATACATAGTCCAGTTTTTAAATATAAAACTATTAAACTGTAGATATTAATAATCTCTAACGGTTTTATTTCTTAAAAGCTTCCGATTAGTCTCACTGAAAAAGGGGAATTGTACCAGAATTCAATTTCATTCTGGTGAATTAATAGGCCAGTCCCATCTTTTTGGAAGTAATGTTGCAATTAATTTTTTTTTTTATACTTTTGACAAGAGTCTAGTATTTTGGAAAAAAAGAAAAGGGACTTGTCCCCTCTTTTGAAATAAATGATTGTTACCATTGTGTGTAAAGTAAGAAGGTACGTGTAGTTGATTATTGATTATATTTTCTAACTTAAACACGAGTAAAATATGTCAATTAAATAGTGATTATGATTTTAAATACGAATCCCCAACTGGCAACTGGTCGGTAGTTGGATATTCGAATATCCAACTACCAACTACCTACCATCTTTACGCTAATGCAATAATCCTAGTGATTTCTTTAAAGTTGACATTTTACCATATTTTGATTTCTTTCTGATGAAGAGTGGATCAGGGAACTGGTTTCCTCTTTTAAACGTTTATGAAATAGTTAATGTCCCCCACTTTGGAAAAAATAATGATTTAAAAGTGAAAGAGGAAGGACTGGTCCCCTCCTTGAAATATTGATAAAATAATCCATGCGATTTTTTAAAACTGACCTTCTAACATATTTAGATTTTTTTCAAACAAAAGAAGGGATACTTCCCCTCTTTCTGAAAACAATTATGCTGTTAATGCTTTGATACACATTTTCACAGCTGAAAAGAGGAAAACGACATGTTATCAGTTTTCGGATTTCTTTCTGAGTCCCCTCTTTTAAAAATAAGGATTTGAATGCTTGGCTACATTTTTTTCAAAACATGATGTTAATATCCTTTTGTTTCTACTTTTGAATGAAGGAGTGGATTAAATTTGACAGCTCATCATGTGAGAGAGCATCAGTCCTCTCATTTTGAAAAAAATGCTTTTGCTTTTGTGTGTATATTTGTTTCCAAATCTTGATGTATATATACTTTTGTTTTGAGTGAATGAGGGGACTAGTTCCCTCATTTTGAAAACAACGATTTTGCCTTTGTTTGTATATTTGTTTCCAAATCGTGATGTTTATATACTTTTGTTTTGAGTGAATGAGGGGACTGGTCCCCTCGTTAGAAATTTCTTTCCAAAATTGAGAAATTTGATGTTTCTACTTTTTACTAGGGGCAAATATTTTAGATATGAACGAGGGGACTGGTCCCCACTCAAAATCTGGTGAAAAGTCGATTTTAAAGAAATCACCAGAATAAGGACACCGGTCCCCTCTTTCCAAATTTTTAAAATTTACTTCTTTCCAGATTTTGAAGAGGGGACCAGTCCCCTCGTTTTAAAACAATGCTATTGTTTGTGTTTGCATATTTGTTTCCAAATCTTATTGGTTATATACTCTTGTTTTGAGTGAATGAGGGGACTGGTCTCCTCTTAAGAAATGTCTTTACAAATTTGAGGTTTGTACTTTTTACTTGGGGTAAATTATTTAGATATTCAAAATCGGATGAAAAGTTGATTTTAAAGAAACCACCTGAATGAGGGGAGTGGTCCCCTTGTTTAGGAATTTCTTTCCAAATATTTAAAAAATACTTTTCACCATATTTTGAAGAGGGGACCAGTCCCCTCATTTTGAAAACAGTGCTTTTGCTTGTGTTTGTATATTTGTTTCCAAATCTTGAATTTTATATACTTTTGTTTTGAGTGAATGAGGTCCCCTCATTTAGGAATTTCTTTCCAATTGTTTAAAAATTACTTTTCACCATATTTTGACCAGTCCCATCATTTTGAAAATTATGCTTTTACATCCGTGTGTATATTTGTTTCCAAATCGTGATGTTTATATACTTTTGTTTTGAGTGAATGAGGGGACTGGTATTATTATATTTTAGAAATGACCAGTCCCCTAGTTTAGAAATTGATGTAACTAACAGTTGAGGTGATTTCTTTAAAACTGAATTTTCACCATATTTGAAGAGGGGATCAGTCCCCTCATTTTGAAAATGGTGTTATTCCTTTAATGATATTTCCAGAAGTTTATATGTCTATATATTGAGTCTAATATTCAGCAAATGAAAGAGGGGACTGGTCCCCTCCTTTAAAATATGATGTACATGTATGATGCTTTCTTTAAATTGGACAGGTTATCATGTGAGAGAGGATCAGTCACATGTTGGTACTACTGCAAAGCAAAAATATTGACTGCTCTTGATTACGATATGTATTTATTACTTGAAAGAGAGGACCAGTCTCTTAGTTTTGAAATAAAATAATTGGAAACTATGATGTATGTTGTTATCTTTGTTACATTTGTATACCCATAAAATGGATATATTTGAAGTACAGAGGGGATCAGTCCCCTGTTTTTTACTTCAAATATGCAAAAAACAGGGGTATTGAAAGCATGAGTATGACCCTTTGTTATTTGATTTCATGCTAAATTGAAATATGACCCCACTAAAACGTGAATTATGACCCCCTCAAAACGTGGATATTACGCCTAAAAAAAGGGATCTGTTTTAAAATCCTCCATTAAAATTTATCCCGTTACATGTTTATCTTCCAGCACATGATTTATTTAAATAATTCACTTAAAATTCAATATTCAAGACATCATAAAATATACATTTGACGTCATTATTCTGACATAACGTGTATCTGTTTAAATACGGTTTTTCTAAAACAAAAACTAGTTGTAAAATATTTTTGAAGTCGTGAAAATAAATATAGATCTATATATGATTACGAGTTGTTGATAAAGAAATAGATGCCACAAATATATTTCATCCAGATTTTTCATCAAGTCGTGTGAGAGAGATGTCACGTGACACGGAAGTTTTCCTCCATTGGGAAATCCTTATCTACTATGATCAGAAATGGGAGGGGAAAATCCATCACGAATTCATCAATGTGGGATAGAACATTCTTCTGAATTTCCGCGTTTTGGAACGGAATCAAAAATACAATGATGCTAAGAACGATACTTCAGAAAGAAAACTCTCGCGGCTTTCTCTTTCTATATGCTCTATTTCACAGTTTCTATATGCTCTATTTCACAGTTTCTATATGCTCTTTTTCACAGTTTCTATATGCTCTATTTCACAGTTTCTATATGCTCTATTGCACAGTTTCCCTGTGAAATAAGAAACTACTCATTTAAAACCAACAAAGGGGAAAACATATCGTTTTGTGAAATGCATTTCCAGCTGTAAATCAGCAGTTTTAATTTCGCTTGAAACCCTCTATATTTCCTTAGTAAAAATGTCATACAGTATAAGTAACAAGTTTTGTCATACAGGTATGCAGGTACATGTATACAGATTTGCACGAAAGCGATATGACTCGACCTAAAATAACTTAATTAATGCACACACCTCTTTTAAAGCATTTGAAAAATATAAATATTTAGTTTCATTTTTTTTTTTTATATCTAATATTTTCTGTCTCTTGAAAGTAAGATTATGATTTAAAATTGTAATTGTTACAGTAATGAAGCCCTCCCGGGGGTTTTGGAGATCTGGAGAACATGGCCATTTATTTTCAGAGATCTGGGGAACATTGGCCATTACTTTCAGAGATCAATGGATCAAAAGCCTAATTTTAAAGATCTAGGGATATCGTCTTTAATGAAAAAAGTACTTAATTTTATCAATTTTATCAGAGACATATAAACAGAGATAGGCAACTGGAGGCACATATCTAAATTTCAGGTAGCACATTTTGGCTTTTTCTAGTTTAGTTTGAACTTATTTATTTTACTTCGATTGTGAAACAAGTTCTTACGACTTAGACAAATTACGCTCGAAGTCTTCCTGGGTATACACATGTAACAAGTACTAAGCATATGTTGAAAAAGTGTCTTGCTCAAGGACACCACACATAGTCGTGGCGAAGGATTGAAATACCCACGACACTCCGATCACGGGTTCGTTGCTTTACCACTAGACCACGTGGCGTTTTCTAAATCATGGAAACACATATCCTCCAGAATCAAACAACATATTTTTGTGATAATGGTATCAAAAGAAAGGGCTTGATTTGGGAGATCAATTTTTTTCTTTTTTAAATTTAAGGAAATGAAGAATTTTACGCTTAAAGTTTTTTTGTGTGACCATTTTCTCTTTTTTTAGCCCTTTTTTTGAAATAAGAAAAACGACTTCAATAAATATCAATTTGAAACTTTCGCCACCGATGGAAAACTTACTGCTTCATATTTCTACCTAATATTTCTATTTTTATTGTGTTTTGTTTAAACGTACATGGTATTTGTTAAATCAAGACTACCGTTTTTTTCGTGAAATTTCAACATATTTCGATTTCAATCCGTAATAATTTAAATTCAGAAGAAAAATATTAAATCATTGATAATTGGAATTGGTCATCATTTTTATCAGCCTTACTTTGGCACAAAACTTGTTAAATTCAGACAAAGATTCGAAGAGTTATTATAGAAATACTAAAAGTGCCGCGGACATTATATTGCTATTAGCCTGCCAGTCTCTGTATTAAGTCACTGATTTTATGTATAATTGTTATACTTGATCATAATTTACTTTTAAAATGAGATGTCGACTGCTTGAAACAGCTTTTGACAGCTTTGGAGGTTTCTTACATGTTAGTCTGGGCCCCTGCACAACTTCATCCCATTATCGTATATACCCGAAATAAATTTTGGTTGGTAATTCCGAGCAAAGATATATTTACAGTACTGATGCTTAAAGGCAGAATAGTGCAGTGGTTAATATCGTCGATTACGGGTCGTAAAGACTGGTGTTCAATCCCACCCGGCATCTAATTTTTTTTTTTATTAGATCGTGTTTACACAATAAAGTCAATTATTTATGTGTATTTATTGCCTTTTGTAAATTAACCGTTCAGCTGTTCATTTTTTTGTCTCTTCTGTCCTACAATGGCTCTTCTTGCCAAAGGCCAGCAGGGCTTATGTCGTGGTAAATTGTCCGTCGTCCATCCGTTAACCTTTTTCTTGTAGAAGCTTTATCCCCCACATTTTTCAAAGAATCTTATCCAAACTCGCACAGCATTTTTATAACCACAAACTCTTGAAGTTCTTGAACCAGCGTGATTGAACCACAAATGCTCCCTGCCACAGGGCTTACAAGCACATGTTTAAGGAAACTTAAAAAACACCTTTTCTCTGAAAGTTAAAGCCATAGACCATAAATATTTCAAACAAGGAAAAGAAGACAGTACATGGATTTTGCTTCGTCGTGTAATCCGCCATGTTATATCACTTATACAACCGCAAACAAAAATGACGTAATGAAGCGTTTCTATTACTAATTTTAGTAACAGTTGGTACATGTGACCGCTATCGACCAATGAAAAAATTGTCAAGTACCATCAGGCGATATGACAATTTCATAGCAAGAAATTAAGAAAGAGAATCATTTCCGATTTACTATTCACCCATTGTCAAATAAAACACATATGATTGATCGTGTAAACGCTTACAAACCTACTTTCTAAAACGTCCAAAAAGATTCTCATGCACTAGGATATTTCGTATGACTGTCTATGATATGATATCCCGTATCGTAACCTGGTGTAATTTTGCTTATACCAGGTACATAAATCTGTCTTACAATTTCTGTGATATAACACATATGAAGTTAATTAGCAGTGTTTTTTTAAAAAGAAGTAGTCTTTTAAAAAGGAGGATTTAAGTTCATTTTTTAGTATACACATTTGTTATTATTAAGTCAATAACTGTTTTACCTGTGATTGGATGTACTGTCCGCCATCTTATATGTTTAATCCATAACCATCTAGCGAAAATAATTACATAAACTTTACGTTATAAGTGGCACATTTATTATAGTTAATTTATACTATATATTCGGTAGACTTACTCGTTATTCATTTAACTTTAAACTGTTAATTGTCAACTTTAAATTGTAACACAAAGTTGTATAACATTCCCAATTATCGACCAGGTGTATGTGCATGTCTAAACGTAATAACCATAAAGAACAGCATATTGAGAGATGTTTTCGTCCATTGTAAATGTAAACCTGATAAGAAGTGTTGAATAAATGTTTGTTATCTACAGTTACCGTATATTGTGTTAAGTTTCAAAATTATATAGCCTGAACCGTGTTTGTGTAACATTGTATTATGTCTTGCAAATAAAAGATATTCATCACAAACAATGATTTGTTAGTCCTCCGTCACGGACATGTGTAGTAGCCTTGAGAAAGACACACTCTCTCTCTCTCTCTCTCTCTCTTCTCTCTCTCTCTCTCTCTCTCTCTTCTCTCTCTCTCTCTCTCTCTCTCTCTCTCTCTCTCTGTGAATATCACTCCAAGGATTGTAAGTTATACGACTGAGCGTCTCATTGTCATTCGTCTATCACCACTAATTCAAGTGGGAAAACTATCAATTACTTCCGGAGATGGATGTGCCCGAGTACTGATTAACACTCTAAGATCCTAGAAAAGGACGTTAGGTTAACTGTTCGTCTGTTAGGCCTCCATAACATAAAGCTGGCATTGAATATTCAAACAACACAAACAAATAGTTTAACTTTAGTCCTACGATTAAAAAATGTGATTTAAGAATATACGTATATACATTATGTTACAATACACGCAGTTGATAACGAACATTGTAACTATTTAACCTTGTATTGTGCATATACTGGTAGTAATCATTGTAGAGTATTGATTTGTAACTAAATGTCACTCCGCCGAATAAAGAGCGTACAATCATTTATTTGAATTAGCTGCGTCTCCAGTGAATATCAATGATTTACGCATGCATTATAATAAATACACATACCTTAGTCTTATATATGGTGTGTTTAAACAGCGCACGCGGGTATAGATAAAACGATACAGATACATGTGTTAAAGGTGACATGTTTGTTTATTTTAATGTATCATATAGATCTGGTGACCGACTTACATAATTTTGTTGTAATAGTCACTTTGACTCAACTAATGGTATACCAGGAACTCCCAAATAGCAGATTGACTAACTTAGAGATGATACCGATTCTATGTTGCTTCTTTGTAGGTAGGACCATGAGTGCCGTAAAGTGGACTGTGTTCCGGTTTGGAGAAACTGGACTGGTTTCTACTTTTTACTACAATTTCGTTAAAGTGTCAACTCATCGAACAGAACTTGGTTTGAATTGTAAAATTTCAAGATAGGACTTTCTTATTGACTATTTTCAGGAATGATTAAACACAAAAGTTACAGTAACGAACATTTACTTACACACACTGGTCAGAAAAGTACATGTACAGTTACGTTTTTGACACCGTGTCATTAACTGAATAAAACTAAAATCAGATCATACATATCACTGTCCGAAAGTTTTTAACCATATCTATATAACACAAGGTCAGAGATATAGAAAATATAATTGTTTTTATAAAGTAATTGGTCATTATAGAAGTTTTATATCACATTAGCCGAATGCGCAAGTGAGATATTCTGATTTATATTTGTATCCGTCACACGTGCGACTGTCCGTCCGTCCATCTGGGCGTCAACATTTATTTATAAGTTTTTCCTCTCTGAAATCATTGATAAATTTAAAAAAAACAAACAATGTTTCGGCATTGGTCATTCAAGGAGAGCACAAGGATCAAATCACTGAAATGTTGCATTGTTACCATTAGTGAACAGCTACCAACACTGTGCTTCTGTCTGAGCTTCACAATATATCTTGGGTGATACAATTACATTCGTCGGAATTGTCAAACAAGATGGCTCCCAGGACCCGCCCGATTTTTATTTTGAAATTTTAAACGATCCTTGTCTGAAACCACCAAACTGTTTTCATTGAAATATTGTCTTCTCGGAAAGAAACTGATCAGATCTTGATTAAACTTGGCCACGATGTATTTGTTGCGGTCTCCTTTTAGGTTTGGATTATTTTCGACCTGTATCATTGAAGACGTCCACAAAAACGCCTTCCATTGTCTTAATTTGTTGCTTTAAACAACAAAGTCTCCTGTGAAAACAAATGACCGGCCATTTACATTGGCATTTTGCTGAATCTCTACCAACATTCAGTTGGGCACAATGCATTTCTTTCAGAATTATAGGATTTTTCCGACATCGGTCATCCAAGAAGACCCCACATGGCCCCGCCCTATTTTAGATTTTGAAACTTTAAATGACATCTCTAAAACTATTGAACCATTTATATTCAAATCTTTTCAAAGTGATACGTCCTCAGTAAGGGTAGAGTTCGACCCCAGAGTCATGGCTTGAACAATTATCAGAGGTGATACTACAGAATATCAAAGACCCGGGACTTGTTACGTTGTAACATTGAAGAACGCTTTTGAAATTTTAAAATTAAACATCTGATAAGACTCTTTGGCGGCTGCCAATTTTATTCCTAGGGTCATGGGTTGAACAATTCTGAGAGAATATCAGTATCAATACTACATGCAACATACCGAAGGTCCAGTCCTTGTAGTTAATGGGAAGATTTGTTATTTTATAAAAGATAAACCCTTGGATGGTGTCACATTTTAGGGACATGGCTTGAAAATCTTTGATAGAATGTCATTAGGCAATACTACAGGCAAAATATGAAAGCTTCGGGCCTTTTAGTTTCAGAGAATAAGACTGCTAAAATTGTGCTTTATTAAACTGATAAGTGTCCGGTGTGGGACTAGGAACATAGCTTGAACAATTCGAAGAGAATATCATTGGATGGTACTACAAACGAATATCAAAGCACCAAGTCTTGTAGTTTCGGAGAAGAATATTTAGAATTAACATTTCCCTATACCAAACTGATTAACTCCCGAGCACGACCCTGGGGTCATAGCTTTAACAATTCTGAGAGAATATGACTGGGTCAAAATTTATGCAAAAAATCAAAGTTTCAAATTTAACTAAAGGGTCATGAACATCTTTGAAGAGCTTTACATAAGAATTCTGTACACCAAATTTGGTAAAAAATATACCGAACGTTAAAGTAAACATTAACGGACGGACGACGGACACTAGTTGACATTAATATATCACTTTGTGCCACATGTAAGATAAATGTTATGTTGTACCCGTTGTAAATAGTAATAAAATGTATAACATGAACATAAATGCCAAAGTACATGTTGTAATCGATCTTACCATGTATTTATACATGATTAAGGAACTAAATTATGACGGAACAGAAGTATGTTAAATTTCTGGTGACGTAAATACAATTACATTAATCAATGACATTTCTGAGCTATATGGGTATACCAAAGCATGTATTGACAAAATTACAGATGTTTATTAGTCCACATGTCACACACAGTCCACATAGCATTCAAACAAGAATTCTTTTAAAAACAATTTCCGCTTTTACAGATGACGAAATTAAACATTGTAAGAGGCGTATGCTAGCAACTGTAAGTTAAAAATGCTCGTGCATGGTGTTAACTGGTCACCGTCATGTGCCACATGTTGTAGTTTCATATAGGCTAAATGGACCACTTTATAACATAAATGCACTTCGTCATTTGATCTGAGGAATTTTATTTGTAAATAATCGAAATGAAATTGTATCTTAAATATAAAAATATTGTTTTAGTGTTACGAACATGATAGCAGCCTTGACCTTTTGCCACACAGAGGCTGAATTTGTAAAGCATATTTTTTTATCCCTATACACTACAGTTCACTCAGGAGCATCGTCTCGCTGTATATAAGGCTATTAATTGTTTATAGCCATTAACCAGGGAGCAGCGAGCGGTATATTAACAATATCAAAGCTGAGTTATTTTACATTTAGTTGCATTGGGAGTGGTTACCAAAGGTAAGTGTGTTATATAGAATAAGACAAACTCAGCTCAACTCAACTCAACTTAACTCAAATCATGTTTGTATTTTTATTTGTTGCCATGTCTTCCGCTGGAGCAGCAGAAATAGTAGTCAGGTGTGTTTGTATACCAGTATATTTTACTTTTATACGTACTAAATATATACGAAATTAGTGAAAGTCGTTTTAATTGCTACACAAGAATAAGTTTGAGTTTGTATCATTAAACTGTATTTGTGATTTTTGGAATTATCATTCATTAAACATAATTCAAGTCAACATACTTTCAAAATAAATTAAGAGGGGAAACTAATATATATATGTTGATATATGCATTTCAATTCAGTTAATGAGAATAAATATAACTTATTTATAAATCAATCATCGTAAACTATAGCTTAAATATACCCTGCTAACTAACCGAACCATTTTGTGCTAAATCTAAACACAACACAACAAAGAATTTTCTTTTTTTTTATTCAATCTAAGTAGATAAACACACAAGTTACAAAATAGCACACGCTTCGCGAATAAAGGGAGGTAACATATAGCACGTTGTATCCGCAATGTGATGCATACTTACTTAGAGTATCGATACAGCGCATTTGGAAGTAAATGTGATATTGCAGAAAAGATGCGTATGTTCAATAATGATATTATTAAACTATAAACTATAAACACAATGTCATTGCTTATGACCTTTAATGCACACTTGTAAGCTTTTATTTCACAATTAATTTAACGTGATTGTTACCATATACACAATCATATTACACATATATACTACTTTAACGTAATAGCATCGTTTTATGGTAGTTTAAAATATTAAGTACTCAATTATAAACATAACCTATCACACAGTAGAGACTTTTATTATGCATTTTTTGTAAAGATAAGATAACAATTGACTAAACAAAAGACTATCAGTCAGTATATTTAATATAAAATAATGATAATAATAACGAATTAGTTTATGGCGAATTATAACTGAACCTTTCCACCGTGTCCAAACGTTTCCGGAGGAGGTGGTGGAGGTTACGTTGAATGGCGGTGGGATTCGCGATCAGCGGTAAGAAAACTATCTTTTTAACTATTGTTGATAATTTTGAGGAAATCTGAGTCGAGCAAGATGATGTCGTATCATTTCTGATCACTCGACAGCAACCAAATCTTTGCAGACTGAAACTGTTTTCTTGATCATTCGGGAAATACAAGACATTTTCTGTGTAAACATTGGCACGAGTGTTTTAAAAGTGCGAAAACTGTCTTGTTACCGTACATAATTTTATATCTCATTTTCGTTTATAAGCAACACCCTCCTCAACATTATATTTTTACCCTATTCGGTCTTTTACTAGTATGGTAAAAAATCAGCGTAACGATGGAGGAGCTGGTGGAGCTGTTTGAAAATTGCGTAACGCTGGAGGATGGTGGATTTACTAAAAACCCTTTTTCTAAGGCTTCTCATGCAAGCGGTCAACTTTTCGGTTGTTACTCTGTTGTAAATATATTTCAAAAATGTTACTATGGTGTATGTATGTAATGAAAAGAAAATCAAACTGATAATTGCCATTATGAGCAGTATAAAAGACATATAGATTTTAATAAGTATGAAATAATGCACAACTAACACTCTAAGCACAGCTAAGTGTAATCAGTTACCCGGGAGACTTTTGTTGTGAGTTAGTGCCAGTCATTCCCATTTATAAGTTTGTCTTCTTTATATAGGACTCACCATACGGTCTTACAGAAAAGTATTGAATCAGGACACAAGTCATGATATTCCTGTTGAGTGTAATTTTACTAATTTAAATTATTATTGTTCAATTACGAAACACAATATTTACTTTCTTTTCTTTTGTTAAAGTATGTTTGAATTATTCACAGGGGATTTTTTATGCGAACATAAAGGACAAGCGGTGTATATCCAGTCCACGAAAATGATCAATGCAGTACACAGGATGAGCGAGGTGAAATAACCGAAGGCCCTATAGTGATAAGGTTTTCATTTTTAAACTTATAGCTGTTGATTCCCACGAAGGACCTGATAAAAGTGTCAATTTACTTAAACAATTATTTTTTCTCTCCTGACTGATCTGGTAGTGCCATAACCGGTTATTCATGACTTCGATAAATTCGATACAGTAAAATGGATGTTTAGAAAAAAATCTTGATTTTTCACATTTCGACACGAAAAAAATGTCAGTTTCTTTGATTAATATTGTTTGAAAATCAGGATATGCTTTTATGATTAGATGACCACATTATTTAACTTACTATACAACTGTTGATCTACTGCACTTACCTTTCTCAATGTGTTGTCGAATCGAGAAAGCTCATATGATAAGGGTTCAGAATACGTGGTAAGTCCGAATACCAATTTGGCCACATCCTCCAACATCATTGGATCCAATACTTTATGTAATTTGTTCACCACCTCTGGTTCATAGTACATTGAGTTTTGTTTTAAACAAAAGAATAGTTAGATCCACTGACCGCCGTACTTAACTAAACTACTGTTGATTAACGGAGTAAAGCGAAAATGAATCAATCATGCAAGGAACATTTCATATTATCTGTCACATTTATCTTTTCAGAAATCACGCATTTGACGACCAAGAACGCAAAAAAGCCAAAAGGAAGATTCTATTTGGGACAATATCTACGTCTTCAGTACTATCTCGAGGGCTATACGCAGTCAGACAACATCACATGAAAGACGGGTAAAAAATACTCCAGTCTACAAGACTTGGCATTGAATTTTAAATGTTTTAAAAGGATTGGTTTGGTTTACTCTGGACTTTTTGAAAAAAAATCAGCAAACAAAGACAGTCCTTTTTCCATTTAATTGCAAAAACTGACTTCAGTAATATAAAATACGAAATAAATAGGCAATCACATACCCTTAATAAATAAAACCATTTTATATTATTTATACAAAAGGGGAGCTAACTTTATTAAACATATTGGTGTTAAGGGACACATGGTAGTGATACAGACTTTATTATAACGAGCTTTTTTTCTAAAGAAAATAATGCAAGTTCTTAGGTAACAATATCACCTTCCTTATATTATACTCTATGTGTTTAAAATTACAAAATTATAATACTGATATAAGATTAGTGACATGTAACTTCATATGTTTATATTTGATATCTAGTTAATACTAGTCAGCTCCTTGAGTTTGATATTAATGTTTATAACAAGTCAATGTGCTTCTGGCACTGTTTGTATTATATACATGTAGTTCATTTCAAGTTTATTAATCTATTGCTGTATATGATTGATGCCTTTATGGGCCTAGTTGCTAAATAAAACTTGAAAACTTGATGTTGAAATTAAAATTTCTCCATGTCTACACATAAATCAATCTGTACTCCTATGAAAATAATGATCTCCTATCATTGCGATACACACCTTGATAATTTAATAGAATTAGTTATTTATTTTATAAAGCTAGTGCTGGCTTGCAAGTTTTGAAACAATGAGTAAAACATCTTTAAAAATGCAAAATGGTCGTGACTATTATTTTATCACACAGTTCCAAACGTTTTGTCATTGATTATTTTCAGTCTTTTAACCATTTACTAGAAATTTGCCCTTTTCCAGAACCACAAGTGAAATTATGCACTGTGGTATTTTCATGTCATGTACATACATTATAGAAACGAGAAATGTCACTGGTAAGTGTCGCATGCCCCCCCCCCCCCCCACAGACTCAAAGTGTTGTTAAACAAACTCAAATTGTGACCTTGACCTTTGAGGTACAGGTGTGGGTCTTACTCGCGACACGTCGTCATGTTATGTTGATCAATTGTAGCAAGTATTTATAAAAATCCATTAATGCATGACAAAGTTACAGACCGGACATGAAATCTCACACAAACTCGAAGTGTTGTCAAACAAACTCAAATAGTGACCTTGACCTTTGAGTTACGGGTGTGGGTTTTACTTGCAACACGTCGTCATGTTATGTTGATTATTTGTAGCAAGTATCATTAAAATCCACCTATGCACGACAAAGTTACAGGCCGGACACGAAATCTCATACATTCCCAAAGTGTATTCAAACAAACTCAAATTGTGATCTTGACCTTTGAGGTACGGGTGTGGATCTTACTCGCGACACGTCGTTATGTTATGTTGATCATTTGTACCAAGTATCAGCAAAATCCATCTATGCACGACAAAGATACAGGCCTGAAACGAAATACCGGACGGAAGGATTACTATATGGCACCCCAAATTTTTTTTATGGGGGCATAAAAAAGTTTAAGTGAAATTAATGAAAATGTCCAGAGTGAAATAAAGTAATTTAAACGGTCAGTTGTAATTATTCGACCTTAACGTCTAACTTATTAACTACTAAAAATAGCTTTTATAGTTATATACCCTATATTGGATAGAAGAAAAAACATAATACAATCAAACCTGTCTTAAGCAGCCAGTCATGGGAAGGAGCAAAAGTGACCTTTTAAGACAGGTTAATTTACTTTAAAAGCGTAGAAATAGGAAATATCAAATGTGGCTGATTAAGACAAGTGGCTGCTTAATAGAGGTGACAACTTATACAGGTTTGACTTTATATACTAGTTTGCTATTTTGAACATTTACGACACATTTTCTTAAATTATGCCCCAATTTTGTGAATATATATATATGACATTAAGTTATACATTACGGCACCGGAAGGATAGTCAGTAACGACCATGTCACCTATTCGTGACCTGCGCTCGGGAAAAATGCATGTTGCTTTTAATTCGCCGTTTAAATAAAACAAATATTTCATTTCCTTTCTATTTTTCACTATAGTATTATAGACAAAGCAATTTGATATTCCCAAAACGATCTCAATGCATACATAACATATTGAGAACCTTCCGTGTGGATGTTTTGATAAAATCGTATGTCTCGTGTGATATAAGCATGTATGGCAGTTTTAAATTTGATTTGCCTTATATGAGCCTATTTCATCGTCTTAACATATTGTAATAGTTTTACATTATATTGGCAATTGGCAGACACGTGTTTGTATCGAAAACAACAAAAAAATGGCTTTTGGTAAATCCACCATCCTCCAGCGTTACGCAACTTTCAAACAGCTTCACCAGCTCCTCCATCGTTACGCTGATTTTTCACCATAAAACCGTCACTTAATCAATTTTACTCTAGTAAAAGACCGAATGGGGTAAAACTATAATGTTGCTTATAAAAGAAAATGATATATCAAATTATGTTTGGTAACAAGACAGTTTTCGCACTTTTAAAATACACGTGCCAATGTTTACACAGAAAATTCCTTGTAATTCCCAAATGAAAACGGCTACAGTCTGCATAGATTCGGTTGCAGTCGAGTGATCAGAAATGATACGACATCATCTTGCTCGACTCAGTTTTTCCAACAAATATCATCAATAGTTAAAAAAGATAGTTTTCTTACCGCTGATCGCGAATCCCACCGTCATTCAACGTTACCCCACCGTCATCCAACGTTACCTCCTCCTCCTCCGGAAACGTTTGGACACGGTGCTTTCGTGCATGTCGATTATACCACCCGTATTATTATAGTGTGACGCCAGTCATATCGTGTTACCTGTCAAATCACCCAAAACGCCTGTATTCATCATCATGGATTAAGAATGAAAATATAGTTGTTAAAAACGAGGTCTACCGTTTATGGCAAATGCGGCTTTGTCTATGTTAATCACTGGGAGTCGATGTCAATAAGCATCTCAAAATGAGATGTTATTCAGCAAAGTTGTGATTGTGCCTCCTGTAAAATCAAACAGTACAATATAATACAATAACAACTTTCACATACAAATACAACATATATACTTCTACATCATAATAATGATAAGTACATAGATGAGACGAAAATGAAGATAATACTACTCATAGGATTGCGAAAGATAGTGTGATTAAAGTTTATTTTTCAATTGTTTCAGTTGAATGCATATAACAGCTTCAATAGAAAAAGATAAATAAAAAAATAAATTAAATGGTTTGTTATTTTTGTATTTTTTAGCATTGTCTACGGTTTGAACATACGACATCCTGATTGACAGTCAAAGGCGTACACCATTAGACTTCTAGAATTAATTCATACGTTTGATATACTTTTTATGTTACGCAAATCGTTTTAACCGACTAAAAGTTTTTGCTGGTAATATAAAATACCTCGAAATGTGTTGTTGTATCCATACGTTTTGGCGGTTTGCTAGTACTGTGAATAGCCTAATTTTGAAATCCTCATTGGTTTGAAGTCAACCCATCCAGTGGGATGTGGTTGTTTTACAATTGCTACGATCACCAGTCTTGGAGAATTGAGCGCCATTTACTGTCTTCTCTTTGTCTTTCTTATGTCTATCAATATAACTTTCTGTTCTTGTGTTTGAATAAACAGGTTTGAGACCATATTTAATATGGATAACATATTTGATAACTGTTTTTTCAAATACTTGTCTGTTAAAACTTCATCCTAAAGCTTTTTACTCTGTACATTCCCGTATTAGTCTGTTTCTCTAAATTGACTATCTTTCATTCTTGTGTGTGCATACTCGTGTTCTATATTCTTTCTCCGATACAAAACCGTCAATAGTTCTTACCTTTCGCTTGTTTTTCGGTACAGTACTCTGTACCACAGGTGACCAATATAGTGACCTGTTTAGGAAGGCCAGCATATACATCCTCATACTCTCTCTCTCTCCAAAGGTTACTCCCCCTCCCCATAATTGATAACTCTGTGGTAACGTTTAATGTCGCGTTGAAACCGACACTATATGATATGATTATTTTATTAGGCACGCAAGCCTAACTGGTACATGATGTATGCACAAATATATGACAGACAGTGGTTTATTAATGATAATAAACAGTTACAATGTTTTTTTCATGGTATAAATCATATTGAATCAATTTAAAGTGAAAGTGGAGAAGGTTGTATGCATAACAGTAATAATATTGAAAAGTCATGTTAGAAGGCAAATATGGTGCAAAATGATCAGAAATATTGTAATTGAAAATACATGTGAATCATACATATATGGCTATATTTCTTATTTGAAAAAGTCATATCATAAAGCAAATATAATGCAACATGATCTTACTTACCATAAATATTGTAATTGAAAATACATGTTAATCATGCATATATGGCTAAATTTCTTATTTGAAAAGCTTTTAGTATAAATGTACTAAGTTATTTTATTGTACTCTTGTTTTCTGAATTTAACAAATTGATACGCTTAAGCATGTTTTGTCTTTCCCAATAATATTTATTTATATCAACTTCTTTCAGATCGGAATATAGCACATAATCAATAAAAACATCATATTCATTCTTTTATTTATTAATGCTTTTATTTATCACATACTCTGCACTTTCATTCGACAAATGGTGTTCTATTTGCCGTATCCAACGGCATGTTTCTACTTCTAACCGATGCGACGACAGCAAAAGCTTTAATGAACCTATCAAGTTTGATACAATTTGAATAAAACTGAAATCTAAAATTAATAATACTAGCGTAAAAGACTGCGCGTGTTGACTCAGTTAAACGACTATGCCAGTTTTGAATAATTTGATCACTAATACGTTGTTTACTGCTAAAATAAACGGTTCCGGTTATCCGACACTTTGATGTAGCCGCACATCTTTAAAGCCTAAATTTGATAAAAGCTTTTTCAATAAAGAAATCCAAGTAGTCCTATTTGATTAAACCTCTAAATCAGTTAAAAGTATATTATAAACAATTCTAATGTATTTTGAATCGTTTGCATTCAGTATTTTTAACCAATATTTAATAATATTTGTATATCGTTGACAAACAAAAGAAAGTCTGCCAAATTCTCCATGAACAAAATCATTCTGCGTTGATTTTTTAACACCTATTATCATTTTTAAAAACTGCAAATGTACTCTATCAACGGGTAAACCATCATTTTAATCCCCAGATTTCACTGTAATTATCTTGTCGAAAAGATCTACCCTGTGCTTCGGCTGTTTTTTTCCTTTACAGATCTTTTGGCGTTTAGCGGCCTTAAAACCTCAACTTGTATTATTTTAACGATATAACTTGGTGTATTGATATATAAAACAAATATAAAACACATACAATTGTCCCAGAATTGCTTCCGAAGTGATAAATGGACCTGTAAATTACGTGTTTTAATCTGAAAGTGGTTTATTCCGTCACTTTTCTCGAATGTTTGAGGAAACGGTCATGTTCCCATTCAAAAACAAACGTCCGCTTGAAACTTAAATAGAATGTCGCTCGTATCGGCTATATCTTTGATCTAAAAACGAAATAATAACACGAAAATAAAGGGGTTTTCCACCTCACTGCGCAACCGCGTGCACAAAAATAACAGGAAGTACCGGTTTACCATGTGTAGTAATCACCGAAAATGCTGCGTAGTAGCAGTTTATGTAACGTATACGTTGGACGGGGTGGCTTTAGGCGTTACAAGTGTAGATCCCAGATGTGGTGTGATGTAAGGGTGTGGTCATGGGTGGATGCTCCCCCGGGGACCTTTAAAAACAAAGGCGGCAAATGGTCCAATCTAGTGATTACATGTATTTGTAGATAACTTTTTTTACTTTTTAAAGTCTCAAATAGGGTAACCTGACAATATGTGTACAGAGCGCACAGGGAGGAAAAAAACGTTTTGGAAAACAACTAGGCCTAACAACCGTCCTGTCGTTCCCGCATTAATATCTTAAAACAATCTGCATTCACATACACACCTCAATATTACAACTATCTTATTGGCGAGCGAACCGAGGCGGAAAAGGTCAACAGAATTGACTTTAAAATCCATTTTAAGCATCTACACTTATGTTTCGCAATTTTAGAATGGCGTGCTACAAGTTTGCATATCGAAGACCTCTATGCGGGATTATAGGGTATATAGACGCATAGAGATCACCCGCCGCCGGGAGCTCTATGCGGGATTATAGGGTATATGGACGCATAGAGATCACCCGCTGTCAGGAGCTCTATGCAGGATTATAGGGTATATGGAAGCATAGAGATCACCCGCCGTCAGGAACTCTATGCGGGATTATAGGGTATATGGACGCATAGAGATCACCCGCCGTTAAGAGATCTATGCGGGATTATAGGGTATATGGACGCATAGAGATCACCCGCCGTCAGGAGATCTATGCGGGATTATAGGGTATATGAACGCATAGAGATCACCCGCCGTCAGGAGCTCTATGCGGGAGTATAGGGTATATGAACGCATAGAGATCACCCGCCGTCAGGAGATCTATGCGGGAGTATAGGGTATATGGACGCATAGAGATCACTCGCCGTCGGGAGCTCTATGCGGTTTAATAATCGACGCATAGAGCTCCCCGACTATATAAAAAACCCAAAGCTAAAACGAAAGCTGATACTTTACAATATGTGTACAGAATTTTGATAATTTACGCCACATGTAAAACAAACCCGATAGGAACGCCGCGAACTACCTTAATCTCGTTTGATTTCGCCCTGAAAATCAGTTGCGGTAGGGAAGTGCTTAAGCATACCAGTTTATATTTCATTGGCGACATGACATGACTTTGCTTGTGAGTCATTACCTTTTTATGCGACGTCTACTGCAGGTTGCCATGGTAATGCGCGCTTATGCAACATGTGGACGAATGGCTGTTCCAACAATGGCATTAAACTGGTAGCTAGATACTCCTTTTAGTATGTAGAAAAATAAAATAGCATCATTATTATTCTTTCATCTGAAATAGTTTATAAATATATTGTCAAATATACTAGAAAGAAATGTGCATTTTAAAGTTTTCATAAGGAGATGAAAAACATTGTCTAGTCTAATGCAGGACTTCAGTATCCTGGTTTTCATCACCGGATGAAATTTTTAAAATTATGTTACCATTCTTGAAATAAGCACAAACTAACCCTCATTCCATAAATTTACAACAGATTTACATCGCGTAGTAAGAAGCCTCCAACAGATATCCTTAGTTGGGATTGAACCAACATTTTCCATCTTACTGACAGATGTACTTCATTGTACTATAAGGATGCATTTTGAAGCTACAATAATTATACCAACACAACGTCGTCTTCTGTGTCATAAAAAACAGTTCTCTCTTCTTGCTGCTTTATGTTCTCTGTCGGGTTCGGAATAAAGATTAAGATCGGTACTTATCTAACACGGAACTTTTTATTTACTCTTAGCACATTTTTGCTATGGAAAACCGAGATCTAGTCGTAAATAAAAGTTAATGCCTTATTTAAAACATTTATCGGACTGTTTTGTACAAATGAAGTACCCGTTAATTGGAAAAGTTGTTTTCTTTGTTTATCCACCAAATGTCCAAAATCAAATTTGGGGTTAGTAAACATGCATGTTCACGTAACCCCCCCCCCCCCCCCCCCCCCCCCCCCGCGAAGACTGAAGAAAGAGTTATCTGTACTTCCTCAATCATGAAACATCGGGCATTTCCGTATCCTCCGTATAATCCACATTGTGTATAGCTCTAAAATAAACCACTGCTATACGCCTGTGTTACAAGTCTGTGTTCATTCGCGTGAAAGTAACAAATTATGTACCCGTTATTCCGGACAAGCATAACGAAATATAATAAGGGAAATAATTCAAACACGGGCAAGACAATGCCCTTTCTCTCAATGTCCTCTGTCATTGTGTGAAATATGAACCAAATCACTCGAATAGTTCTTTAATCTAGTACAAGTATACTAAAAGTGATAAATGGAGATACTTGAAAACTGAGGCAAGGTAGAGTTATGGTTCTTAAACACTGCAATTATTCTTAATGTACTCCGTCTGTGCATGTAGTTTGCATGAATTCCATTAATATTCAGAGTTATGCCAAGGACAAGTAAATTTAATTAAGGGAGATAATTAAAAAAAGTAAGCAAGGTAGAGTTATGATTCTTGTACACTGCCCTTCCTCTCAATGTCTGTTGATACCATAGAAACATAAACCTATACTATAAATGCTGAGCGCCAAGCGAGGAAGCTTTTAGTGCCATATTCAAGGCTTTGGTATGATCTGACCGGTTATCGAATCCACGAAAGACCGCATGTTAGGCGGACGCTCTACCACTAGACCACCGCTGCAGTTTCCTAGTGCCAATACAATACATTGTTTCTGTATTGAATTCCAGTAATAATGGTGCTATCCTGCACAGTCTTGAAAACCGCCCGGATTCGTGATTTGTATGAGTGCATAACCAGGCGTCGGTTTCATCAACATTTTGAACTCTAAGTAAAGCTTCCAGATGATCACGCTTCAGACTGGCTCCAAAACAATTGTTGTTTTAGGTATCATATAATGAATTTATCACACAAACGTAAAGTAACCAGTCAAAACACACTCCAGATGTAACAGCAATCAGTATTTATGTCTCACACTCAGATAAACTTCAGGTTAGACAACCGAAATACTCCGAACTACTGAACTTCGCTTCAGCAGCCATTTCAAATATGTGTTCTTCAAATAGACGACACACCAACCAACCCCGAGAAGAACATTGATATGTGCAGAGACTAATAGACCATTGACACACGTGTCTGTTCCCCAAGGGGATGGGGGTATTTTTCTGTTTCATTTTCTTTGGGCGTAATTGAGACACCTGCATCTTAATTGAACGAGGCACCAATACAGGGAATGAGGAACGGATGGACTAGAGATTAACTGTCATATGGTTTATGGGTTCCAGCTTTAATGGTGGGATATATACTTCATACATGTATTTAATTTATTCGAGTTGTCGTAATGTCACAAGCATCTCGCAAACTTTCAATCCAACGACCTCCAAACAAATAAAGCTCGAAAACAAGACCTCACATTTGCGAAGTAATTGTCACCAGTTAACGTGCTATACCAATCGACTAAGGCACTAAGAGAAATGATATTATTTGACTGAATTCATTTGCCGTTTCAGTAATCTGGATATTTTAAGATAAATACAATAGTTTTTTTGATATGCCCCAAATAGAAACCTTAGATGTATATAATAAATCAATTTTGATATACAAAACATGTTGAAACGTTTATCGCCCCCGGCCTTATTATAGAAAAAGCGGGTGGTGGTAGTATATTGGATAGAGTGTTGGCCGCTCACGTCAGAGGTTGCGGGTTCGATCCCCAGCTCGACCCGATGCCTCTCATAAAACAACACTCAGTACTTGTTCTACCCAGGAAGCGGAGTCGAGAGACGTTCATATACGCTCTGAGCTTATTACTGCTACTGCTGCTGCTGCTACTGCTACCTACTTCTGCTACTACTACTACTACTACTACTACTACTACTACTGCTACCTACTTCTGCTACTACTACTACTACTACTACTACTACTACTACTGCCACCTACTACTACTACTACTTCTGCTACTACTACTACTACTACTACTACTACTACTACTACTACTACTACTACTACTACTGCTGCTACCTACTGCTACTACTACTGCTACTACTACTGCTACTACTACTGCTACTACTACTGCTACTACTTCTGCTACTACTACTACTACTGCTTCTACTTCTGCTACCTACTACTACTACTGCTACTGCTACCTACTACTACTACTGCTACTGCTACCTACTACTACTACTGCTACTACTACTACTGCTGCTGCTGCTGCTGCTGCTACTGCTACTGCTACTGCTACTACTACTACTACTACTACTATTAATACCACCACCACCATTGCTGTCATTTCAACTACTTAAAAATCACTACTACCAGTATAGTCGGTATATTTACGTTACCGCTAATTCTAGAGTAAATATTTATCATCGCTACTACTACTACTACTACTACTACTACTACTACTATTACTACTACTAGTAGTAGTAGTAACACTGCAACTACTAAAACACCACTACCATCAGTATATTTGCGTTACCGCTAATTCTATAGTAATTACTTATCATTACAACGACTTCAACTATGCAACTATGGTTATATTATTATTAGTTATATTATAATTATATTGATATTACTGATTTTTAATAAGCCAATTAATTAGCCTTATAAAAGTAGAGAATATTTATGAGATTAAATATCTATCAATATGATCAAATCAATAACATGTGGATATAAATGTATTCTTTTTTTTTGTATTTTCGTATTCTTCTTTTAATACTTTGAGCTAAATCTAACTTATTATTTGTTCTCTTTTTTAAAAACACCAACAACATCAACAATAATGAAGCAATCGATGCATGATTCGTGTTACAGACAAAAAAATAATTAACTTGTCAGCAATATTCGTATTATTCGGACCAAAATATTAATTTTCTTCATAACCATGTTTAATTGAAGATTTGTTAAATAAAATTTATTCTTTATTTTCTTTTATCAAATTATTATTGTTTTGATATTTATATTTTGAATTTATATAAAACGAGTAACAGGAATCACACATCGTATAATTTGTTCAAAATAAATGCCTGAAATTCGGGTGGTTCTTGTTAATGTGGATTTTGGAAGCAGGCGGTCCAGAGGCATCATCTGTGTCAATGACGTCATCATGACGTCGTTTGCGGGAGATAACGACGGCATCACTAGTGTCCTTGACATCTGAAAGAAGAAAAATTGCAAATTATTTATGTTGCCATGGTAACCGTGTCACAGTGTTGTTTTTAACAAACTAACATTAGACTGTATTATGATATTTTTGTCAGATCCTTTTTTCTTTTTTTTTCAAAATCCTGATAAAGACTGCTATTGGTCTATGGAAACACCAGAAACAACTGCAGAAGACAGTTCTACGTTCTTCTTTCACTACAACTTAATATATCGCCGTTACGGAACATCGCGTTCAAACTTATTCCAAATAAAGTGTTGTCTGCAATTCCCTACATTCGGTAATCGCCTGCATCTGTTCAGTCCCGTATGTGGAAATACCGAACTTGATTCCAAAATAAAACACATTTCAAATATTGATTTGTATTAACCTGGGACTGGGGTGCCGCCCTTCATCTCCGCAGCCTCTCGTCGCCACATCTCCATCTGGATCTCGTCTGCTGCACGCACACTGTGTTATTGAAAGATATCATGAATCGTGTTAATACTAGTGACATAAACAGTGATAAAACATAATGGTTACGATTTGTTTCAATTTTTTTAATTTATGTTTCAAATGAATGCACCTGAAACAAACAAGGGGTCGTGAGTTCGAATCCCCGCCCGGCAACAGCCTCCGTGACGATTGATATACGACATTGTGTCTCATTATCATTCGTCTCTCACCGCTGATTCAATTGGGGAAGTTATCAGTTACTAGCGGAGATGGGGTGTGCTTGAGTACTTGTCAATCAATCATTTTTCAATGAAACAAATAAGAAAAACACGTTTAGAAGAGTATATCTGACTTAGTACATCTTTATAATACGTGAACATGTTAACGAATTGTCTTCATAACATAAGACTGTACAGATTAATAATTTGTCTTCATACTTATCAGGCTAATAACTGTAACCTCAACATAGGATCCTCTGTGCCGGGTCGTCTCATGTGTGGTCGTCTAATGACCACTAAACTTTTACCGCCGAGGTCATGAACCAAACTCGCCAAAATTTATGTGAGAAAGTTAGCCAGAGACTTGCGGCAGGACGGTTGTTCTATTAAGATTTAATCATTCTCCATCAATAAAACTGGATTTTTCATAAACATATGACCTGTAATGTTTTGAAAATGGTGTAAAACGAAATAAACGAAATAACCTCAACAGAACGCTTGCTACTTACACTGTACCCCAAAGTTCGGGGAAGGTCACCGGAATATTCTTCTCGATGTTCTGGGGCCGTTGTGTATGAGCGCCGACTTTTACACCAGTGGATTTGTTGCTTCCTTTTGTACAGGGAATGGATGCCGGGACATCAGCAGAACAATATCTGGACTTCCTGTCCTTATTCTGAAATCTGTGTTTTGAGATGTTTTGAGACTGACGTCCGGAGTCTCGGACGTAAATTTGCTTGTTTCTGTTGGTCGTTAGGGCACCAAAGTACGGGTACCTGGCCGGTCTACATTCAAATTGCCGGTCTCGGGCATGAACATATTGGTCCCAGGATTCCCTACGTCGCTCTCTACAAGCGGAGGACTCTACAGACGAATGCCTGGAATTTCCCTCCCGCTGCTCCCTTTTGTAATAATCGTTACGACTGGACTCATAGCGTCTTTCTTCGTGGAAGTTGTCCCGGAGTCGACGGTGACAATACTCGGAGTCAACAGACCGTGGTCCGAGATCTCTACGATATCTGAAAACAAATAACAAGCGAAAATGAAATTAGATGAAAAGCCGATATTTAAACAATTGTCTGTTATCAAGTTTGGCCACGTGCAGGAACATTAAATATTTAATATATCAGCGTACGTTCGATACCAATCTGATCACCTCGGCCTTTATGCTACGCAATAGACCTCTGACATACTCCTTATGCCATCTTATATACATGTATGTTAAAATATAACGTTGGTTAATCAAGACTGATATTTTAAATTTCCCTTTAAACATGACCCATGTCGAGTGTATAAATAAAACAATCGATATAATAAAGTCATATATTAAACTTTATGACGGATACATAATGTGTTACTTTCACGCGAATGAACACAGACTTGTAACACAGGTATCGTTAGTGTATTCTAGAGCTATACACGAGGTGTATTATACGGAGGATACGATAATACCCGATGTTTCACGATTGGTTCGATACACGAGACTGAATCACGTGTTCACTGTAAACGTTCACTGGCACCTTTGATGCTCTGATTGAATCGCGCGTCTTAAAAGGAAATGGAGAGACAGCACCAAATATTTACTTTTAAGCCCGTTAGATGAGTGCATTTTTGAGACTTGGGTCACCGGATGAACAAAATTAAAAGAGCTTTATATAAAAAAAAACTTACAACAAGTTTACACATTGACAATGCAGCTTTAAAGAAGAAGTAGTTTTAAGAAAAACATACGGACAGAGTTAAAGTTCATGCCACTTCAATGAAAAAATAATAAAGAGGCCCAAGATGGACCTAAGTCGGTCATCTGGTTTCACATGTCACGTCCTTTCACATTTTGCATGGACTAAGCCTATGAAGGATTTATTATTAAATCTTTAATGAGAATTACCTGTTTTCTCATAGACATTTTACTAAACAAGAATCCCAAGATGGACCTAAGTTGCTCATCTTGTTTCACATGTCACGTCCTTTTAATGTTTGTATAGACTAAGGATCTATGAAAAACTTGTTACTGTTATAGATGAGAGATGCGACAAATGAAAATTAGTTGTTTTCTCATAGCATTTCCATGTAATGTGAAAGTCACCCTACTAGACTCCAATGGTCCATTAAACCTTATTTCAAGCAGACTCATTACATACTAGTATTTAAAAAACCCTTAGGCAGCAGTATTATAATTATATGAACTAGTCACTTTGGCAAGCAGTATAAGGTGATAACTACAGCAGTATCAAAAAAAGTTTAATGTTATGTTTAGGTAGACAGTTACTTTAAAATGTTGGTAGTGGGAGTCATTTAACTCTTGGATATTTTGTCCACTTATTTTATGTTAAATATTTACTTCAATACTATTATTTTTATGATAGATATTTTTAAATCTATACATATTATCTTATTTATAAGTATTAAAGGCCTTTTTAAAAGTCAAGCATGAAGATAGTTGAAACAATACTTAAAATAAATCAGAAAAGCAGAACTTTCCGTTTTCCCATAATATTCCTATTTAAAAATCAAAGTCCCCTTACTGGGTCCCAATCAATCCTAGCCTCTTTATTTGAATAAATTCGAAACTTCTAGTCATAGGAATCATTTATATTAAGTATGAACCAAATTTAATAGGACAGTTCTTGAGAAGAAGATTTTTAAATGTAAATTTCCCTATGTTGAACTGACTTGTCCCCGCGACGAGGCCAATTTTGACCCTCGGGTCAAGGCTTGGACTAACTTGATAGAAACTCATTAGATGATACTACAGACAACATATCAAAGCTCCAAGCCTTGCACTTTTGGAGAAGAAAATTTTTGAAATATTTGAAAAAAATACTGATAAAGCCCTGGGGCGAGAACAAATTTGACCCCAGGGTCATCAATTTGGTGAAAATCTGTCAAGTGGTTTCAGAGAAAAAGTCGTTTGAAGCAAAAGTTAACCACGGACGACATACGACGGACGAAAGTATATCACATTAGCTCATCCTGGGTTTTGCTCAGATGAGCTAATAAAACCAGTTTCTTTCTGTAGACGACGTTTTTCTTCAAGCAGAAACAATCTGTGTACACCTACAAAATACGAATAAAATAGAAAGTACTGTAACGGGTCAATGAATCAATATGTAAATTAATTCTGAACTATCAATTCGAATATCAAACGACATAATATTTGATATTTGTTATTCTTGTTGTTAAACTAAGAACATAAATATAAGAAGAAACTTTCAAGAAACATATAAAATTGACGAACACAAATTAATTTAAACAATACGATAAACACGAAGAACATGAAATTAAAAACATCAAAAACTAGTATTTACTTTTAATACGAAATGCAAAAAAAAAATCATCGTTATATACCATTGGGCCTGTTGGTTACTTGGTAACGCAAAAACAACAGTTCAGTGAACTCTGTTTAAATATATCTTTAAGTTCAGCTTATTTTCTGGTTGCCAACTTAATCAGATTTATAAAAAAACACATGAACATTACACCAACACGTGACATTTTTATTGTTTTGAGTTGCCAAACTTTAAAGCCGAAATGTTGTACATGTAGTTTGCTTTATGTGTTTTCCATTTGTATGCAGAATAAGTTAATGACTTGGCTCAGATAATGAAATTTAAACCAATTAGCGGACACCTTTCCCAGTTGGTTTCTCAAAATGTCAGTTATTGTTTTCACCACTATGTATCAAATATTATATAATGTAACGACTATAATAAACATTTTGTACTTAGCACAAGCAAAGTTTGCAAGTTTTAAGTGTTTTTTCGAACATAAAGACTAAGTATTCAACTATTACTTAAACATATATAAATAGCAGTCAATAGTCAATATCATTCAAAAATAAAGATACTGCTATTAAATGAACATCTTGACTTCTTTGAAGAGAATTATTTTTAAGAATAACGATTTTTAAACAGTTATCATATTTAAAAGTTGCTAACTATAAAAATGTGACAATTTAAACTCTGAATGGGCACCCACCTCCTGGAACCGTTTGTGGTTGTTCTTGACAGTGGCTTCAGTTATCCTAGGGAGGTTTTCTGGCATTTGAATCATTGATTAACAATTGCTTGCCCGAATAATGCACAGTCGAAATGCGTTTGAAAAATAACCGGACGAAACTCGCACCGGGTATCGAACCGGGGACACCTCTGGGTATTGGAACAAGTAGGCTAACCACTAGACCATCATCACTCAATTTTGAATATAATTATAATGATCATTGTAGAAGTCCAAGTGGGGAAATGCTTACCGATACGTGAGTCGAGTCTGCGACCCAAAACACACTGACAGATTAGTCAACACACTGACAGAATAGCAAACACCGACAGAATAGCCAACACACTGACAGAATAGCCAACACACCGACAGAATAGCCAACACACCGACAGAATAGCCAACACATCGACAGAATAGCCAAGCCAACACACCGACATAATAGCCAACACACCGACAGAATAGCCAACATACCGACAGAATAGCCAACACACCGACAGAATAGCCAACACACTGACACCATAAAATAAATTCTGCATTTAATAAGCAGTCGACACAAACGTAAACTCGTCGTCGTTTGAATGGAGGCTTCCTACATTCCAATACCGGAAAGAAGTTTAACAGATATTAAATAAATGGGGAAAAGTAAGGTCATTGTTACCCTACCCACTTTTAGATCACGCATGGATGTAAGAAACAACTTTATGTCGTCTTTTTCAACACACGAATGGAAATCTGATTTTATTGCACTATAAACTAAACACTTACTGTCCACCGGACTCGACGGGGCGGCTGTTGGTGATCCTTGTGTCCATATTCAATTAATAAACGATAAAATTGGCGAGAGCTTTTGTTTACACGGCTTAAATTTAAGTTGTCAGGTAGCAACTGAACACGTGACGTCGCATCTGTGACGTCAACAGATTACGGTATCACGTGATATCTCATGACAAAATTACAGCAGGGTTGTTGGTTCGAATCTCAGCATGGGATACATTTGTGTGCTAAACTGAAGATATGTTTCATTTTTACATTTTAATTATGGATTTATTAATAGAAACAAAATTATCCATTACTCTGTAAGTGTTAATCAAGATTTTAGAGAGAGAACATATCGTTTTATACAAACGTATTTCAATGTGTTGTGGTGATGGTGGTCGGGCGGCGGTATAAGTTGTTTTAGCGCTGGGTTTTCAGACCAATTAACTTTTGCCAGCTTTTTATTTCGATGAGCTGCCCCCCCCCCCCCCCTCTTTATAGATCCGCTAGTACGATCCGAAATCGACGTTAATGATCACTGAACAATTCTGCCTGTTACCATCAAAACTGTAAATATATCTTTGTTAGCAATTACCATCCAAAATTTATTTCAGGTACATATGATTATGGAATGAAGTTGGGTAATGTCATAGACTTACACGTTGCCAGAAACCTCAAAAGCTGTCAAAAGCTGTTCCAAGCAGTCAACATCTCATTTTAAAAGTAAATTATGATCAAGTATAGAAAGCATACTTAAAATCAGTGTCTAATTTCAGAGACTTGCAGCTTATAGCAATATAATGTACACGGCACGTTTAGTATGTCTTTAATAACTCTTCGAATATTTGTCTGAATTAAATAACATTGGTACCAAAGTAAAGCTGATAAAAATGGTGACCAATTCCAGTTACCAATTATTTAATATTTTTCTTCTGAATTTAAATTATTACGGATTGAAAACGAAATATATTGAAATTTTCACGAAAAAAAGGTAGTCTTGATTTAACAAATATGTTTTATTAAACAACACACAATAAAAATAGAAATGTAAAATTATAGAAAGATGAAGAAGTAAGTTTAAAAATGGGCTTAAAATAGAAAATGATCACAAAAATAACATTAAGTGTAAACATTCTTCATTTCTTTAAATTTAAAAAAGAAAAATTAATCTCCCAAATTTACAATCAAACCCTATCGTTTGATACCATAATTACAAAAATATGTTTTTTGATTTTGGAGGAGTTGTGTTTCCATAAATTAGAAAAACACCATGTGGTCTAGTGGTAAAGAACCGAACCCATGATCGGAGGGACGTGGGTTCGATCCGTTGCCACAGTTATGTGTGGTGTCCTTGAGCAAGACATTTTTTCCACATATGCTTAGTACTAGTTATACCCAGGAAGACTTCGAGCGTAATTTGTCTAAGTTGTAAGAACTTGTTTCATAATCGAAGTAAAATAAATAAGTTTAAACTAAACTGAAAAACGCCAAATGTGCCACCTGAAATTTAGACAAGTGCCTCCAGTTGCCTATCTCTGTTCAGGCCCGTAGCTACTCTGAGGTTCAGAGAGACCGGTGCCTCCATGTTTTTAGTGCTTGGTACGAAAAAACTTTGAACTTTGAGGCACTATATTTAATGTTTTTGTTGCATTTTAAAACTAAACAAGAAAATATCGGTGGAACCGATGGATGCTCCCCAAGTGAGTGTTTGCCTCTGTACGGGCTACTTGGTTGAAGAATACCAAACTGTATAGCAGGAACAATATGTGGCTCTACTCTTCACAGAACTAATTCGCAAACCATTTAACCGGAACAAAATGACAATATGCGCAGATCCTAGCTAGTTTTACAGAATTAAAACCAGAGGTTGTAAGGAAATAGCGTCATGACGACAATGTGCACATCTCCACTTGGTGATGATGCATCCTAGCAAGTTTCATAAAATTCCAACGTGAGGTTGTAGAGAAAAAGCGCGGACAATAATTTGGTCACAGACTCAATGAAAGGGCAATAACTCCATGAAAAATCATCGAACCGAAACACAGACAATATGCGCATCTGCACTTGGTAATGATGCATCATAGCAAGTTTCACAAAATTCCAACATGAGGTTGTAGAGAAATAGCGCAGACAATAATTTGGTCACAGACTCAATCAAAGGGCCATAACTCCGTGAAAAAACATCGAACGGAACACATACTAGACAATATGCGCATCTGCACTTGGTAATGATGCATCCTAGCATGTTTTACAAAATTCCAACATGGGGTTGTAGAGAAATAGCGCGGACAATAATTTGGTCACAGACTCAATAAAAGGGCCATAACTCCGTGAAAAATCACCGAACCGGAACACATAGACAATATGCCCATCTGCACTTGATAATGATGCATCGTAGCAAGTTTCATAAAATTCCAACCTGAGGTTGTAGAGAAATAGCCCGGACAAGACTTTGGTCACAAATAGAATCAAAGAGGCATAACTCTGTGAAAAATCATCCAACCAGAACACAAAGACAGTATGCGCATCTGCACTTGGTAATGATGCATCCAAGCAAGTTTCATAAAATTCCAACCAGAGGCTGTAGAGAAATAGCCTGGACAAGAATTTGGTCACAAACAGAATCAAAGGGCCATTACTCCGTGAAAAATCTTCGAACCGGAACACAAAGACAATATGCGTATCTGTACTTGGTAATGATGCATCCTAACAAGTTTCATAAAATTCCAACCAGAGTTTGTATAGAAATAGCCCGGACAAGAATTGGTGACACACGGACGCACGGACGTACGCACGCACGGACGAAGCGGCGACTATATGCGTCCCCCCTCTGGGGAGCATAATAAATTATAATACAGTATTACTATTGTATTCCCTAGTACAACAGAACCACAAGAAATTAATCTGAACCTCTGTGATAACCGAAAATTACCGAGTGTTCAAAAGTACTGGAGGATTGTTCAGATGAGACCAAACAAAATCTTTAAATCTTTTTATAACTGTTGAAAGCTATATCATGCATGCTGTAAATTTGCTTATTGCAATGTCACCAAGCTCAGCTGATTTTTTTTCAATTCCCAGAGTATTAGGTTTTCCAGAAACTAGGCTATATTCAGCACCGTTAAACAGCAAACAAGTTTAATATCTGGTTCCCATAATTTGTTGCATGCTGTGTGCTAATTTGAGGTTTAGCCAGTATCCAGAAGAATATGTTGGTTAACGTTTAACCGAACTGAACGTAGTCCTTGGATTTGCTACACTATTTGTAATACTGGACAGATAATCAAAAATGATTATGTAGTTGGCATAAAATTAATGCATCAATAATTAAACCTAATATTTCATACCGATGCTTACATGGATATAAACGACTTTCTAAAGTCGCTTAGATATGTGGGCTGTCCGGACGTGGAGTTTACTCATATTAGAAATAAACACATCTTAACATATTGTGGATATGAAATTTATTTTTATATTAAAATACAAACATAGAACACATTGTATTCAAATGCTATAGCTTCTGTTTTAGATAACAAAACATACAAAAAATTTTGATTACGTTGTCAACCTGATATATGTTTATTTCTCGTATTTACCTTTAGCATAATTATACGTATTGTTATTTTCAGTTTTTAGTCACGTATATTTTTTTTATCAACAACATATACATGTTTCTTAACTTCCGTGATATATTATTATTGTAAAGCATGTGCGTGTTTTTTTTCAAATACCCAGAATACTTTAGAAACGGATTAGATGAAAACATCCTATTTATATAGATAAAACATCCTGTTTTTAGATGGGAGTAATGATTTATAATGTGAATATTTTCCATAGATATACAACACGTGCAGATTTAACTGATTTATTTTACTTCAAGTTCTAACAATTTATACAAGTTACGTTCGAAGTCTTCCTGTGTATAACCAGTTCTAAGAATATGCGGAAAAGGTGTCTTGCTCAAGGAAACCAAGCATGGCTGTGGGGAGGATCGAACCCACCACCTTCCGATCCTGGGTTCGGTGCTTTATCACTGGACCACGCGCCTTAACGAGATTTAAAGAAGATCTAATATTATGGTGATAGATTTTCACTAAAAAGAAGAAGTAACTATTCAGTTTGCGAAGAGATAAGATCTGGGACATTTTCCGTTGCTGTGCTGGCCCTGCAATCATGTAAGTGTCTGCGCCTGTAAACAGTTATATAATATTTGTCTTGCTTTACTATGTGACTTTACAGTGCATATTGGAAGACTGGTCTTTTAACTTCTAAATGAAAGTGTTTCTTTTTATTCTGCAACTCCTTATCAATATTGACTATTACCACTACAATCATTCCTACCACTACCACTACCATTGCTATTATAAATACCATTTACGATTATATTAGCATTATCATTAACATAACCACAACCACTGTCACTACTACAACTACCATCACAACAACTACAATATTAACTGCTAATACCAATGACACTGTCACTACCCCTACACCTACCGATATCATTATCATTATCACAAACACTATCACCACTACTTCCATAAACAATATCACAATCACAGCTATCACTACCATTACCACTATCATTAAATAGACATAAAACCCATTCATTTGGCATGACGAATGTATCATTTAGAACTAAGAAATAGAAATTAAAAATAAAATAGTATACAAATTATATACAATGATAGTCAAGTATTTAGAATCAGGCATTAGGCATGAATGTTTGAACAAATCATTAAGAATTAAGAAATTGGAATAAAAAATTAAAAATTAAGCATATTCAATTGAACATCTGGATTTTATTATCATAATACATTTAAGAAAGATACTAAATATGACTATATGAACTATTGCTGTGTTTGTATGCCTTTGATAACATCAATAATAAAGAATGTAAAGATGTAAATGTAAAGAATGGCATCAATACTTAACAGTAATAAGGTTACTTATGGGTGTTGAGTAAAAAACAGTTGCCGATACGAAATGCAAACAAATGCCGACGCTAAAGGAAGCTGGAGCTTTGCACATGTCTTTATATGGGCATTCGCAGTGATAGGTATATCGCGGTATTAGGTATACAAGGGATATATGTCTGATAAAATTGATCAAATTTGGTACTTTTTTCCGGTTTTTTTAAGGATAATATCCCTAGATCTCTAAAATTAGGCCTTTGATCCCTCGATCTCTGAAAGTAACGGCCATTGTTCCCCAGATCTCTGAAAATAAATGGTCATGTTCTCCAGATCTCCAAAACCCCTGGGAGGGCCTCGTTATTGTCATTAAAGTTATGATGGCTACTGTTATTGTAGTTAGTATTGTTATTTTAGTTATGATTACTACAATAACAATAATAACTACGTTATGGCTATTAGAAATGATGGCAAAATTAAATTAATTGCAGTTTTGGCAAAACTAAGATTTGCGTTCACTGTCCCTATTCAAAATATTTTTGAACTTAAACATACAAGCCAATATTCCATACGTTTCAAGGGGATGGATGGTTTTGACGGAAATAGACAGATGCGCTGTGATACTCTTAGGTAGTTTCAGTTTATGCGACAATCGCCTACGACTGCATGGACTAGTAACAGTTCATTTCTTCATTCTAACCCACCCAGTATAGGCCTATATCGATAATATTGAAACGCAATTTTGAATATTATTGTAGAAATTCTGACTTTGTCGTGTATACTGTACACCGGACTAGACGGGGCGGTTGTAGGTCTTTCTATAGTAGTCCATGATTCGTTAAATACCGCAAAACTGAAGAGAGTTTTTATATACAATACTTCCACTTTTGTTGTCA
This sequence comes from Panopea generosa, assembly GCA_029582155.1. Lineage (NCBI taxonomy): Eukaryota > Metazoa > Mollusca > Bivalvia > Adapedonta > Hiatellidae > Panopea > Panopea generosa. The sequence goes on along the minus strand of CM055899.1, from coordinate 24,710,325 downwards.
CGCGGTAACAGAAGATTTGAGGTCAAATTTGTGATATCAACCAATGGACGTTGATCAGTATTAGAAATCACGTGATACGCTTTCACCCCGTCCAACGTATGCGTTACATAAACGGCAGCTACACCGCATTTACGGTGATAATTACACATGATAAGCCGGTTCTTCCTGTTATTTTGTGCACGCGGTCGAACAGTGAGGTAAAAAAAACCTTTATTTTCGTATTATTATTTCGTTTTTAAATCAAAGATAAAGCCGATACAAGCGGTATTCTATTTAAGTTTTAAGCGGACATGTGGTTTTGAATGGGAACATGACCGTTTCCTCAAACATTCAAGAAAAGTGACGATTGAACCAGATTGAAAACAGCTCAATATATTACTTCGGAAGCATTTATGGGACTACTTTCTGTGTTTTACATTTGTTTTATGTATCAATATACCAAATTATATCAGTAAAATTTCAAGCTAATGTTTTAAGACTGTTAAACGCCAACATTTGTATAGTACGTATTATAAGTAGGTGCCTCGTATTTTGTACACTACATAAGTCGGTGTATTGTGTCATTTAGCGGTATTCTAATAACATGAAATAATACTACATGTACTATCTTACTTGTTCAGGGTTGTTTTTAAGTTGTCTCGTTGTTTACACTTCACAAAATTTAATGAACTAAGTATTTGTTTCCGTTTTAGAACATTATCATCCATCTCACTATTTTTTATGACATATCGCAGCTGTTTCAGACCCGTAGACCATTACCTTTTCTTCATGTAATACATGTACACTATTTACATTGTATTATTCCTCTATTAGCCCTCGATGTCATAAACTGACTCTTAATATTCAAACAAACATTGTTCTAATAATCTTTCTTTTAACTGTTAAGAGTCGAAGATTATAATTATATATTAGCCACATCGAGGCAGACGGAGGCACTTGCCTCCTGTAGAATTTAGTTTATACTAATTTATTTCAGCTCGATTGCGATGAAAGCTCAGAGCTGATATGAACCGCTCTCCAGTCCGCTTCCTGGGTAGAACCAGTACTGAGTGTTGTTTTATGAGAGGCATCTGGTCGAGCTGGGAATCGAACCTGCAACCTCTGGCGTGAGCGGCCAACAGAGTTGGATTATTATTATCCATTAGACTACCGCCACGCTTTTGTAGAATTTGTGGATTTTTTCATGTTTATTAGCGTTTTTGTAAAAAGTTATTCCAAATATATGAATTACTCTTGCAAAAATATGACATAGCCTTCACATATAATATAATAATGCAGTATGAATGTATCATAATACCCAGCAAATACTTGTCTGACAGTGTATTACTAAGAGTTGATATGTACTGTTATGTCCGGTCTAAAAAGCAACCAATGTGTATTCGAGGTAATAGTGTAAAAATAAAGAGATATTGTGATTTTGCCGTTGCTGTAAGTTGACATATTTTTCAAGCGTGTCAGTTGAATGTCTGTAACAGTTTAAAAAAAAGATCAATAAAAGAATTAAATAAATATTTTATTTTTTTATTTATTTTTTTATTTTTTTTTAGCATTGACTCAGTGCGGTTTGAACATACGACATCCTGAGTGACAGTCAAAGGCGTACACCATTAGACCACTTCGGAGCCTAATAATGATGTCAGAGTTAACACCTTTTAAAGCTGTTAGGTCTTGAAAGGGGTGTCATTCTAGTTGACCGGAACTAGAATTAATCCATACGTTTGATATACGTTTTATGTTGTGCAAATCGTTGAAACCGACTAAAAAATTTTACTGGTGGATATAAAATACCTCGAAATGTGTATTTTATATCCATACGTTTTGGCGGTTTGCTAGTACTGTGAATAGCCTAATTTTGAAATCCTCATTTATTTGAGGTTAACCCGTCAAATGGAATGTGGTTGTCTTACAATTGCTACAATCACCGGTCGTGGAGGATTGAGCGTCTTTTACTATCTACTCTCTATCTTTCTTACAATATAACTTTCTGTTCTTGTGTTTGTTTATATGGATATCATATTTGATAACTGTTTTCTCAAACACTATTAGTACTCCATTCTGCTTTCAGATTTGTCTGCTAAAACGTCCGTTCTTCATTCTAAAGCTTTTTATGCTATGCATTACCCTAATAATCTGTTCTGTATCTTTCATTCTGAAGTGTGCCTACTTATGTTCTTTATACTTTCCCCGATACAAAACCGTCAATATTTCTTACCTGTCGCTTGTTTTCGGTACAGTACTCTGTACCACAGGTGACGAATATAGTTACCCGTTTAATGTTCAGGTTAGGTGGCCCAGCATATACACTCTCTCCACAGGTCCCCCCACCCCACCCCCAATAATTGATCACTCTGTGGTAACGTTAAATGTAACTATAAGATATGATAGTTTTAATTAAGCAAGCAGGCCTAACTGGTACATGATGTATGCACAAATATATGACAGACAGTGGTCTATTAATGATAATAAACAGTTAAAATGTTATTTTCATGGTATAAATCATATCGAATCAATTTAAAGTGAAAGTGGAGAAGGTTGTATGCATAACAGTAATAATATTGAAAAGTCATGTCACAAAGCAAATATGATGCAACATGATCTTACCTACCATAAATAGTGTAATTGAAAATACATGTGAATCATACATATATGGCTATATTTCTTATTTTTTAGTATAAATGTACTATAAGTAAGTTATTTTATTGTACTCGTGTTTTCTGAATTTAACAAATAAATAAACTTAGGCATATTTGGTCTTTCCCAATAAGATTTATTTAAATAAACTTTTTCAGATCGGAATATAGCACATACTCAATGAAAGCATTATATTCATTGTTTTATTTATCACATACTCTGCACTTTCGTTCGTCAAATGGCGTTCTATTTGACGTATTCAACGGCCTGTCTCAACTTCGTAACTTAGCAAAAGCTTTAATGGACCTATCAAGTTTGATACAATTTAAATAAGGCTGAACTCTAAAATTAATAATACTATTGTAAAAGACTGCGCATGTTGACTCAGTTAAACGACTATGCAAGTTTTTAATTGACCACAAATACGTTGTTTTACTGTTAAAATAAATAAAACTTGATGTAGCCACACATCTTTTAAGCCTAAATTTGATAAAAGTTTTTTTCAATAAAGAAACCTAAGCAGTCTTATTAGGATATACCTCTAAATCAGTTAAAAGCATATTATAAACACTTCTAATGTATTTTGAATCGTTTGCATTCAGTATTTTTAACCAATGTTTAATTATCTTTGTATATGGTTGACAAACAAAAGAAAGTCTGCTAAATTTTCCATGTACAAACTCATTCTGCGTTGATTTGTTAACATCGATTATTATTTTTAAAAACTGGTAATGTACTCTTTCAACGGGTAAACCATCATTAAATCCCCAGACTTCTCTCCCGTAATTCAAAATTGGTGTAATTAACTTGTCGAAACGATCTACCCAGTGCCTCGGCTGTTTTTCCTTTACAGATCTTTTGGCATTTAGCAGCCTTATAACCTCAACTTGTATTCTTTTAACAATATAACTTGGTGTATTGATATATAAAACAAAAATAAAACACATAAAATTATGCTAAAATTGCATACGAAGTGATAAATGGATCTGTAAATTACGTGTTTTCATCTGAAAGTGGTTCATTCCGTCACTTTTCTCGAATGATTGAGGAAAATATTATTTTTTAGTTTTATGAAAATAGAAGTTTTTTTACCACCTCACTGCCCAACCGCGTGCACCAAAATAACAGGAAGTACCGGTTTATCGTGTGTAGTTATCGCCGAAAATGCTGCGTAGTTGCCGTTTATGTAACGTATACGTTGGAGGGGGTGGCTTTAGGCGTTACAAGTGTAGATCCGAGATGTGGCGTAATGTTAGGGTGTGGTCATGGGTGGATGCTCTCCCGGGAACCTTTAAAAACAAAGACGGCAAATGGTCCAATCTAGCGATTACATGTATTTGTAGATAACTTTTTTTTACTTTTTAAAGTCGCAAATAGGGTAACCTGACAATATGTGTCCAGAGCGTACAGGGAGGAATAAACGTTTTGGAAAACAACTAGGCCTAACAACTGTCCTGTCGTTCCCGCACTAATATCTCAAAACAATCTGCATTCACATATACACATATTATACATCTTCTTGTCGGGCGTACAGAGGCGGAAAAAGTCAACAAAATTAATTTTAGATTGACGTGCTCCAAGTTTGCAAATCGAAGAGCTCTATGCGGAATTATAGGGCATATTGACGCATAGAGATCACCGGTCGTCGAGAGCACTATGCGTTCTCACTTGGTGCAGTAAACGAGGTTCTGTCGGACTATATAAACAAAAATCTAAGCTAAAATGAAAGCTGATACTTCATAATATATATGTATAGATAATTGATAATTTACGCCAGATGTCAAAAAATCCGATAGGACCGCTGCGAACTTACTTAAACTCGTTTGATTTCGCCATGAAAATCAGTTGCGGTTGGGAAGTGCTAAAGAATACCAGTTTGTATTTCATTGGCACTATGAAATGGCTTTGCTCGTGAGTCATTACCTTTTTATACGACGTCTTCTGCAGGTTACCATGGTAATGTGCGCGCTTATGCAACATGTGGACGAGTGGCTGTTCCAAAATTAAATTGGTAGCTAGATACATGTGAACTATACTCCTAGATACATGTGAACTATACTCCTAGATACATGTAAACTATACTCCTAGATACACGTGAACTATACTCCTAGATACATGTAAACTATACTCCTATATACATGTTAACTTTACTCCTAGATACATGTGAACTATACTTCTAGATACATGTAAACTATACTCCTTTTAATATATAAAAAAATAAAAAAGCATCATTATTATTCTTTCATCTGAAATAGTTTGTAAATATAATCACCGGATGAAAACTCAAAATGATGTAACCATTCTTGAAATAAGCACAAAATAACCATCATTCCATAAATTTACAATAGAATTACATTGCGTAGTAAGAAGCCTCCAACAGATATCCTTAGTTGGGATTGAACCAACATCTTCCATCTCAAAGAACAGATGTACTTCATTGTACTATAAGGATGCATTTTGAAGCTACAATAATTATATCAACACAACGTCGTCTTCTGTGTCGTAAAAAACTGTTCTCTCTTCTTGCTGCTTTATGTTCCCTGTCGGGTTCGGAATTAAGATTATGATCGGTATTTAGCTAACACGGAACCTCTTATTTACTCTAAGCACATTTTTGATATGGAAAACCGAGATCTATTCGTAAATAAAAGTTAATGCCTTTTTTAAACATATATCGGACTTTTTTGTATAAATGAAGTACCCGTTATTTGGACAATTTTTTTTTTTTTTTATTTATTTTTTTTTCTCCAATACATGAGATGTTACAATATGCTAATACAATGTCAATTAACAACATGTATAGTATTTATATATATATACATAACAGATTATTTTCTACAGAAAATATCTTATTTCAATTATATTATTTGAATAGTGGATAACATTGGATTTTACCATATGGTGCTATTAAGTTAGTGTCAATTTTGGAGGCAGTAAATCAATGTTTTGAGTGTGTGTGTTTTTTTCGTGTTTTAGAAAGTTAAAAGAAAAAAGGAAAAATGAACAACAGCAAAAAAACAATAAACAAACAATAACATACAGTCAAGAATATCAAATATCAAACACTGCACGTCCTCTTAATGTCCTCTATAAGTGTGTGAAATATCAACTAAATCCCTTGAACACTTTTTGAGATATATTCCGGACAAGCATAATGAAATATAATAATGGAAAATAATTAAAAAATGGGCAAGATAGAGCTATTCTTCGACAATGCACTTTCTCTCAATGTCCTCTATCATTGTGTGAAATATGAAACAAATCACTCAAATAGTTCTTTAATCTATGACAAGTACACTAAAAGTGATACATGGGGAAAACTGAAAAATGAGGCAAGATAGAGTTGAGGTTCATAGACACTCCATTTCTCCTTAATGTCTTCTGTCTTTGTATGTAGTTTGAATAAATTCCATTCAGCACTTTTAGAGTTATGCCAAGGACAAATAAATTTAATAAAGTGAGATAATTAAAAAAGTAAGCAAGGTAGAGTTATGATTCTTGTACACTGTCCTTCCTCTCAATGTCTGTTGACACAACAGAAACCTAAACCTATCCTATAAATGCTTGGCGCAAAGCGAGGAAGCTTTTAGTGCCATTTTCAAGACTTTGGTATGATCCGACCGGTTATCGAATCCACGACAGACCGCATGCGAGGCGGACACTCTACCACTAGACCACCGCTGCAGTTTTCTAGTACCAGAACAATACATTATTTCTGTATTGAATTCCAGGCTGTATTGCGCTATCCAGCACAGTCTTGAAAACAAGCCCGGATTCATGGAACTGTATGATTGCATAACCAGGCGTCGGTTTCATTAACATTTTGAAATCTAAGTAAAGCTTCCAGATGATCACGTTTCAGACTGGCTCCTAAACAATTGTTGTTTTAGGTATCAAATAATAAATTTATCACACAAACGTAAAACACACGCCGGATGTAACAGCAATCAGTGTTTATGCCTCACACTCAGATAAACTTCAGGTTAGACAACCGAAATATTCCGAACTACTGAACTTCAGCAACCATTTCAAATATGTGTTCTCCGAATAGACGACACACCAACCAACCCCGAGAAGAACACTGATATGTACAGAGACTAATAGACCATTGACACATATGTATGTTCCCCAGGGGGATGGGGGATTTTTTTCTGCTTCGTTTTCTTTGGGCGGAATGGAGACACCTGCATCTTGACTGGACGAGGCATCAATACAGGGAATGAGGAACGGATGGACTGGAGTTTAACTGTCATATGGTTTATGGGTTCCAGCTTTAATGGTGGGATATATACTTTATACATGTATTTAATTTATTCGAGTAGTCGTCGTGTCTCAAACTTCTGGCAACCTTTCTACCTGACGACCTCCAAACAAATAAGGCTCGAACACAAGACCTCGCATCTGTGAGTTAATTGTCACCAGTTAACGTGCTATACCAACTAAGGCATCAAGAGAAATGACATTATTTGAATGAATACATAAACGAACACATTTGCCCATTTAGTGATCTGGATATTCAAGATAAATACAATATTTGTCTTGTTATGCCCAAAATAGAGACCTTAAATGTTAATAATCAATCAAATTTGATAAACCAAACATGCTGAAACTTTTTACGGAAGGCGTGTTTGTCGCTCACGTCAGATGTTGCGGGTTCGATCCCCAGCTCGACCCGATGCCTCTCATTAAAATACACCCGGCTCTACCTACCCAGGAAGCGGACTCGAGAGTGGTTCATATAGGTCTGAGCTTTCATCGCAATCGAGCTAAAATAAATTTGTATAAACTAAGAAATAGATAAACTCATTAGTCTAATTAAATTCCTATTTATGTAATCGACGTTCAATGACTTGATAATCGATAAATCAATAAAGTCTTCTCTTTTGTTAATGGAGACTTTAATGTCTATAAAGAACATGATAAAATTATCTTACTTACTCGATAAATGTATGCACACTGAATGACTTACCATTAAGACTTATGTTATGAACGTGTGTTACAGTTAAAATGCTTACATTGATTTGTCACGTAAATCTAGGACCCATAAAGAAGGCATTCTCTATATTACTCCTTGCGTAAATGTATGGTTTGATGAGAAACTGAAATAGTTTAAGACAATTTGTTTCCTTTTTCTTTTGGTAGTGTCCGCCTAGATGTTGTTTTCAGTAATGGGTCACAGGTAAGAACCTGACGACCACATTGGGTGACGGACGTCGAAAAACATCCTGAAAGAGTCCTGGGTGCATAGTGGCCATGTTTTACTAAAACTGTTCAGTGGTTTTAGAAAAGAATTATAAACCTAGGTAAAAAATGACCTGGCCTTGGCGACCACCTAGTTTGACGCTTGATACAAAAACATAGAGAAACCATTCATAAAAAATCAAACTGAATAAAATTGGTTCAGTGATTTCAGATGACACGTCGTTTATTTTTTTCAAAGAGAAACTTGGCGGAAGGCGTGGGCTGTTTGCCATATTGGTCGATTGGAGCCAGAAAAGTGCACTCAAGGTTTATTGTGCCCAAGTTTCATTAAAATTGAGTCAATGGTTGTATAGAAGATGTGTAAAATTATTGTTGACGCCTGAACGGACGGACGTACAGCAGAGAAAAGGTTATCAAATTTGTTCATATGAAAAATGTAATCTTAAATCTACGTGGGGATCTGGCGACCATCATGGATTATCGATATCGGGTAAAAAAACACAATTCTGAAATGGTAACACCCAAGAGACTGTCCAACTTTTATCAAAAGTGAATTAACTCAGTGGTTTAGGAGATGTTTAAAAAAAACATCCGAATTAAAGTGACCAGCATTACTTTGACACTTTGTCTCATGTAATCTAATATCAGTTGTTTGCACTACATCTACTACTACCGCAACTACACTATACTTCTACTACTATTTCTACTATTATTACTACTACTACTACTTCTCCTACTACTATTATTATTACTACTTCTACTACTACTACTACTACTACTACTACTACTACTACTACTTCTCCTACTACAATACTACTACCACTTCTACTATTTCTACTACTATTACTACTACTTCTCCTACTACAATACTACTACCACTTCTACTATTTCTACTATTATTACTACTACTACTATTTCTCCTACTACTATTATTACTACTACTACTACTACTACTACTACTACATCTCCTACTACAATACTACTACCACTTCTACTATTTCTATTACTATTACTACTACTACTTTTCTTACTACTACTATTACTACTACTACTACTTCTACTACGATTACTACTACTTATTCTCCTCCTACTACTGCCGCCACTACTACTACACATCTATTACTTCTCCTTCTACTACTACTTACGCCAATACTACTACACAACTATTACTTCTCCTTCTACTACTACCGCCACTACTACTACACAACTATTACTTCTCATTCTACTACTACTAGCGCCACTACTACTACACAACTATTACTTCTCCTTCTACTACTACCACCGTTACTACTACTACACAACTATTACTTCTCATTCTACTACTACTACCGCCACTACTACTACACAACTATTACTTTTCCTTTTCCTACTACTACTGCCACTACTACTACATAACTATAACTACTACTTCTCCTATTACTACCGCCACAACTACTACACAACTATTACTTCTCATTCTACTACTACTACCGGCACTTTTACTACACAACTATTACTTCTCCATCTACTACTACTGCCACTACTACTACATAACTATTACTACTACTTCTCCTACTACTACCACGACTGCTACTACACACTTATTACCATCCTTCCCCTACTACTACCGCCACTACTACTACCCAACTATTACTTCTCCTTCTCCTACTACTACCGCCACTACTACTACACAACTATTACTATTACTTCTCTTACTACTACCGCCTCTACTACTACACAACTATTACTTCTCCTTCTACTACTACTACTTCTTCTACTACCGCCACTCACTACACAACTATTATTTCTCCTTCTCCTACTACTACCGCCACTACTACTATACAACTATTACTTCTCCTTCTCCTACTACTACCGTCACTACTACTACACAACTATTACTTCTCCTTCTCCTACTACGTCCGCCACTACTACTACACAACTATAACTTCTCCTTCCCTTACTACTACCGCCACTACTACTACACAACCATTGTTTTCCTTCACCTACTACTGCATTACCGCCACTACTACTGCACAACTTTACTTCTCCTTCGCCTACTACTACCGCCACTACTACTTCACAACTACTTCTTCTACTACTACTACTTATCCTACTACTACCGCCACTACTACTACACAACCATTCTTTTCTTTCACCTACTACTGCATTACCGCCACTACTACTGCACAACTTTACTTCTCCTTCTCCTACTACTACCGCCACTATTACTTCACAACTACTTCTTCTACTACTACTACTTATCCTACTACTACCGCCACTACTGCTACACAACTATTGCTTCTCCATCTACTACTTCTACCGCCACTACTGCTACACAACTATTAATTCTCCTTCGACTTCTACTACCGCCACTACTGCTACACAACTATTAATTCTCCTTCTCCTACTACTACCGCCACTACTGCTACACAACTATTGCTTCTCCTTCTACTACTTCTACCGCCACTACTGCTACACAACTATTAATTCTCCTTCGACTTCTACTACCGCCACTACTGCTACACAACTATTACTTCTCCTTCGACTACTACTACCGCCACTACTGCTACACAACTATTACTTCTCCTTCGACTACTACTACCGCCACTACTGCTACACAACTATTACTTCTCCTTCGACTACTACTACCGCCACTACTACTACACAACTATTACTACTACTTCTACTACTTCTATCGCCACAACTACACAACTATTACTACTATTTCTCCTACTACTACCGCCACTACTACTACACAACTATCACTACTATTTCTCCTACTACTACCGCCACTACTACTACACAACTATTACTACTATTTCTCCTACTACTACCGCCACTACTACTACACAACTATTACTACTATTTCTCCTACTACTACCGCCACTACTACTACACAACTATTACTACTATTTCTCCTACTACTACCGCCACTACTACTACACAACTATTACTACTATTTCTCCTACTACTACCGCCACTACTACTACACAACTATTACTACTATTTCTCCTACTACTACCGCCACTACTACTACACAACTATTACTACTATTTCTCCTACTACTACCGCCACTACTACTACACAACTATCACTACTATTTCTCCTACTACTACCGCCACTACTACTACACAACTATTACTACTATTTCTCCTACTACTACCGCAACTACTACTACACAACTATTACTACTATTTCTCCTACTACTACCGCAACTACTATTACACAACTATCACTACTATTTCTCCTACTACTACCGTCACTATTACTACACAACTATTACTTCTCCTTCTCCTACTACTACCGCCACTACTACTACACAACTATTACTACTATTTCTCCTACTACGTCCGCCACTACTACTACACAACAATAACTTCTCCTTCCCTTACTACTACCGCCACTACTACTACACAACCATTGTTTTCCTTCACCTACTACTGCATTACCGCCACTACTACTGCACAACTATTACTTTTCCTTTTCCTACTACTACCGCCACTACTACTTCACAACTACTTCTTCTACTACTACTACTTATCCTACTACTACCGCCACTACTGCTACACAACTATTGCTTCTCCATCTCCTACTACTACCGCTACTACTGCTACACAACTATTGCTTCTCCTTCTACTACTTCTACCGCCACTACTGCTACACAACTATTAATTCTCCTTCGACTTCTACTACCGCCACTACTGCTACACAACTATTACTTCTCTTTCGACTACTACTACCGCCACTACTGCTACACAACTATTACTACTATTTCTCATACTACTACCGCCACTACTACTACACAACTATTACTACTACTTCTACTAATTCAACAGCCACAACTACACAACTATTACTTCTCCTTCTCCTACTACTACCGCCACTACTACTACACAATTATTACTACTATTTCTCCTACTACTACTGCCACTACTACTACAACTATCACTACTATTTCTCCTACTACTACCGCCACTACTACTACACAACTATTACTACTATTTCCCCTACTACTACCGCAACTACTACTACACAACTATTACTACTACTTCTACTACTTCTACCGCCACAACTACACAACTATTACTTCTCCTTCTCCTACTACTACCGCCACTACTACTACACAATTATTACTACTATTTCTCCTACTACTACCGCCACTACTACTACAACTATCACTACTATTTCTCCTACTACTACCGCCACTACTACAACACAACTATTACTACTATTTCCCCTACTACTACCGCCACTACTACTACACAACTATTACTACTATTTCTCCTACTACGTCCGCCACTACTACTACACAACTATAACTTCTCCTTCCATTACTACTACCGCCACTACTACTACACAACCATTGTTTTCCTTCACCTACTACTGCATTACCGCCACTACTACTGCACAACTATTACTTTTCCTTCTCCTACTACTACCGCCACTACTACTTCACAACTACTTCTTCTACTACTACTACTTATCTTACTACTACCGCCACTACTGCTACACAACTATTGCTTCTCCATCTCCTACTACTACCGCTACTACTGCTACACAACTATTGCTTCTCCTTCTATTACTTCTACCGCCACTACTGCTACACAACTATTAATTCTCCTTCGACTTCTACTACCGCCACTACTGCTACACAACTATTACTTCTCTTTCGACTACTACTACCGCCACTACTGCTACACAACTATTACTGCTATTTCTCCTACTACTACCGCCACTACTACTACACAACTATTACTACTACTTCTACTACTTCTACCGCCACAACTACACAACTATTACTTCTCCTTCTCCTACTACTACCGCCACTACTACTACACAATTATTACTACTATTTCTCCTACTACTACCGCCACTACTACTACAACTATCACTACTATTTCTCCTACTACTACCGCCACTACTACTACACAACTATTACTACTATTTCTCCTACTACTACCGCAACTACTACTACACAACTAGTACTACTAATTCTCCTACTACTACCGCAACTACTATTACACAACTATCACTACTATTTCTCCTACTACTACCGTCACTATTACTACACAACTATTACTTCTCTTTCTCCTACTACTACCGCCACTACTACTACACAACTATTACTACTATTTCTCCTACTACTACCGCCACTACTACTACACAACTATTACTACTATTTCTCCTACTACTACCGCCAGTACTACTACACAACTATTACTACTACTTCTACAGCCACAACTACACAACTATTACTTCTCCTTCTCCTACTACTACCGCCACTACTACTACACAACTATTGCTTCTCCATCTCCTACTACTACCGCTACTACTGCTACACAACTATTGCTTCTCCTTCTACTACTTCTACCGCCACTACTGCTACACAACTATTGCTTCTCCATCTCCTACTACTACCGCTACTACTACTACACAACTAGTACTACTAATTCTCCTACTACTACCGCAACTACTATTACACAACTATCACTACTATTTCTCCTACTACTACCGTCACTATTACTACACAACTATTACTTCTCTTTCTCCTACTACTACCGCCACTACTACTACACAACTATTACTACTATTTCTCCTACTACTACCGCAACTACTACTACACAACTAGTACTACTAATTCTCCTACTACTACCGCAACTACTATTACACAACTATCACTACTATTTCTCCTACTACTACCGTCACTATTACTACACAACTATTACTTCTCTTTCTCCTACTACTACCGCCACTACTACTACACAACTATTACTACTATTTCTCCTACTACTACCGCCACTACTACTACACAACTATTACTACTATTTCTCCTACTACTACCGCCAGTACTACTACACAACTATTACTACTACTTCTACAGCCACAACTACACAACTATTACTTCTCCTTCTCATACTACTACCGCCACTACTGCTACACAACTATTGCTTCTCCTTCTACTACTTCTACCGCCACTACTGCTACACAACTATTAATTCTCCTTCGACTTCTACTACCGCCACTACTGCTACACAACTATTACTTCTCTTTCGACTACTACTACCGCCACTACTGCTACACAACTATTACTACTATTTCTCCTACTACTACCGCCACTACTACTACACAACTATTACTACTACTTCTACTACTTCTACAGCCACAACTACACAACTATTACTTCTCCTTCTCCTACTACTACCGCCACTACTACTACACAATTATTACTACTATTTCTCCTACTACTACTGCCACTACTACTACAACTATCACTACTATTTCTCCTACTACTACCGCCACTACTACTACACAACTATTACTACTATTTCCCCTACTACTACCGCAACTACTACTACACAACTATTACTACTATTTCTACTACTTCTACCGCCACAACTACACAACTATTACTTCTCCTTCTCCTACTACTACCGCCACTACTACTACACAATTATTACTACTATTTCTCCTACTACTACCGCCACTACTACTACAACTATCACTACTATTTCTCCTACTACTACCGCCACTACTACTACACAACTATTACTACTATTTCCCCTACTACTACCGCCACTACTACTACACAACTATTACTACTATTTCTCCTACTACGTCCGCCACTACTACTACACAACTATAACTTCTCCTTCCATTACTACTACCGCCACTACTACTACACAACCATTGTTTTCCTTCACCTACTACTGCATTACCGCCACTACTACTGCACAACTATTACTTTTCCTTCTCCTACTACTACCGCCACTACTACTTCACAACTACTTCTTCTACTACTCCTACTTATCTTTCTACTACCGCCACTACTGCTACACAACTATTGCTTCTCCATCTCCTACTACTACCGCTACTACTGCTACACAACTATTGCTTCTCCTTCTACTACTTCTACCGCCACTACTGCTACACAACTATTAATTCTCCTTCGACTTCTACTACCGCCACTACTGCTACACAACTATTACTTCTCTTTCGACTACTACTACCGCCACTACTGCTACACAACTATTACTACTATTTCTCCTACTACTACCGCCACTACTACTACACAACTATTACTACTACTTCTACTACTTCTACCGCCACAACTACACAACTATTACTTCTCCTTCTCCTACTACTACCGCCACTACTACTACACAATTATTACTACTATTTCTCCTACTACTACCGCCACTACTACTACAACTATCACTACTATTTCTCCTACTACTACCGCCACTACTACTACACAACTATTACTACTATTTCTCCTACTACTACCGCAACTACTACTACACAACTATTACTACTAATTCTCCTACTACTACCGCAACTACTATTACACAACTATCACTACTATTTCTCCTACTACTACCGTCACTATTACTACACAACTATTACTTCTCTTTCTCCTACTACTACCGCCACTACTACTACACAACTATTACTACTATTTCTCCTACTACTACCGCCACTACTACTACACAACTATTACTACTATTTCTCCTACTACTACCGCCACTACTACTACACAACTATCACTACTATTTCTCCTACTACTACCGCCACTACTACTACACAACTATCACTACTATTTCTCCTACTTCTACCGCCACTACTACTACACAACTATTACTACTATTTCTCCTACTATTACCGCCACTACTACTACACAACTATTACTACTATTTCCCCTACTACTACCGCCACTACTACTACACAACTATTACTACTATTTCTCCTACTATTACCGCAACTACTATTACACAACTATCACTACTATTTCTCCTACTACTACCGTCACTATTACTACACAACTATTACTTCTCCTTCTCCTACTACTACCGTCACTACTACTACACAACTATTACTACTATTTCTCCTACTACTACCGCCACTACTACTACACAACTATTACTTCTCCATCTTCTACTACTACCGCCACTACTACTTCACAACTTTTACTACTACTTCTCCTACTACTACCGCAACTACTACTACACAACTATTACTTCTCCTTCTACTACTACTACCGCCATTACTACTACACAACTATTACTTCTCATTCTACTACTACTACTACTACTACTGCCACTACTACTACACAACTATTACTTCTCCTTCTACTACTACTACCGCCACTACTACGTCACAACTACTACTTCTACTACTACTACCGCAACTACTACTACACAACTATTACTACTACTTCTACTACTACCACCACTACTACTACACAACTATTACTACTACTTATCCTACTACTTTCGCCACTACTACTACACAACTATTACTTCTCCATCTACTACTACAACCGCCACTACTACTACACAACTATTACTTCTCCTTCTCCTACTACTACCGCTACTACTACTGCACAACTATTACTACTACTTCTACTACTACTACCGCCACTACTACTGCACAACTATTACTACTATTTCTACTACTACTACCGCCACTACTACTACACAACTATTACTTCTCCATCTACTACTACTACCGCCACCACTACTACACAACTATTACTTCTCCTACTACTACCGCCACTACTACTGCACAACTATTACTACTACTTCTACTACTACTACCGCCACTACTACTGCACAACTATTACTACTATTTCTACTACTACAACCGCCACCACTACTACACAACTATTACTTCTCCTTCTCCTACTACTACCGCCACTACTACTGCACAACTATTACTACTACTTCTACTACTACTACCGCCACTACTACTGCACAACTATTACTACTATTTCTCCTACTACTACCGCAACTACTACTACACAACTATTACTTCTCCTTCTACTACTAATACCGCCATTACTACTACACAACTATTACTTCTCATTCTACTACTACTACTACTACTGCCACTACTACTACACAACTATTACTTCTCCTTCTACTACTACTACCGCCACTACTACGTCACAACTACTACTTCTACTACTACTACTACTACCGCCACTACTACTACACAACTATTACTACTACTTCTACTGCTACCACCACTACTACTACACAACTATTACTACTACTTACCCTACTACTTCCGCCACTACTACTACACAACTATTACTTCTCCTTCCCCTACTACTACCGCCACTACTACTACACAACTATTACTTCTCCATCTACTACTACTACCGCCACCACTACTACACAACTATTACTTCTCCTTCTCCTACTACTACCGCCACTACTACTGCACAACTATTACTACTACTTCTACTACTACTACCGCCACTACTACTGCACAACTATTACTACTACTTCTACTACTACTACCGCCACTACTACTGCACAACTATTACTTCTCCTTCTACTACTACTACTACTGCCACTACTACTACACAACTAATACTTCTCCTACTACTACTACTTGTACTGCCACAACTACTACACAACTACTACTTCTACTACTACCGCCACTACTACTGTTACTACTACTACTAGTAGTATCACTACAACTACTTCTTCTACTACTACTACTTATCCTAGTACTACCGCCACTACTGCTACACAACTATTGCTTCTCCTTCTCCTATTACTACCGCCACTACTACTACACAACTATTGCTTCTCCTTCTACTACTACTACCGCCACTACTACTACACAACTATTGCTTCTCCTTCTACTACTACTACCGCCACTACTGCTACACAACTATTGCTTCTCCTTCTATTACTTCTACCGCCACTACTACTACACAACTATTGCTTCTCCTTCTACTACTACCAACGCCACTACTGCTACACAACTATTGCTTCTCCTTCGACTTCTACTACCGCCACTACTGCTACACAACTATTAATTCTTCTTCGACTTCTACTACCGCCACTATTACTACACAACTATTACTACTATTTCTCCTACTACTACCGCCACTACTACTACACAACTATTACTACTACTTCTACTACTTCTACTGCCACAATTACACAACTATTACTTCTCCTTCTCCTACTACTACCGCCACTACAACTACACAACTATTACTACTATTTCTCCTACTACTACCGCAACTACTACTACACAACTATTACTTCTCCATCTTCTACTACTACCGCAACTACTACTTCACAACTATTGCTTCTCCTTCGACTTCTACTACCGCCACTACTGCTACACAACTATTGCTTCTCCTTCGACTTCTACTACCGCCACTACTACTACACAACTATTGCTTCTCCTTCTACTACTACCAACGCCACTACTGCTACACAACTATTGCTTCTCCTTCGACTTCTACTACCGCCACTACTGCTACACAACTATTAATTCTTCTTCGACTTCTACTACCGCCACTATTACTACACAACTATTACTACTATTTCTCCTACTACGACCGCCACTACTACTACACAACTATTACTACTACTTCTACTACTTCTACTGCCACAATTACACAACTATTACTTCTCCTTCTCCTACTACTACCGCCACTACAACTACACAACTATTACTACTATTTCTCCTACTACTACCGCAACTACTACTACACAACTATTACTTCTCCATCTTCTACTACTACCGCCACTACTACTTCACAACTTTTACTACTATTTCTCCTACTACTACCGCCACTACTACTACACAACTATTACTTCTCATTCTCGTACTACTACCACTACTACTACACACCTATTACTTCTCCTTCTACTACTACTAGCGCCACTACTACGTCACAACTACTACTTCTACTACTACTACCGCCACTACTACTACACAACTATTACTACTACTTCTACTACTACCACCACTACTACTACACAACTATTACTACTACTTATCCTACTACTTCCGCCACTACTACTACACAACTATTACTTCTCCTTCCCCTACTACTACCGCCACTACTACTACACAACTATTACTTCTCCATCTACTACTACTACCGCCACCACTAGTACACAACTATTACTTCTCCTTCTCCTACTACTACCGCCACTACTACTGCACAACTATTACTACTACTTCTACTACTACGACCGCCACTACTACTGCACAACTATTACTACTACTTCTACTACTACTACCGCCACTACTACTGCACAACTATTACTTCTCCTTCTACTACTACTACTACTTCTGCCACTACTACTACACAACTAATACTTCTCCTACTACTACTACTTGTACTGCCACTACTACTACACAACTATTACTTCTCCTTCTACTACTACCTCTGCCACTACTACTACACAACTATTACTTCTACTACTACCGCCACTACTACTATTACTTCTACTACTAGTAGTATCACTACAACTACTAAAACACCACTACTATCAGTATATTTGCGTTACCGCTAATTCTACAGTAATTACTCATCATTACAACGACTTCAATAACGCAAATATGGTTATATTATTATTAGTATTATTATTATCATAATTATATTGATGTCCAACAAATAATGATATGTTTTTCTTAATAAACCAATTCATTATGAGGCTTACAGAAAGAGAACATTGTTTGTGATTAAATATATTTCAATTAAATGAAATTAACTTCATGTGGATATACATGTATTCTTTTTTTTGTTGTACTTTCGTATTATTTTTAATCCTTTTTTAAACTTACCTTATAAAATTAATTTAAGGATCTTTAAAGAAATACTGATTCTTTCTAAATATGCAAATTAATAAGGCTTACAAAAATAGAGAATATTTTATGTGATTTAATATATGTCAATTTAATAAAATCAATTACAAGTGGATATATATGTATTTTTATTTTTTTTGTATTTTCATATTCTTTTTAACCCTTTTTTTTGTTTTATTACTTTGAGCTAAATCTAACTTATTATTTTTTTTTATTTTTTTTAAAAACAACAACAACAACAACAATCATGAAGAAATCGTTGCGTGATTCGTGTTACAGACAAAACAACAATTAACTTGTCAGCAAAATTCAAATTATTCGGACCAAAATATTAATTTTCTTCATAATCATGCAATATCTAATTGAAGATTTGTTAAATCAAAATTATTCTTTATTTTCATTGATCAAATTATTATTGTTTTGATACTAATATTTTAAATTAAAATAAAACGAGTAACAGGAATCACACATCGAATAAATTGTTCAAAATAAATGCCTGAAATTCGGGTGGTTCTTGTTTATGTGGATTTTGGAAGCAGGCGGTCCAGAGGCGTCGTCTGAATCAATGACGTCATCATGACGTCTTTTGCGGGAGATAACGACGGCATCACTAGTGTCCTTGGCAACTGAAAAAAGAAAATCGCAAATTACTGATATTGTCATGGTAATAGTGCTGTTATTCCAACAAAGCAACATATAATATTTTGAAGTATGTATTCTTTTTTTATTCTTCAAAATCATGATCTATACTGTGACTGATCTATGGAAACACCAGGACCAACTGCAGATGTCACAGTTTACGTTCGTCTTCCAATACAGCCTAAGTTTATCACCATTCCTGGAACACGGCAATATAAACTTATTTGAAATAAGTTGTTGTCTGCAATTCCCTGCATCCGGAAATCGTAGACGCATCTGTTTAGTTCCGGATGTGGAATAACTGAACCTGTTTCCAAATTAAAACACATTTCGTACAATATTTGTATTAACCTTGGACACTGTGAATCCTGGCTGTGACTGGGGTGCCGCCCATCATCTCCACAGCCTCTCGTCGCCACATCTCCATCTGGATCTCGTCTGCTGCACGCACACTGTATTATTGAAAGAAATCACAATTCTTGTTAATACTAGTGACATAACAGTGACAAAACATAATTCAATTTAGTGTTGCATTGTGTCTGTTGCTATTTATATAACTGACAGGAGTGTTAAGAACAGCGGAAAAAGTCAAACCTGCACGGGCGTAGCTACGGAACTTAAGATCCAGGTTTTAACTTTTTCCCAGAAAAAAAAATCCGATTGAATTGAAATTCCCGTAAGTTATTAGTATGTTTTAGTTATACACAACGTGACAATCCCTGCGAATGCACTATTGGCCATTTTTAAAAAAAAAAATATGTGAGATGGCCCCAAGAGACAAAAATGTCTGCACTATTAAACTGACCAAGTACGCCTCTGGCCTTGTGCACTATACAACGATATGGTTGGGTTCTAAACGATGACTGCGCTAATATATGAAAATGCATATTTTTGCAGAAACGGTTATGAATAAATTCTCAAAAATTATTTTTAAAAATTAGGAAAAAGTAGGATTTGAAGAAATCCTTTGTTTAAAGTTTCTTAATATATTTTTAAACTGTTCGCCCCCGCATAATTGTTT
This sequence comes from Panopea generosa, assembly GCA_029582155.1. Classification (NCBI taxonomy): domain Eukaryota; kingdom Metazoa; phylum Mollusca; class Bivalvia; order Adapedonta; family Hiatellidae; genus Panopea; species Panopea generosa. Next base: position 24,689,231 of record CM055899.1, on the reverse strand, counting down.
TAAGAGTTATTCCCTCAAATATTCTACACCGAACATATATCAACAAATCTGAGCTTTTGGTATAATTAATTTATGTATGTTATGATTGGTTTCAATTTTTGAATTTATGTAACAAATGAATGCACCTGAAACAAACAAGATAAACACGTTTAAAGTGTATATTTGACTTAGTACATCTTTATAATACGAGTACATATTAACTTGCCTTAATAACACGTGATTGTACAGATTAATAATTTATCTTCATAAAACGTGTACAGGTTAACATTTGGTGCTCTGTGTCATGTCGTCTAAGGTGTTGTTATCTAATAACAATTCATCTACCCCGATTTATTCTGGGGTCGGGATTTTCCATAAAAATATGACCTGTCATGCTTTGAAAATGGCATAAAATCACATAAAACAAATAATCTCAACAAAATTCTTGGTACTTACACTGTACCCCAAAGTTCGGGGAAGGTCACCGGGATATTCTTCTCGATGTTTTGGAGCCGTTGTGTATGAGCGCCGACTTTTACACCAGTGGATTTGTTGCTTCCTTTTCTACAGGGAATGGATGCCGGGACATCAACAGAACAATATCTGGACTTCTTGTCCTTATTCTGAAATCTGTGTTTTGAGACTTCTAAAGACGGACGTCTGGAATCTCGGGCATACATTTGCTTGTTTCTGTTGGTCGTTGGGGCACCAAAATACGGATACCTGACCGGTCTACATGCAAATTGCCGGTCTCGGGCATGAACATATTGGTGCCGGGATTCCCTACGCCGCTCTCTACAAGCGGAGGACATTACAGACGAATGCCTGGAATTTCCCTTCCGCTGCTCTCTTTTGTTATAATCGTTACGCCTGGACTCATGGTGTCTTTCTTCGTGGAAGTTGTCCCGGGGTCTACGGTGCCAATACTCGGAGTCAACGGACCGTGGTCCGAAATCTCTACGGTTTCTGAAAACAAATAATAAGCGAAAATGAAATAAGATGAAAATCCGATATTTAGACAATTGTTTGTTATCCAGTTTATCTACGTCCAGTAACATTAAACATTTAATATATCAGCGTACGTTCGATACACGAGTCTGAATAACGTGTTCACTGTATACGTTTACAAACAGCGTTGATACTCATTTGGTTTGGTTTGAAAAATGTGACTTAAAAACAAATTGAGGGACAGTACCGAAGTTTTACATTAAGTCCGTTAGACGAGTGCATTTTTGAGACTTGGCTCAACGGATGAACAATCTTGTATAAGAATGTTTCATAGATTAGGGAAGGAGTGCGTTATACGGAAAGACGGACGATAAATGAGAAATAAATTACCATAGGAGTGCGTTAAACGGACAGACGGACGATCAATGAGAGACAAATTACCATAGTGTAAGTCATCGTGACATCTGACCGGCAGATAATGCAAATTCAACGAAAAATAAATAAAACCCAATTTCTTTCTGCAGACGACATTTTTCTTCAAGCAGAGACAATCTGTCTACGCCTACAAAATACGAATAAAATAGAAAGTACAGTAACGTGTCAATGAATATACATTAAGTTTGTACAATCAAATCGAATATAAAATGACACATCTTAAAACGGATGATAATATCCATTATTGACCAAACAAAATGTTCACAGATAATACAAACTGGAGTAAATAGACATTTAAACAGTAATAACTAACACCAGGTACAGGGCTAAAATCCAAGACGCCAAAGTATGAACCCCGTGAGGCCGAATATGTCAGATATAAGGATTAATCCCCTAATGGTACTTGAGAAAGATAAAATGCTCAGCCAAAATAAAGTGGACATTTATGATGCACGGAGGGTGAAAATTAAACATATTCAAATGGTTAAATCAGGTTTATATATGTGTTGGGGCAACCCTCATACATATTTTCCTGAAATGATTTCCATGTTCCAGATGTCATTAAAGAGTTACAGTCAGACAAATACACCCACATATGAGGGCCAACGGACTATACATGCCTAAGCATAACGCATATACTTTAAAGTGTTAAACGGCCTTTATAAGCATGTTTTTGTCATAGAAACTTTCAACAATATCACGTTAATACAATTTTATGAAAAAAAAAGTAAATGTTTAAGGATCAGTATGATTTTTCACATTATACATTACATGTACCTGAAGTTAATTTTATGGACATATTTTCAATTTAGCATTCTGGTGGAATGAGAAGCTTTTATAAATAATTTCTCCCATTTAGTAAATTATAAAGGTGCTATTATATAAATCAAATCCAAAAGTATTGTTTTGAATTTTTAGCGCTGTAATAACAACATGAACAGGAAATTGTTTACTAATTCAGGCCTACGGACTATACAGAGATATATATATATATGTTTTAAAAAACTAATCTCAAGTGTCCATTTATAGATAAATATGTTAAAACATATTTTTTTACACTCAATTTAGATTACTTTATCAAAATACAATAAGAAAAGTTTACATTTTGTATCATTTTTTTCAATATTTTATTAAATATTGAAGAAAAAAGAAGAAATGTGCTATATTTTAACAAAATGCTGTTAACACTTCCATATTGTTGTAAGTATCTGGAAATTTCATTGCAGAAAGTATATAAAACAATATGATTTTCGTAAGAGAGACATACACTAATGTTGTGACATGTTATTTATATAAAGTAGACCAGGTCTATGGACTATACATATACCTAGTAAACATTTCTTAGAACTACCACATCTTTCAACAGCAATATGCTCCCATTATATGCCAGTTATTGTAATATTTTCTGTGTGGCTTTCCTGTTGTAAAGGTTTTTGATAGTCTTTCAGTAATTTTGTGTCACAGGTGGAACATTATATTCTAAGGCAATTTGTTTGTCATGAACACTTACTAGACAGAGTGTCAGGTTAGACAGCGTCGTCTTGTCAGTATCTATTACTGTGTAAATTTTGCCAAAATGTTTTCATATTTAGGATGTCAATGATTTGTTTTCAAGGCTATGTTGCAACAAATTTGACAATGACATGACTTCTTGATTGTTTCAGACACTAGTCTTACTTGTTTAAGCTTCAAGATTTAAAACAATAGAAACCCAATCCATTCATCTCTTTTCTGAGTTTTGTAAATTTATGTGAAATATATCTGTCCATGACATTGTATACCATGTTTCTGTACGTATATATTTCTTTGCTTCACCTATTACAGATGTATTTTCACTTCCAATATTTGTTTATGTTTTTTGGAGATTCTATCATTTTTTCCCCCAACAAAAGCTGCTCTTTCTTTAGGTGTTTCTGGCAATAATGCTTTTACTCCCTTCCCTCTAAAGTATATACTCCATTTAATATGGGGTAATTCTGATGACCCAGGAGTCTTTTGTTCTCTGGCATTGTTCTTATGTTCATTTTCTGGAGAAGTGCATTCAGTTTTCTGTGTTTGGTATCTCAGTTTTACTCTATTATAAGTTTTTAGCTTCAACCATAGTGTTCAAAGAACAATACTTCTTTGCTTTTCAATGCAATGTAAGATGGTGAAAGAGTTTTCATTGTTTTTGGATTACTTTTTCTTTTTCTGACAGGTTTTCACATTGACATATATATTGTATGTGCTTGCTTTTAATTTGTTCTGCTATTTTTTACTACTTTGGACTGTATTCTTAATTCTTGACCATTTGCACACATATTTTTTTATTTGTCAGAATTATTTTTGACATTTTGCTTATATCTCCTCATTTTCTAGCATAACCTACCTAGTCCCCCATCTGGTCATTTATTCTGGTCCTTTTTGCAAAATAGATTAGTGTTTCATAATACTTATTTGAAATGATTGGCATATTTACTGAAATAAGAGCTAGAACCTCTTTAGAAATAACCGTTATGTTCTTTGTATATTACTTCATTTATGATACTTAACATTGGTTACAGCAGATATTTATTTATAACTGCTCTTTTTCTATCAGCAGCATGTATACATTTTGTCTTATACATAAAAGTGAAATTAACACTCTTTAAACAACTAGACCATAGGCAAGATATGGTGTTAATTGTAATATTTACACTACACATGACAGTTTTGTCAAAAAGTCAATGATTTTTACCGACAACTAGTCTTATCACTGGCATAGGTCCATAATCTACTTTAATCTAATGTTTCTTAGCCAAAACTTGTTGCTTTCTTTATAAATAAGTCTGAAAACATTATATTTTTGGGGAGGGCTACGGACAATACAGGGCTACGGACAACATTGTTTTGTCCATAACATTGTCATGCTGTATGGTAGCAAAGGTGACTTTCTATGACCTTAGCAAACCATGACCTGACAATTAAAAAAGATGTCTCATTACAACAAAGTGTTACCTTATGAAAATATGGCGTAATGAAATATGGGGCTATGGACTACACAAAAAAGAGCCTTTTTTTATGGGTGACTGGAAAAAATTGGAATCTTTAAAGTATTAATGCTTGTATTTTGTACATGCGAACATGTCTCGTTAACAAGAAATTGGTAGTTTTTAAACATATTTAGCAGCTAAACTGTTTGGTTTCCTACTTAGAATAGTAATGGGTTAACAAGAAAATATCGGTGGAACCGATGGATGCTCCCCAAGTGAGTGTTTGACTCTGTACCATATTCCTTTAGTGCTGATGGCTACTTGGTTGAAAAATACCAAACTGCATAGCAGGAACAATATGTGGCTCTGCACTTGACAGAACTCATTTGCAAATCATTGAACCGGAACAAAATGACAATATGTGCATATCCTAGCTAGTTTTACAAAATTAAAACCAGAGGTTGTAGCGAAAACGTGTCATGAAGACAATATGCACATCTCAACTTGGTAATCATGCATCCTAGCAAGTTTCATAAAATTCCAACCAGAGGTTGTAGAGAAATAGAACGGAGAAGAGTTTGGTCACAGACAGAATGAAAGGGCCACAACTCCATGAAAAATCATCGAACTGGAACACAAACATAGCAAATTTCATAAAATTGCAACCCGAGGTTGTAGAGAAATAGCACGGACAATAATTTGGTCACAGACTCAATGAAAGGGTCATAACTCAATGAAAATCATCGAACCGGAACACAAAGACGATATGCACATCTCCACTTGGTATTGATGCATCCTAGCAAGTTTCATAAAATTCCAACATTGGGTTGTAGAGAAATAGCGCGGACAAGCATTTGGTCACAGACAAAATCAAAGGGCCATAACTCCGTGAAAAATTATCGAACCAAAACATAAAGAAAATATGCGCATCTGCACTTGGTAATAATGCATCCTAGCAAGTTTCATAAAATTCCAACCTGAGGTTGTAGAGAAATAGTGCGAACAATAATTTGGTCACAGATTCAATTAAAGGGCCATAACTCCGTGAAAAATCATCGAACCGGAACATAAAGATATTATGCGCATATCCACTTGATAGTGATGCATCATAGCAAGTTTCATAAAATTCCAACATTGTGCTGTAGAGAAATAGCACGGACAAGAATTTGGTCACAGACAGAATCAAAGGGTCATAACTCCGTGAAAAATCATCGAACCGGAACACAAAGACATTACGCACATCTGCACTTGGTAAAGATGCATCCTAGCAAGTTTCATAAAATTCCAACTTGAGGTTGTAGAAATATAGCCCGGACAAGAACTTGGTCACAGACTCAATTAAGGGCCATAACTCCATGAAAAATCATCGAACCGGAACACAAAGATATTTTGCACATCTCCACTTACTAGTGATACATCCTAGCAAGTTTCATAAAATTCAAACATTTGGTTGTAGAGAAATAGCTCGGAAAAGAATTTGGTCAGACAGAATCAAGGGGCCATAACTCCGTGAAAAAGCATCGAACCGGAACAAAAAGATATTGTGCACATCTTTTTTATGTGCAACAGCATAACGCCTCAAAAATGGCAATTTTCAGGCCTTTAAGCCTTTAAAATTCATTAACCATTCAATATAAATAACTATAACTATATATCATTGGAAAGCTTGCCTCAAAACCTTTTTGGAAATGTATGTTATTTTGAGATTTGGTATATCAGAAGCTTACAGCATGCATATAACATAGGCAAAAATGAAATGCTCACTTTATCTTGGCTGAGCCGAAATCACTATAGTTTCATGAATCAAGACGCGTGGTTTAGATGCAAAATTTAATTATGATTATAATGACCGTTGTAAAAGTTCAATGGGTCGGTGAGTGTGAGAGAGAGAGAGAGAGAGAGAGAGAGAGAGAGAGGGGGGGGGGGGGGCGGGGTGAATGCCATCCGTTAGGAGATTCGAACCTGCGACCCCAAACACACAGGGAGGCCAACCGCCCGGTTGCATAAACCAGAATCAAATCTGCATTTAATGAGTAGCTGACACAAACGCATGCTAATCGTCGTTTGAATTGAAGCTTCTTATGTTCAAATACCGAAAATAACTTGAATAGATATAATTATATTAATTAAATTGGGGAAAGTAACGAAGGTCATTGTGTTACCCCACCCACTGCTTGATCCTACATTGAAATCAGAATCGATTTAATGTCGTTTTTTTCTTCACACTCATGGAAATCTGATTTTATTGTTCAGTAAACTAAACACTTACTGTCCACCGGACTCTATGGGACGGCCGTTGGTGATCTTTTTGTCCATATTGATAAAAAAAACGGTAAAATTGTCAAGAGCTTTTAAATACCCAACTTCCTCTTTAGTTGTCAAGTAGCAACTGATCACGTGACGTCCCGACTATGACGTCAACAGCATAAGAAGTCACGTGGTATATCATGACGAAAATCTCGTTAGGGTTGTTGGTTCGAATCTCCGCATGAGTAGTTTTTGTGTGCAAAACAGATTTTTTTATTTCATTTTTACTTTTTAATTACGGATATATTATAGAAAAAAGCATTTATTACTGTGCAAGTGTAAACAATGATTTTAGAGGGAGCATATACAATTTTATATAAATATATTTGGCCATGATGTGTAATGGTGGTGGTCGGGTGGGGTGTTAGTCGTTCTAGCGCTGGCTTTTCAGACAAATTAACACTTGCCAACTTTTAAAATCGGTGCGCTGGGTGTTCCTTACCCCCTATCTAGATCCGCTATATCCCATCGGAACGTTGGATATTAAGACAGAACGAAAGGCATCCAGCTTGTATCACAAATCTCATTTTCATCACGTGTGTATGTGTGGTGTGTGTGTACATGAAGTATGGCATGAAATAATGAAAATATTTATTTATTATATTTAAACTTATACAAGTGACCGCATCGTGGTCTAGTTGTAGAGCGTCCGCCTCGCATGCGGAAGGTCGTGGGTACGATCCCCGACCGGGTCACATCAAACACAAGTATGACATAGTGCCCGACTGATAACTCTCATAAAACAACACTCAGTACCGGTTCTACCCAGGAAACAATACTCAGTACTGGTTCTACCCAGGATACAACACTTAGTACCGGTTCTACCCAGTAATCGGACTCAAAAGTGGTTCATATTACTAATAGTAGCTCTGCTATTTCACCGCAATCGAGATGAAATAAATTAGTATAAAACTTACTGTATATTGGAATGAATGAATGGCGGTTTACGGCACGTTGACACATAGAAAGGTCATTTTGTGCGCGCAATTAGATATTGGAATAAGTGTGGAAAGAAAAAAGGACATAGTTCAAACACTATAAACCATGATAGAAATTTGCAAAAATAAAAAGTCAAAGCAGCAGTAGATAAGAACATAAAAGGAATTAGGAAGGGCGCTTAATCCTCCACGACTGGTGATTCGGCAATTGTAAGAGTGCAACCTTGGGTGGGCTGACCTTATGCCAGAACGAGGATTTCAAAACAAGGGCTTTTCACCTAACTGGTAAACCGCCGTGATATAAAGTAACGATCGACAAACCCGTTTTAGGTATTTTATATACCTAAGATAAAGCGTTCATCATGTTACAAATATTTGCATAACATCAATATAAAGTAATTGAAGTATGTTTTTATTAATTCAGTTTATCAATAAAACATCTTTTTATCCTTTGGTATATTTTTGCATTGATAGTTTTAAGGGACATAATATCTGTTTTATTAAAAGAGCTATTAATATGATTTATAATCAATTGCCAAAGGCAACTTCACGGATATTGTTGTCGCTTCACATGTGATTAAGAAGCAATACACACATATATACAAACTAACACTTCTCTATAATTTATGATAGTCTTGTTGGCATGGTTAATTACGTCTTCAAACGACATCATACGGTAATCAGTCTGGAACAGAATGGACAAGTGTAACTCAACCGTAGGTAACAATGGATATATATCAGTGTTTTCGTTACCCCAAATATTCGGAGAAATTCTGCCCCATTCCCCTTCAAAATAGAATGTTTTTTCCCCTTAATGTCAGAAAAATTCCCCTTAAACATAAATATATAAAAACAATATTTTTATGTGGGGTTTAATGACAGTTTAAAACAATAAAGAACTGGGATGTTGACCTGATAACTGTTTTAAATATACATACTTCATTTCTTCCGTTTTTTAATTTTATTTTACATCCTATTAAAATTGCCCCAATCGCACCGCCGCCCCCACCCACCCACACACCCCCACTTCCAAAGGCACCGACCCCTTTCTCCTAAAAGTAAAAAAAAACAACATTGTATATGTTTATTTATTGTCAGTTGTCAGATATAAAAACGTTGGGGAGCAGATTGTCTTTCCAGTGTCTTTAATTTTCTGATATCTTGAAACCATGGAACTCATGCCGTGTTGTTTGAGAATAGATGCCGCTTTAACCGGTTCTGGTGGGTGTGAGGTTTGTTGCATGTTTCATACGGAGGCAGATTTACTACCACGTTCAAAATACAAATACTTGTTTTAAGCACTAAAGTTTAAAACCCTAGTAATATTTATCATTAATTTATTACAACTGAAATACGTAGCAGATTTTTTTTTAATTAAATTGTAATCGCTTGGTTTGTGCGGTCAGCAATTCATACAGTCAGGACCAACACGGTCATTTTAGTACGCAACCCTGCTCACTTAACGACAGCGTAGTAACGGTGAAAATAGTCCAGTTTCAGCATCGCAAGCTATTTTTGGTCGCCATTTTTTTTTGGTAAATTACGGGGGGAAATTGAAATTGTGGTCTCAATACCACGATTTCAGCTTGATGTTCGATTCGGAAAAATTTATAATAATAAAAGAAATGCTGGAATACTTTAAAAATGTAGAATACTTGCTTTGTTTGGTCAAAATATCGATTTTAACCCGCACAAAGGCCACTTTTTATGCTCCACTGTTTCGCCGTTCTTGAAAATCGCTCATTTTCGATTCACGTTTAGGCTATTATATGAATGTGTTTTTTTCTTTTTTTATACATGTGCTTTAAAATCAGAGCTTTTAGTAAGTCTGCCACATTTAAACTATTATTTATAAATATGAAAAACATGCACAATACTAGTTTTTTTAACACCACTTGCTCGATTTTTGCGGTGGTGAAAGTGGCGAGTTCACGCAGATCGATTCTATATGGGGGTCGTCTCAAAAGTAAACGGAAGGCAACAATGTTATTTGTTCCTTCCTTTTTTCTGTCAACCAAAGCTATCACCCAGAGGTACTTTATTGTACGAGTTTTTATAAAATAAATTACGTCTGTTTTCAAATATTTCATTTTTATAGGTTTTCATGACAATAGCTTCATTTATCTGGTAGACTATAGTTGCAACTAGTATAAAGATATATAGAGCCTAATAATGTGTTTGATAGGTCAGGTTTGTTTAGGACTTTAGTTATGTCATTATCTCAATATATTGAATTTAATAAGGTACTAAGAGTTCAATTAAAAAGCGCGCGCTCCTTTAATGGGACTTTTTGGTGTTAAACTACTGTACAAAAATGAGCAGGTAATTCGGTGAATCCACGTTTTTTTGATCTCGTGGGTCCCGACTGATAAGGAATGTTCTATTATATGTTTTATATAGACCAACTGTGTATGTGGTATAAGATATGTGTACGGTACCGATATTTAACGTTTTCTAGCAAGTTAATAAAAAGTAGTTGTTATCATCAAAATGCATTGTTAACCGCTCAAAATGGGTAACAGTATTTAAACTGGCACACGTTGATAAACATAATTATATGGTTTTCCGGAAATAGCGTATAATGCATAATAAGATAAAAATTATATGGTGAAAAAGTTCTGCCATCTTAAAATCTTCTTTAAAAATATTTTATATTTTGAATAAGTTATGGCGACATCAGTAAACGATTATCTGCAGTGCTTGTGATAAGTTTTTCTTCAACTGAGTTTCTTACTCCTTAAATGCTTACTGATTTTCAAAATGTTAATGGTGAACATTATGATCAAATTGATATTTTAAACAAACCAATTTACACTGACGTTAGCACTACCAAATGCTTATTTAATCGTTTACTTGGAATTTCAATGCTTTTTTCAGAATTTTCAATACTTCAATACCCCCAAATATTGCTTATCTGAAGCACTAGTAATTGGCTAAAAAGTCAGTAAGTGCCATGTCCTGCCGCCAAATTTGTGAGTTAGTGCCTTGTCCTGTCACCAAATTTGTTAGTGCCTTGTTCTGCCACCAACTTGTTCTGCCGTCTTTTTGTCAGTTAATATCTTGTTGTCCTGCAACCAATTTTTAGTAGATGCATTGTCAAGCCACAAATTTTGTCAGTAAGTACCTTGTCCTGTCACCAATTCTGTCATTTAGTGTCCTTGTCCAGTCACCAATTTTGTCAGTTAGTGCCTTGTCCTGTCACAAACTTTGTCAGTAAGTGCCTTGTCCTGTCACCAATTATGTCAGAAAGTGCCTTGTCCTGTCACCAATTATTTCAGATAGTGCCTTGTCCTGTCACAAATTTTGTCAGTAAGTGCCTTGTCCTGTCACCAATTACATGTATGTCAGAAAGTGCCTTGTCCTGTCACAAATTGTGACAGTAAGTGCCTTGTCCTGTCACCAATTATGTCAGATAGTGCCTTGTTCTGTCACAAATTTTGTCAGTAAGTGCCTTGTCCTATCACCAATTTTGTCAGTAAGTGCCTTGTCCTGTCGCCAATTTTGTCAGTTAGTGCCTTGTCCTGTCGCCAATCTTGTGAGTTAGTGCCCTGCCCTGCCGCCAATTGTGTGTGCTAGAGCCATGTTCTGCAACTAATTGTGTTAATTAGTGTCTTGTCCTGTCACCAATTTTGTCAGTTAGTGCCCTGCCCTGCCGCCAATTTTGTGTGCTAGAGCTTTGTCCTGCAACTAATTGTATTAATTGGTGTCTTGTCCTGTCGCCAATTTTGTCAGTTAGTGCCTTGTCCTGCCGCCAATTTTGGCAGTGAGTGTCTTGTCCTGTCGCCAATTTTGTCAGTTAGTGCCCTGCCCTGCCGCCAATTGTGTGTGCTAAAGCATTGTTCTGCAACTAATTGTGTTAATTAGTGTCTTGTACTGTCGCCAATTTTGTCAGTAAGTGCCTTGTCCTGTCACCAATTTTGGCAGTGAGTGTCTTGTCATGTCACCAATTTTGTCAGTTAGTGCCTTGTCCAGTCGTCAAATGTGTGGGTTAGTGCCTCATCATGCCACCAATGTTATCAGTAAGTGCCTTGCCTGTCGTCAATATTGCTAGTTAGTGCATTGGCCTGCCATCACTTTTGTGAGTTACCTAGGTGCCTTGTCCAGCCATTATTTTTGTTAGTAAGGGTATTGACCTGTCACCAAGTATGTCGGTAAGCTGTATTATATGCCTATCAGAAGTTGTATCACAATATCCAGTCGACTTTGCACATAAATGTTTATCAGAAGATATTGCAAAATATTAAATAAATTTGCATTGAATTTCCCATTAATAATTAGCATTTTTTCCTGCAAAATATTTACTGGATTGATTTTTAAAAGTAAACCAAATTTTACTCACTAAACAAACGGCTGATTACCAGCTAATTAAACACATTTATGCCATTAAACTGTAGATCCTAAATTTATTTAAGCCAAAAAAAATACACGACGTTATTAATCCAAACATTTTATTTTCAAAGAGTGGGATGGGATTGGCAGTAGTAGTTTACGCGACAAATGTCTGTGACTGCATGATACACTATTGACAGTTCAGCATGCAATCCTTCAGAGGGGACTTAAAACAGTTGGTCGGTATACAGGGAGTGTCATACACAGGGAACGTAAAACAATCTCACTGAACTTTTATGTTAAGCAGTGATGCAAATGCCTGTAAACCTCCATCGGAAACGAGGCTCACATAATAATTAATTAGAAATTGATTGCTGGGAGTAACGGAAGAAACCCCACCCACTAGAATATACATCGATACTGTACAAATGCAATTTTGAACATTATTGGTGAAATTCTGACTTTGTTATATAATATAGACTTGACTTACTGTACACCGGACTCGACGGGGCGGTTGTAGGTCTTCATGATTTCCATGATTCGTGAAATATTGCAAAACTCAAGAGAGCTTTTATAAACAAGACTTCCACGTTTGTTGTCATGCGACAACAGAGACTGTGACGTCACATTCGTGATATCAGCCAATGGACGTTGATCAGTAGTGTTAGAAATCACGTGATACGCTAGAGCGGTTGGACGTCCAGTGTGTCGCACTAGTCCGGGATCGTGCTACCCTGGGTAATAAGAACACAAAGGGATCAAACTGTGAAATTTGGGCGGCGATTATTATTTTTTGTAATTTAAAAGTCGAATTAATATCTCAATATTTGCATGAATAATTATAAACATCTAGCTGGTAAACATACTGATCCGGAAACCACCGAAAACTAGTTAAACATACATTGGACATTATTGAGCGCATAGCACATTAAATTCATTAAATGAAATATACAAACAAGTAATAAAAAGATAAAAAAAAAACAACAGCGTACAGCACCTATGTTAGACCACAAATAGAACACTGCTCGTCCATTTGGCGTCCCTGGCAAAAGACACAAACATACAAAGTAGAAAGAATACAGAGGGCAGCAGCTAGATATCTGCTTACTGATTATGACTTCACAAGCAGCGTCACTCAAATGTTTCCGATTTTAAACTGGCAAACCCTCCATCAAAGAAGAATACGTGTATCACTAATCGTACTTTATGAAATAAATAACAACCTTGTTTCTATAGATCACCACCCCCCCCCCCCCCCCCCCCCCTCACACAAACTTTTACTGCCAGTGTAGTAAATATTTGTAAGAGGAGACTATCAAATTGGATACTTTTAATTATCATATTAAACTAATTAATTATTTGATTGTAAATTCAATAACTCTTAAGATTTGGTTAAGTCATAGCTATGGTTCGTTGAATATAAATCAATATCCCATGGAGCGAATGTGATTGGTCAATATATTCTGTATATAAGAAAAACAATTTGCGCGTTCTCTGTATACAAAAATCAACTGTGGATAGAAGAACTTGTACTTTCCAGTAAAACTAGAACGTGTTTACCGCCCACCCACCCTTACATAATATACTAGTAACTGATTCTAATACGATTTATTTGTGTTATATGAAATTAAATGTTTGGTTTGTTGTATTGTAAAATGCATGTATGTTTGATTTGTTAGTTTAAGCGGTGTTTATGAGTAGTAATGACATAATTATCAGTTTTTTATATTAATATGTAATGTAATTGTGTAACAGTTCATCATTGTCAAGCATTGAAATATGTGAAGTATTTCATTTTGAACACGTTTTTCCTTTGCTGTTCCAGAACAGCGTCTCCCAGTGATAATAAGAATTTGATTGTTGAAAGTAATATGTAGATGTCGATGTGGATAGATAGATTCATTAGTAATTCTGAATACAAGGACGCTTATTGGACATTATTGAGCCCATACGATGACATGTGTCATTCTGAATACTAGAACGCGTATTGGACATTATTGAGCCCATACGATGTCATGTGTCATTTTAAATAAAAGATCGCTTATTGGACAATATTGAGCACATACGATGTCATGTGTCATTCTTAATACTAGAACGCTTATTGGACATTATTGAGCCCATACGATGTCATGTGTCATTTTTAATACAAGATCGCTTATTGGACATTATTGAGCACATACGATGTCATGTGTCATTCTGAATACAAGATCGCTTATTGGACATTATTGAGCACATACGATGTCATGTGTCATTCTGAATACTAGAACGCTTATTGGACATTATTGAGCACATACGATGTCGTGTGTAATTCTGAATACTAAGCGCTTTTAAGATATTATTGAGCATATACGATGTCATGTGTAATTCTGAATACTAGAACGCTTATTGGACATTATTGAGCATATACGATGTCGTGTGTAATTATGAATACTTGAACTCTGATTGGACATTATTAAGCATATATGATGTCATGTGTAATTCTGAATACTAGAACGCTTATTAGACATTATTGAGCATATATGATGCCATGTGTCATTCTGAATACTAGAACGCTTATTGGACATTATTGAGCATATACGATGTCGTGTGTAATTATGAATACTTGAACGCTTATTAGACATTATTGAGCATATATGATGTCGTGTGTAATTATGAATACTAGAACACTTATTGGACATTATTGAGCCCATACGATGCCATGTGTCATTCTGAATACTAGAACGCCTTTTGGACTTATATAGCACATACGATGCCATGTGTAATTCTAAATACTAGAACGCTTATTAGACATTATTGAGCATATTGATGTCGTGTATAATTCTGAATACTAGAACGCTTATTAGACATTATTGAGCCCATACGATGCCATGTGTCATTCTGAATACTAGAACGCTTTTTTGACTTATATAGCACATACGATGCCATGTGTAATTCTAAATACTAGAACGCGTATTAGACATTATTGAGCATATTGATGTCGTGTATAATTCTGAATACTAGAACGCTTATTGGACATTATTGAGCATGTACGATGTCCTGTATAATTCTGAATACTAGAACGCTTATTGGACATTATTGACCATATACGATGTCGTGTGTAATTATGAATACTAGAACACTTATTGGACATTATTGAGCCCATACGATGCCATGTGTCATTCTGAATACTAGAACGCTTTTTTGACTTATATAGCACATACGATGCCATGTGTAATTCTAAATACTAGAACGCGTATTAGACATTATTGAGCATATTGATGTCGTGTATAATTCTGAATACTAGAACGCTTATTGGACATTATTGAGCATATACGATGTCGTGTATAATTCTGAATACTAAAACGCTTATTGGACATTATTGACCATATACGATGTCGTGTGTAATTATGAATACTAGAACACTTATTGGACATTATTGAGCCCATACGATGCCATGTGTCATTCTGAATACTAGAACGCTTATTAGACATTATTGAGCATATACGATGTCGTGTATAATTCTGAATACTAGAACGCTTATTGGACATTATTGACCATATACGATGTCGTGTGTAATTATGAATACTAGAACACTTATTGGACATTATTGAGCACATACGATGCCATGTGTAATTCTAAATACAAGAACGCTTATTAGACATTATTGAGCATATTGATGTCGTGTATAATTCTGAATACTAGAACGCTTATTGGAAATTATTGAGCATATACGATGTCGTGTGTAATTCTGAATACTAGAACGCTTATTAGACATTATTCAGCATATACGATGTCGTGTGTTATTCTGAATACTTGAACGCTTATTGGACATTATTGAGCATATATGATGTCGTGTGTAATTCTGAATACTAAAACGCTTATTAGACATTATTGAGCATATATGATGCCATATGTCATTCTGAATACTAGAACGCTTATTTGACATTATTTAGCACATACGATGTCGTGTTTAATTCTGAATACTAGAATGCTTATTGGACATTATTGAGCATATATGATGTCGTGTTATATTCTGAATACTAAAACGCTTATTGGACATAATTGAGCATATATGATGTCGTGTTATATTCTGAATACTAGAACTCTTATTGGACATTATTCAGCATATATGATGTCGTTTGTTATTCTGAATGCTAGAACGCTTATTGGACATTATTGAGCATATACGATTTCGTGTGTAATTCTGAATACTAGAACGCTTATTGGACATTATTGAGCATATATGATGTCGTTTGTTATTCTGAATGCTAGAACGCTTATTGGACATTATTGAGCATATATGATGTCGTGTTTAATTCTGAATACTAGAACGCTTATTGGACCTTATTGAGCATGTATGATGTCGTGTGTAATTCTGAATACTAGAACGCTTATTGGACATTATTGAGCATGTATGATGTCGTGTGTAATTATGAATACTAGAACGCTTATTGGATATCATTCAGCATATATGATGTCGTTTGTTATTCTGAATGCTAGAACGCTTATTGGACATTATTGAGCATGTATGATGTCGTGTGTAATTCTGAATACTAGAACGCTTATTGGACATTATTGAGCATGTATGATGTCGTGTGTAATTCTGAATACTAGAACGCTAATTGGATATTATTCAGCATATACGATGTCGTGTGTTATTCTGAATACTAGAACGCTTATTGGACATTGAGTAAATATGATAACTAAAACCGCTGAATCGTCAAACACTGTGTTATTTATAATAATAATAATAATAATAATAATAATAATAATAATAATGATAATAATAACAATAACAATAACAATAACAATAACAATAATAATAATAATAAAAATAATAATAATAATAATAATAATAATAATTAATTATAATGATAATACTACTACTACTACTAATAATAATAAAGACTTTATTTTACGAGAAAACTGAGTACAAGTACAGGCGAATTATATAAGACAACATTCACACTAAGTCTTTTTGTTCTTCAACACATTTATACACTTTTACCGCCGTGTCAATATCACTTACCTATCACCGCTAGCCGGGCCCAATTAGTTCAGTCGATAACGCGTCTGGCTATCAACCCAGGGGTCGTGAGTTCGAATCCCCGACCGGCAAAAGTCTCCGTGATAATTGATATACGACATTGTGTCTCATTATCATTCGTCTCTCATCGCTGATTGAAGTGAGAAAGTTATCAGTTACTTGCGGAGATGGGATGTGCTCGAGTACTGTTTAACCTTTCAGGATCCCAGGAAACAGTGGTAAGGTTAACTGATCGTCTTTGAGCTCTAGATGGCATAAAAATGACGCTAAATATTCAATCAATCAATCAATCAATCAATCCATCACCGCTATGACCACCGGTTCGAGTCCCGCTCGCTCAAAAAAAAAATATATATGAGAGAGTTTGCCAGTTACTTGCGGAAGGACAGTGGTTCTACTCAGATTCATTGAGGTCTTCAATCAATACAACTGGATATGCCATATATAACCTGATTATGTTGAAATGGCGTTAAACCCCACACAAAATAAAAAATACTACTACTACTACTAATAATAATAATAATAATAATAATGATAATAATAATAATAATAATAATAATGATAATACTACTACTAATAATAATATTAATGATAATGTTAATAATAATAAATAATATGTTTAAACGAACGTTTATTTTCTTTAAAGTGTTATAGGGTGCGAGCAGATACATATTTATACATAAATTAAATAAGTCGCTGGATGTGAGATACTGGGCGCATACTTTTTTTAAAAATGATAATTATGGCAAATTCAATAAAAAAAACACTGGCGGATTCAGATGGTGGACACGGGTGGGAACACCTCCTAGAAAATTAATATTGTTTAACGACGGCGTTTCTTACTTCTTGGATCAAAGAATCAACATCATTGAGGTGGAAGACGACAACCAAGATCGACCATCAAAACAGAAACGCTTTTGGAGCTATATAAAATCCCTTCGGAAAGAAAATACTAGCATTCCATATTTAAAAGACAATGGCAGACTTGTCAATAAACCTTGAGACAAGGCCAACATCCTACATAAACAGTATATGTCGGTTTTCACGAAGGAAGATCCTGGAGATGTCCCAGATCCAACAGGAAGTTCTAATCCACAGATGGATGATATTACTGTCACTATAGAGGGTGTAAGGAAGCTGCTCCTTAAGTGCAATCCCAGTTAGGCCTGGGGTCCAGATCAGATACCGGCTATTGAGTATTGAAGGAATGTGCTGAAGGAATTGCCTCAATACTGGCACACATAGTCAACAGATCACTGGAAGACGGTACTGTCCCAATAGACTGGCAACATGCAAATGTCACAGCTATATTTGAAAATGGCTCGAGTAACTACAGGCCAGTTTCGTTAACCAGTCCCAGCTGTAAGATGCTTGAACACATCATCACGAGTCAGACCATGAAGCACCTCGACAAACACCTTATCCTCAGCGATTGTCAGCACGGATTTAGAGCGAGAAGAAGTTGGGAGACGCAGTTAATAACCATGTGCCACAAACTGTCTACCTCCCTAGACAAGAACATCCAGAGGATATAATTGTGCTAGACTTCAGCAAAGCAGTTGATCGAGTCCCACACTCCTACTATTCATTAACGATCTCCCTGATGGACTCTCATCACACACTCTTCTCTTCGCTGATGGCTGCATATTATATAGACAGATCCTTTCAGATGATGACCATCATATACTCCAAGAAGACCTAAATAGGCTGGCAGCCTGGGAAAAAAGATGGGGAATGGATTTTCACCCACAAAAGTCTAGTGTCCTCCGCGTCTCAAAATCTAAAAAAAAAAACATACTAAGAAACTATATCCTTAAAGGAATACGCTTGAGTAAGACAAGACAACAAAATACCTCGGGATTGACGTAAGTTCAATCTCTAAGCCTGGAGTAGACAGGGTAACGAAGGAGGCAAACAGTATACTGGGGTTCTTAAGAAGGAACCTCAGATTAACCAGTGAGGCCACTATTAAAACAAATGCATACATAACAATGGTACGTAAAATCTTGACTATTGTGCAACAGTCTGGAGCCCCCACCAACAAGGCCAAATAAAGCAAATCGAGATCGTTCAGAGAAGGGCGGCCACATATTAACAAATAGGTACTACAACAAAAGTAGCGTAAACAGCATGCTGACTCAGTTAGGCTAGGGTACAGTAGAAGTTGGACGATCAAAACTACAGCTTACAATTCTATACAAAATTGTCAATTACTTGGTCGACATTCCAGCCTCGAAATACCTCACCCCAGCAACTACCAGAACAAGACTATCTCACTTATACAAGTACCAACAATATTCTCCATATACAGACTACTTCAAGTACAGTCTCTTCCCACGGACCATCCCTACTTGGAACAGACTACCGGCATATATCGTTGAGGCCCCCTCCTTGGTATCATTCAAGAGGGAGATTTACTCCAATCCGATCTAAAAATAAGGGTTTCGTCCCAGCTATGACGTAGCCCAACCAAAGACATAACTTTACGATGCTGGCGGGGTTAAAACCCTGGTTCCACCACAGAAGCCAGAACGGGTAGTCTTTGTCGGGTGAAAAATAGCTTGGAATTCCTTTCTTCTATATCTTTACTATTAGTATCTTATTCCTCACCTAGTACACATATATAATACTGCTTTAGCTCTTTATATATTTCTCTTTATATGTATACCACATCTGTGTAGTGAATGTACACAGGTCACTTGCAACAGTCTCGCTGTTAAGCTAGCTTTTACAGTGATATGGTTGAAGTGCACTGGCTGTATTGGAAGTTAAGCAACGAAGTACAGGGTAAGTACTTGGATGGGTGACCACGGTCACTTAATCTGTATTATTATTATTACTTTCACAAATTATATTCTATCCTTCTTTCTTTGCGCATCGTTGAATAATTATCAAGTTTGATAGATCAACGTATCAATGTAGATGTAGATCTAATACAACCCTGAAATTTGTTGACCCCACCTGACCATAAATCTTGGATCCGTCTATGAAGAAAACATGGCAGTAATGCCACTGGAACGTCGCTCGGATATATCACGTTCGAAATAGACGGAAATAACCGAGCGGTGTCCCTTTAAACATTTTATCAGTATATTCTTATTGCGTGTGGATATTTCGATACACCGTCATCCACCGGGATCTTCAAAAAATAATGACAGATGCTGTTTCTTGGAGTGACAACGATGACGATTTACTCGTTGAAGAAGTTCAAAAATGTACGCTGGTTTATTTCTATTATAGCTTCACATAAATAAAGAATTGCAGATTCACGTCGTTTGTTAGGGAGCTGGCTCGTAGTTAAATATATGATTAGTCAGCACCCTGGCAGTCTGCTGATGCTAAAACATTTTGTTTATAAATTGTTTATTCATATAGTATAACAGTGAGTGCTCTGGCGACAGTCATTCATATGGGTTAAAGTAAAGATTCCTTTTAAAATAACGTGTTTTCAGTATTTTGTAGGTAGGTTAGCGATACTTTAATCAGTGTGCGTGAGATCACAAGTTTTAATTATTGTGCAGAGACAACCTACAGGTGTGTTTTGATTGAAAGGTGTCACTGTCTCTTTCCTGCTTGTGGAGATATTCCAACTAGCGGGTACAGGGACCCCCCCCCCCTCCCACCCCTGCCTAAAAAAACACCAAATGCTATCTGAAACACCAACTGCTGCATTCTACCCACAGGCCCGTTGATCACAATATCCACATACACCGGTACGTATCATTTTGAAACCCGTACAGTGATTTTTTAAAATAGGAGAAAAATTTGAGTGGTTCTATTTTAATAGCACTAGTATGTTCATTGTATTGTAAAGCCGTAGTTATTGAGAGTATAACAATAAGGGTAAACGTTCCAATGACATACACATTTGGTTTATTTAGCACTAGTGTGTGTTTGTTTTATAGCCATGGTTAACAACAAAGAGTAAAATAAGCTGCTCCATTCTTAAAAGCAGTGGTTACAAATTTAAATGCTGCTTCAGTAAATACTTGTATATCATAAGTTCATTCTAATTATTTTTTTATAAATTTAAAAATTTTAAAAATGTAAATTAAAAAAATAATATTACTGTAGGTGATTATGATGTCAATGTATCCTTCATCACATATGTGACTGATGATATAGAAGAGTTTAAGAACGAATAGAAAGTGCTGTGCACTCAACAGTGGGTGTTGATTAATGCGGACCGAAGAATACATATACCCTGATAACAAAGTTCTCTTGAATATATACATACAGCAACGGTGGGTGTTGATTAACGCGGACGAAAGAACGCATAAACCCTGATAACAAAGTTCTCTTGAATATATACATATAATTATTATATGCTATGATTAATGTTGTTGGAATTAGAATTAAGATTAGATTTCTTGAAATTGAAAACAATGGAAGAAATTTTCAACTGAAAATATGCTTAAGATGCTATAAAATGCAGTCCTTTTTATTGAAATTCTAGGGGTGACCCCTAACCCCCTTTCATAGTGGAGTGGGACACCCCCTCCTAAACCTCCCCCATTGTACATATGTTCAAAAAAGTCAGAACGACGGCACTGACTAATCTATTAGGATATGGTTGTTATGTTACATCAATATTGTTGTGTTTTTTTTTCTCTTAATGTTTTAAGAGTAATTATTTAAAAACATACACACAAAACTTTTAATGTGAAAACACATCTCCAATGAGTCTCAAGCATAGTACATCATGCACTGTGAGTCAAGATGTAGGGAGACGGACAGCTCTTTTTGATTTAAATATCTGTAGAGCAATTAAACAATTGTTCTTAATATTCTTTAATATATATTTGTGTTGAC
The DNA here is from genome assembly GCA_029582155.1 of Panopea generosa. Taxonomy (NCBI): domain Eukaryota; kingdom Metazoa; phylum Mollusca; class Bivalvia; order Adapedonta; family Hiatellidae; genus Panopea; species Panopea generosa. The sequence goes on along the minus strand of CM055899.1, from coordinate 24,667,506 downwards.
GTGCCATAGGACTCCATTCATCTAATATATTGCAGTATTGTATTTTCCTATTGATTCCTTTATGTATTTATTTGTAATTTTAACTTTACTTTAACCATACTTTAATTTAATTAATCAAATTATTATCTTGATATATATTATTTAGTATTATCATCCATCAGTTTAACATGCTCAAAATGCCCTGATGTGCCGTAAAACACCATAATTTAGTCTTAACTTCATTTGAGGTAAAATCATTCCTCTGATCTGCTATTATTAGAAATCTGGAGAGGGAATATCCGAAATCAATCTTACTTCACTGAAGTAATTGGGACAGTGATAAGGTATATGTCATGTAAAATGTTAAAAATTTCCATAGTGTGTATCTACAGATGGGAAGTCAAACAGCTAACAAACTTCACTGAGAGCTTAGGGACACCAAGGTGTGGTGTGTTAAAAGTCAGGTTTATATACATTAAAAGTGACAGAGCCTTTTTCTGGATATTGGGAGGAGGCCCATTTCTTCGAGATTGAGAATAAACAGCGTGACTGAAGGGAAATTGCGATGTTTTTAAGACTTTAGCAAACTGGAAAATAAAGCAGAACACTGTTAAGATCATCTTCTAACCAATAATTATCAGATATTGCAAAAATACTTCAAATCCAGTTTGGGGTTTTATCCTCTAATGTAAGAAAAAACAAATTGGGAATTGTTTTGGCCTCATTTGGGGAAAAAACATGATTTTTTAATTAGGAAGCCATCGAATTTCGACATCTGTTTAATAAGGTAACAAAGTCCTGAAATTATGTTTGGCATTTTAAACAACTAGCAAACTTCAAAGAGAGTTTTAGGGCAAGAATGTGTTTATACATTTAAAGTCAAGGTTATCTTTGAAGATTGAAAGCTTATAAGTCATTAAAATGACTTGCTAGTAGTACTATTACTGGAGGAAATTCAAAATAATTCTGTGAACTGTTTAAAGAAGTTTTAATTGTAATTTCAAGATCAAAGCCTCCTTTGAAGGTCAAACGATTGTTTCATGGGCTGAACATTTTATGCTGTATTTGTGGTTTTCAAATGCATTTCACATTCTTATTTATAAAGCAATGTACATGTACTAAAAAACAAAATTAAGTCATTTTTTGGTTCAATTTCAAATGCATAATCATATCATATTTTAGATGAGGACAAATCCAGACCAGATACAGAAAATAATGTTACAACGGAAAGTGGTTTAACAGGAGCTGATGACTGTAGATCGCCCCTGGAGAGGTTCCGCCCAGGGTATCTATGGGTGTCTGACCTCACCAAGCAGAACTGGTGTGAGCAGCAGCTCTTCTACTCTTTCACTGTCCCATCTATAGTAGAGAAGAGTCCGGTCATGATGGAAGGATCAAACCTGCATCTTGCCAGAGGTAGGTTATGGAAGTAATTTCTATATCTACATAATTATAATTTTCATATATTTATAAAGATCCAACAGATTAGTTCATGGCTGAGCGGTCAGAAGCGCCATCACAAGATCTTTTGCATCTCACTGCCAAGTTCACAGGTTCAAGTCCTGCTCGCTCAAAACAATTTATGTTAGAAATTTTGTTGGCTACCTGCAATCTATAAAAAAATATTTGTTTGCTGTGTTCCGGCCTAGTATTTTTCATCTGAATATGTAGGTAGCTACTTTTTTAGCTCACCTGAGCCAAAGACTCACAGGTGAGCTTTCGTGATCGCCTGGTGTCCGTCATCTGTTGTCCATCGTTAACTTTTAGCTTCTAACAACTTCTCTGAAACCACTTGGCCAATTTTGATATAACTTCACAGAAATGTTCCTCGGTTACCCTCTTCCAAGTTTGTTCAAGCCATCTTGATTCGTAAAAAAACATGGCTGCCTGGGGGCGTGGCAAGTTTAATTAGTAAAAACTTAAAAAATCTTCTTGTCAGAAACTACTGGCTCGATTTTAAAATAATTTCACAGAAATGTTCCTTGGGTAACCCTCTACCAAGTTTGGTAAAAAAATATAGCGGCCAGGGGGCGGAGTTAGTTTACTATATAAGCTATAGTAAAAATTAAAAAAAATCTTCTTGTCAGAAACCACTGGGCCAATTTTGATATAACTTCACAGAAATGTTCCTTGGGTGACCCTCTACCAAGTTTGTTCAAGCCATCTTGATTCGGCAAAAACATGGCCGCCAGGGGGCGGGGCAAGTTTAATTTGGAAAAACTTAAAAAGTCTTCTGGTCAGAAACAACTACCTTGATTTTCAAATAATTTCACAGAAAAGTTCCTTGGAGGACCCTTCACCAAGTTTGTTCACCATAGTGATTCGTCAAAAAACATGGTGACAAGGGGGTGGGGTTAGTTTACAATATAAGTTAATAGTAAAAACTAAAAAAAATTCCTTATCAGAAACCACTAGGCAAATTTTGATATAACTTCATAGAAATGTTCCTTGGGTGACCCTCTACCAAGTTTGTTCAAGCCATCTTGATTTGTCAAAAAACATGGCCACCATGGGGTGGGGAAATATAATTTAGTAAAAAGTAAAAAAATCTTCTTGTCAGCAACTACTGGCTTGGTTTTAAAATAATTTCACAGAAATGTTCCTTGGATGACCCTTCACCAAGTTTGTTCAAACCGTAGTGGTTCGTCAAAAAACAGGGCACATCAGGGGGTGGGGTTAGTTTACTATATAAGCTAAAGTAAAAACTTAAAAAATCTTCTTGTCAGAAACCACTGGATCGATTTTAAAACAATTTCACAGAAATGTTTCTTGGGTGACCCTTTACCGAGTTCCAAGCTGTTGTGATTTGTTAAAAAACATGAATGCTACATCTTGTTTTTCTGGAATTTTGCGTGTTCATGTATTATATAATCTACTTAAGTTGGGCGACACAAGGTGAATGAGATAAGCGATATAGGGCCATCTTGGCCCTCTTGTTTTATTTTGCAGTGTCATTTTAAATGAAAATCATGAAAAATTGTTTAAAAGCTTTGAAAGTCAATAAAAAAATAGCTGCAATTTTGAGTGAGTAGGTAGGAGCACGGCAAACAATTTTTTTTAAGTACAGCCTAACCTTTATATTTATCTATATATTACTTAAAATGTGTTGAAAATGGCATTAAATATACCTCATTAAAAAAAATCTGAAATAACAACCATTGTCACTGTTTGGGGCTATAGATTTACTGTCCATTATTCTGTCTTAAAAATATGGAGCAGATCCATAAATTAATAAAATGACTTATAAAGTTTTTATAGTTCACAAAACTCCATCCATTAAAAAAGTCACTTTTAGCTCTACTGGCCAAAGGCCAGAAGTGCTTATGCGATGGCACGTTGTCTGTCGTCTGTCATCTGTTAGCAGCACTTTCTCTGAAACCACTAGGCCAATCAAACTGAAACTTCACATGGATGTTTCTATTGCATAGGAGACTATAAAGGAGATAATTAACTAAAAATAGTCGAAAACTAAATCTTCTCATAAACAGCCCAACAGATTTTCAAAATTGCTACCAACAGTAAATGATATGTTGATTTCATGTTTAAATTTATAAAGATTGATTTGTTATGTAAATGTTAGTCAAAACATAATCACCATTGACATCTTTACTTTTAAATTTATTATTTTATTTATTTTCATTACATCCGAAGATCAAGATTTATAGTGGTAAGGAAATATATTAATGTATTATTATTATAAATACATTTTTTATTTATTAGTTTTAAAAATTGGAAAAATGGATTTGCAGTTGAAATTTTCATGATAATATCAATTTCAAATATTAAAAGTCGTAACATATTTTTGAAGGATGACCCCTCCCCACCCTCTACAAGATATATATATATATGGATCTTAATACATGAACCACTGTCCTTCTGTGTGTGCTGTAATGATTAATCAATTAAAATCCCTAACTAATCAAAAATACTCAAATGATTCAATTATCGATTGTGAAATTAGATAATTGGTTTATAATTTAATGGAACTACATGGGCTCAAACCCATAACCTCAGCTGTGAGAGTTAAATATCTAAAGACAACTTCTTAGATCACTGACTGATGGAGAACCATTAGCCATTATGGAAGCTGTATCTCATAAAAGAACTGTTTATTGTGAACTGTTTATTGTGAACTGTTTATTGTGAACTGTTTATTGAATTCTTTATTGTGAACTGTTTATTGTGTACTGTTTATTGTGTACTGTTTATTGTGAACTGTTTATTGTTAACTGTTTATTGTTAACTGTTTATTGTGTACTGTTTATTGTGAACTGTTTGTTGTTAACTGTTTATTGTGAACTGTTTATTGAATTCTTTATTGTGAACTGTTTATTGTGAACTGTTTATTGTGTACTGTTTATTGTGAACTGTTTATTGTTAACTGTTTATTGTTAACTGTTTATTGTGTACTGTTTATTGTGAACTGTTTGTTGTTAACTGTTTATTGTGAACTGTTTATTGTGTGAACTGTTTATTGTGAACTGTTCATTGTGAACTGTTTATTGTGTGAACTGTTTATTGTGAACTGTTTATTGTGTGAACTGTTTATTGTTAACTGTTTATTGTGAACTGTTTATTGTTAACTGTTTATTGTTAACTGTTTATTGTGAACTGTTTATTGTGAACTGTTTATTGTGTGAACTGTTTATTGTGAACTGTTTATTGTGAACTGTTTATTGTGAACTGTTTATTGTGTGAACTGTTTATTGTGAACTGTTTATTGTGTGAACTGTTTATTGTGAACTGTTTATTGTGAACTGTTTATTGTGAACTGTTTATTGTGTGAACTGTTTATTGTGAACTGTTTATTGTGAACTGTTTATTGTGAACTGTTTATTGTGTGAACTGTTTATTGTGAACTGTTTATTGTGTATTCCAGAGTTGGCTGTCCATGATGTAGTAAAAGTTGAAGTGACGTCAAATGAAGACGTTTGGGCCATCAAAGTTCTCAACCTTCTTACTTCAATCCAACAATTCCTGAACAATGAGCCTTTAGTAAGGGAAGTGCCTATATTTGGGGCACCATTTGGGGAAGATATTTTTATTGTTGGGTTAATCGATGAGCTCCGGTTTGATGCAGACACCTACCAGATTGACTTACAGGAGCTAAAGACACGTAAATTTAAATCTCCACCGTCCGCATCACAGCGGAACCAGCATCGGTTACAAGTGATGCTTTACAAGAAACTGTTTGATGATCTTGTAAAAGGAAAACTTAGCAAAGAAACTGTCACTAAACATCTAAGAGTGAGTTTGACAAAAGAATTTGGAAGCAGTGTACAAAATCAGATATACAGTTCTTGCATGACTGGAGAAAACTTGGACCAGTTGATGGATCTGCTGTTCCAGAAGATGCAGTGTCTAACATGCATAAATCAGATAGGTGTAGAATATGTCCACCAGGAATCTAATGAAACATTGTTCCATCACAGTCTGGAGTATGATGATTCCGAGTTAGAGTCTCTGTATAAGGATTATATCCAGTTCTGGAGGGGGGCGAGGGATGTACGCGGGGTCGATATAGAGGAGGCATATAAGTGTCAATTGTGTGAATTTGCTGATATTTGTGAATGGAGACAGAGAAAGGCGGAAGAATATTCGAACAAGAAAAGAAAGACAACTGCAGGATTGTCTGGATAGTTAGTGTGTTTAAGTGCATTGTGTTTTATCTCTAGCTGGTTATAATCTTGACTGAAGTGACCTTCATGCAATACATAAATGATTTAATAAATTGTGAGAAGAACAAAGAGTAACAGAATCAATTTTATCTGAAAAGTTTTGTTTGATCTGTCACAAGGTGAAATGACGAAAATTGCTTGACCAGATCTTTATTGTTACTTACACATATATATAGAATCTTGCACAAGTGTTCATTTATTATTGAAAATAATTTAACTCGTTTAATAAATTCAATGATAAATGAGCATGTATGTAAGATTCTTTTTTTTATCATATAACTCTGGTAGATTGGTACATTTATTTTTCACATCACCTCTATAAAGAAGGAGAAAGAAATATGTATATTAGGTTCCATTATTCTGAAAATACAAATATAACATCATCAGACTTCTCCACAGGATATAACCCAAGGACTGGGGCTTTAAAGTATGTGAAAGTGGGGTGGGTGTGGGAGGGGGTTATCCCTTCTATTTCCAGATTTTATTTAATTAAACTTAAAACTAAATTCTGCAATCTGATGGTGTCTAAGCTAACAGAGAATGGAAAATAAAAACTGCAAATCAAGCATTTTTTATTCATTTCATAACAACTTTATAACAATGACATAACACATCAGTTAAGCCCAGACATTCTTGGGCGGAGGGAGGTTCACACCTTGACAGCCTTGAAGTCTGAGGGATCAGGACCCTGGATGCTGATGGCCAGCAGAGCATTTAGAATATTGATTGACCTGTGAGTTGTTTTCATTCTCTTTAAGGTGGAGAACCCGCGCTCACAATCTGAAAAAAAATTACAATAAAAAAAATGGTTTGTTTTATATTAAAAATAAAGAGAAATACTACACTTGATTTTATAATCAAAGTTGCAATAATGATTTGACAGTCAAAAAGTTTATGATTTGTTACACATTAAAAAGAAAGAGAAATACTACATCTGATTTTTAATCAAATTAGCTTTTAATGATTTATAATTTTGGGTACATTTATTAGATTTTTAGAGCCCGTGTGGTTCCGGCTATGAATAGAATCACTGCCGATCTCTGCAGAGGGGTAGGAATCCTCCGAATGGGTGTCATGTTCATTTTATCATTTTTTGTCATGTTCACTATTGTGGTTAAATTATCAACCCCTGTTTGGTTTCAGGGAGCCATATGAGTGATGGCAAGAATAGGCCCACTATGGCTCATGCATGTCATAAGAAGCTACAATTTGAGTAATACGATAGAATTTGTTGAAACTCTGCAGTTCTGCAGGTATCAAGGTTCTAGGTTCATTCTGCATATTCATTTGTTGGTGTATTTTTTTTAAACTGTATGTTAATTTGTTGTTTTTGTACATGTAGAATGAACCTGAAATCTTCCTTCCTGTTGGCGTCGAATAACATATAATGTGTTGGTGAAACCCTATTCATTCATTCATAGATTTTTAGCTAAACATACCAGCTGTTTATGTGGGCAGGAGAAGTCCTACAGTGGCTACTCTGTAAAGGGTTGGGTGCGATTCGTGGAGATGGGAGGCCACCCATTCTATTATTCTGTCTGCCGACATCAAGTCATTCCTACTGAAAACCCTATTCTTTAGTTTGCACCATTCTGTTAGTATCATGTCTTTGTCAAGTTGCAGATGCTGTGCTAGAGTTACCTGGATCTCCTCATTGCCATGGCAGATACGTTCCTCGCTGTCCTCCTGAAAGTTGTAAGTATCAAATACTGCAAATTATCTGGATCTCCTCATTGCCATGACAGATACGTTCCTCGCTGTCCTCCAGAAAGTTGTTAAGTGTCAAATACTGCAAATTACCTGGATCTCCTCATTGCCATGGCAGATGCGTTCCTCGTTGTCCTCATTGCCATGACAGATACGTTCCTCGCTGTCCTCCAGAAAGTTGTTAAGTGTCAAATACTGCAAATTACCTGGATCTCCTCATTGCCATGGCAGATGCGTTCCTCGTTGTCCTCTGGAAAGTTGTTAGTGTCAAATACTGCAAATTACCTGGATCTCCTCATTGTCATGGCAGATACGTTCCTCGCTGTCCTCCGGAAAGTTGTAAGTATCAAATACTGCAAATTATCTGGATCTCCTCATTGCCATGACAGATACGTTCCTCGCTGTCCTCCAGAAAGTTGTTAAGTGTCAAATACTGCAAATTACCTGGATCTCCTCATTGCCATGGCAGATGCGTTCCTCGTTGTCCTCATTGCCATGACAGATACGTTCCTCGCTGTCCTCCAGAAAGTTGTTAAGTGTCAAATACTGCAAATTACCTGGATCTCCTCATTGCCATGGCAGATGCGTTCCTCGTTGTCCTCTGGAAAGTTGTTAGTGTCAAATACTGCAAATTACCTGGATCTCCTCATTGTCATGGCAGATACGTTCCTCGCTGTCCTCTGGAAAGTTGTTAGTATCAAATACTGCAAATTATCTGGATCTCCTCATTGCCATGGCAGATGCGTTCCTCGTTGTCCTCTGGAAAGTTGTTGGTGTCAAATACTGCAAATTACCTGGATCTCCTCATTGCCATGGCAGATGCGTTCCTCGTTGTCCTCTGGAAAGTTGTAAGTGTCAAATACTGCAAATTACCTGGATCTCCTCATTGTCATGGCAGATACGTTCCTCGCTGTCCTCCGGAAAGTTGTAAGTATCAAATACTGCAAATTATCTGGATCTCCTCATTGCCATGACAGATACGTTCCTCGCTGTCCTCCAGAAAGTTGTTAAGTGTCAAATACTGCAAATTACCTGGATCTCCTCATTGCCATGGCAGATGCGTTCCTCGTTGTCATCATTGCCATGACAGATACGTTCCTCGCTGTCCTCCAGAAAGTTGTTAAGTGTCAAATACTGCAAATTACCTGGATCTCCTCATTGCCATGGCAGATGCGTTCCTCGTTGTCCTCTGGAAAGTTGTTGGTGTCAAATACTGCAAATTACCTGGATCTCCTCATTGCCATGGCAGATGCGTTCCTCGTTGTCCTCTGGAAAGTTGTTAGTGTCAAATACTGCAAATTACCTGGATCTCCTCATTGTCAAGGCAGATACGTTCCTCGCTGTCCTCCGGAAAGTTGTAAGTATCAAATATTGCAAATTATCTGGATCTCCTCATTGCCATGACAGATACGTTCCTCGCTGTCCTCCAGAAAGTTGTTAAGTGTCAAATACTGCAAATTACCTGGATCTCCTCATTGCCATGGCAGATGCGTTCCTCGTTGTCATCATTGCCATGACAGATACGTTCCTCGCTGTCCTCCAGAAAGTTGTTAAGTGTCAAATACTGCAAATTACCTGGATCTCCTCATTGCCATGGCAGATACGTTCCTCGTTGTCCTCTGGAAAGTTGTTAGTGTCAAATACTGCAAATTACCTGGATCTCCTCATTGTCATGGCAGATACGTTCCTCGCTGTCCTCTGGAAAGTTGTTAGTATCAAATACTGCAAATTATCTGGATCTCCTCATTGCCATGGCAGATGCGTTCCTCGTTGTCCTCATTGCCATGACAGATACGTTCCTCGCTGTCCTCCAGAAAGTTGTTGGTGTCAAATACTGCAAATTACCTGGATCTCCTCATTGCCATGGCAGATGCGTTCCTCGTTGTCCTCTGGAAAGTTGTTGGTGTCAAATACTGCAAATTACCTGGATCTCCTCATTGCCATGGCAGATGCGTTCCTCGTTGTCCTCTGGAAAGTTGTTAGTGTCAAATACTGCAAATTACCTGGATCTCCTCATTGTCATGGCAGATACGTTCCTCGCTGTCCTCCGGAAAGTTGTAAGTATCAAATACTGCAAATTATCTGGATCTCCTCATTGCCATGACAGATACGTTCCTCGCTGTCCTCCAGAAAGTTGTTAAGTGTCAAATACTGCAAATTACCTGGATCTCCTCATTGCCATGGCAGATGCGTTCCTCGTTGTCATCATTGCCATGACAGATACGTTCCTCGCTGTCCTCCAGAAAGTTGTTAAGTGTCAAATACTGCAAATTACCTGGATCTCCTCATTGCCATGGCAGATGCGTTCCTCGTTGTCCTCTGGAAAGTTGTTGGTGTCAAATACTGCAAATTACCTGGATCTCCTCATTGCCATGGCAGATGCGTTCCTCGTTGTCCTCTGGAAAGTTGTTAGTGTCAAATACTGCAAATTACCTGGATCTCCTCATTGTCAAGGCAGATACGTTCCTCGCTGTCCTCCGGAAAGTTGTAAGTATCAAATACTGCAAATTATCTGGATCTCCTCATTGCCATGACAGATACGTTCCTCGCTGTCCTCCAGAAAGTTGTTAAGTGTCAAAAACTGCAAATTACCTGGATCTCCTCATTGCCATGGCAGATGCGTTCCTCGTTGTCATCATTGCCATGACAGATACGTTCCTCGCTGTCCTCCAGAAAGTTGTTAAGTGTCAAATACTGCAAATTACCTGGATCTCCTCATTGCCATGGCAGATACGTTCCTCGTTGTCCTCTGGAAAGTTGTTAGTGTCAAATACTGCAAATTACCTGGATCTCCTCATTGTCATGGCAGATACGTTCCTCGCTGTCCTCTGGAAAGTTGTTAGTATCAAATACTGCAAATTATCTGGATCTCCTCATTGCCATGGCAGATGCGTTCCTCGTTGTCCTCATTGCCATGACAGATACGTTCCTCGCTGTCCTCCAGAAAGTTGTTGGTGTCAAATACTGCAAATTACCTGGATCTCCTCATTGCCATGGCAGATGCGTTCCTCGTTGTCCTCTGGAAAGTTGTTGGTGTCAAATACTGCAAATTACCTGGATCTCCTCATTGCCATGGCAGATGCGTTTCTCGTTGTCCTCTGGAAAGTTGTTAGTGTCAAATACTGCAAATTACCTGGATCTCCTCATTGTCATGGCAGATACGTTCCTCGCTGTCCTCCGGAAAGTTGTAAGTATCAAATACTGCAAATTATCTGGATCTCCTCATTGCCATGACAGATACGTTCCTCGCTGTCCTCCAGAAAGTTGTTAAGTGTCAAATACTGCAAATTACCTGGATCTCCTCATTGCCATGGCAGATGCGTTCCTCGTTGTCATCATTGCCATGACAGATACGTTCCTCGCTGTCCTCCAGAAAGTTGTTAAGTGTCAAATACTGCAAATTACCTGGATCTCCTCATTGCCATGGCAGATGCGTTCCTCGTTGTCCTCTGGAAAGTTGTTAGTGTCAAATACTGCAAATTACCTGGATCTCCTCATTGTCATGGCAGATACGTTCCTCGCTGTCCTCTGGAAAGTTGTAAGTATCAAATACTGCAAATTATCTGGATCTCCTCATTGCCATGACAGATACGTTCCTCGCTGTCCTCCAGAAAGTTGTTAAGTGTCAAATACTGCAAATTACCTAGATCTCCTCATTGCCATGGCAGATGCGTTCCTCGTTGTCCTCTGGAAAGTTGTTGGTGTCAAATACTGCAAATTACCTGGATCTCGTCATTGTCATGGCAGATACATTCCTCGCTGTCCTCTGGAAAGTTGTTAGTGTCAAATACTGCAAATTACCTGGATCTCATCATTGTCATGGCAGATACGTTCCTCGCTGTCCTCTGGAAAGTTGTTAGTATCAAATACTGCAAATTATCTGGATCTCCTCATTGCCATGGCAGATGCGTTCCTCGTTATCCTCTGGAAAGTTGTTAAGTGTCAAATACTGCAAATTACCTGGATCTCCTCATTGCCATGGCAGATACATTTCTCGCTGACCACTGGAAAGTTGTTGGTGTCAAATACTGCAAATTACCTGGATCTCCTCATTGCCATGGCAGATACATTTCTCGCTGACCACTGGAAAGTTGTTAGTGTCAAATACTGCAAATTACCTGGATCTCCTCATTGCCATGGCAGATGCGTTCCTCGCTGTCCTCTGGAAAGTTGTTAGTGTCAAATACTGCAAATTACCTGGATCTCCTCATTGCCATGACAGATACGTTCCTCGTTATCCTCTGGAAAGTTGTTAAGTGTCAAATACTGCAAATTACCTGGATCTCCTCATTGCCATGGCAGATACATTTCTCACTGACCACTGGAAAGTTGTTAGTGTCAAATACTGCAAATTACCTGGATCACCTCATTGCCATGACAGATACATTCGTCGCTGTCCTCCGGAAAGTTGTTATTGTCAAATACTGCAGTTTTCAATGAGAGGTAGGTCAGGAAACCGGTCCTTAGTGTTTGTCTCCAAGTTCTTCAAAAACTGCAGTTTTGTTATGGCTTCCAACAGGCTCTCGTAGTTCTCCCCTGGTTTTTGTCGTTGTTGGCTGATGATTGCTTATGTCCCATTAACCGTGGTTTTACTGATGTGTACACAGCATCTCTGGCCTGTTAATGATAAAAAGCATTAATAATTTAGTGTTTCCCCCAGGATTGAGAAAGGGCTGGGTACCAACTGAAAAGGGGCATTTTTTGGCGCATACAAAATAATAGAACAAAAGGTCATAACTTTATTGCTTGTTGTGTTGAGCACCATTTTCAGCACTAATAATAAGTATGATTCATGTATGTTTTAGTAAATGTATGAATCATCTTAGATAAAATAAGGTTACTACAATATCATGTATTAATAATACACAAAAATCAAGGAACTATAGAAGGATATACTTAGTTTCTTGATGATATTGTAGTAGCCTTAATAATAATACATGATACTATTGTAGTAGCCTTATTATTAATCAATTATAACGCAATTAATTCAGTAGTATTTGAAAGTTCAAGTACCCTTATAAGATGAATATTATATTTACAAATAAAACGTACCAGTTGCTATTTCCTAAAAAAGTGTTTATTGAGCAATACTGTGTTTTAAGCTTTAGTCAATGTATAGTCATTCAGAATCACGAGTATAAGTATATCATGCATTATTGCTAATACATTTTTTAAGTAATTTGATAGTCCATGTACCCTTAAAAGATGATTTTAACATTTACATAAAGAAAATTTAAAGTTGCAATTTACCTTACAGTCTCTTACACATTATGGGGGAGTATAAAAGAAATAAGAGTATAAAAATGAGGTAAAAGAAGAAGATACAAATAATATGTAAATTAATGTAATTTATGACGTACTCAAGTAATCAAAATGATTTAATGATCTTGAAATTAAATCATATATATTTCAATCAGTCAACATTTTTTTAAATGTTACTTTGTTTAGAACATTGCACAGTTCTTAAATTGTTTTTATTTATATTTCAGGTACATTTGAAAATAACACAACAGTAAATTGTTACTACACTTTCCTATTTCAATTTTTTTTATAAACACTTTTTGACAGTTATTTTATTATAATAATTGACCTTTATTTACTCATAATTCTTCTCTGTCTCTTGTTGGCCCATTTTCTTACAGCCCCAGAAAGACTTGGGTATTTTGAATTTTTGTGCAGCATCAGCAACTTGTGGGTGCTTTCAACTTGAAGTCTGTTTCTCGACTCTGTCACTGTTCTGTTTACATCAGAGAACACACATTCTATTTCTGCTGTACTAACAGGAAGGACAGCTGTGCCAGAACAAAGTTTCTTTATATGTGGACAGAAGTCAACTGCTGTCTTCTTCACTCTATGAATGACTCTCATTAGAGCTGATGGTCCATTTGTTTTCGATACATCTATTTCAGAAACCATGTTTTTGAAGTCCCATTCCTCTAAGACAGTGTCAGTATCCGTGGAGTAGTGTTCACTCAGTGTCTCAACTTGATCATTGCCTGTGAAAGAATTGAAGTCTTTATCTATCTTCAATGCTCCCATAGAATTGATTATATCAATATTCTGTAATCGTCTAGTTATGTTGGCTATCAAATTGTCCAAGAATTCATCTTCTAATGTCTTGAGGGAGGCTACAGATTTCTGGTCTGGAGTAATGTTCTGATCTTGCAGGATCTTTTCTACTTTCTTGGTACTAATGACAGGACTATCTTTCAGCTTTTGGAGGGCATTCAGTGTACTCTGAAGTCTATGCTGTACAATGGACAAGTCAATGTCATTTCTCTTGAATGTTAGAGTGAGGCTTGTTACATGTTTCAGCGCATCACACAGAAAATGAGTTAGATGTATCATCTTGTATGACTTCAACTTCTTGACGAGTCCATTGGCAGAGGGATCAGAGCCAATTCTCACTTTGTCATTTCCTGTTTCAATGGCATTCTCTAGATCCATGAGGATGGCAGAGTAGCAATCTCTTAGTGAAGGAACTTCATCAAGGTGGGACAGCCATCTGGTATGGGCAACCTTCTCTATTTTTCTAACTGCACTGTCTTCCAGAAGTTTCTGCATCTTCTCCAATGATTTTGTTCTGACAGCTGAACCTTTGTAGTACTTGAAAAGGCTGTTTAATGTTTCATCTGCTTCTTTGACTACTGGAATGTTTTCAAAACTGTCTTTTGCAGCTAGAACTTAAATCTGTGGTTCTGTCACATCAATACATATATATGTTGTAAATCTATTCACATCAATACATATACAGTAAAGATCCAGTCACATCAATACATATATATGTTTTAGATATATTCACATCAATGCACTTACAGTATAGATCCCGTCACATCAATACATATATATGTTGTAGATCTATTCACATCAATACATACACAGTATAGATGCAGTCACATCAATACATATATATGTTATAGATCTATTCACATCAAAACATACACAGTATAGATCTGGTCACATCAATATATATGTTATAGATCTATTCACATCAATACATTTACAGTATAGATCAGGTCACTTAATACACATATATGTTATAGATCTATTCACATCAATACATACACAGTATAGATCCAGTCACATCAATACATATATAAATGTTGTAGATCTATTCACATCAATACATGTACAGTTTAGATCTGGTCACATCAATACACATATATGTTATAGATCTACTCACATCAATACATATACAGAATAGATCCAGTCACATTAATACATATATATATGTTGTAGATCTATTCACATCAATACATGTACAGTATAGATCCGGTCACATCAATACATATATATATGTTGTAGATCTATTCACATCAAAACATGTACAGTATAGATACAGTCACATCAATACATATATATGTTGTAGATCTATTCACATCAATACATGTACAGTATAGATACAGTCACATCAATACATATATATGTTGTAGATCTATTCACATCAATACATGTACAGTATAGATACGGTCACATCAATACATATATATATTGTAGATCTATTCACATCAATACATACACAGTATAGATCCAGTCACATCAATATATATGTTATAGATCTATTCAAATCAATACATACACAGTATAGAGCTGGTCACGTCAATATATATGTTGTAGATCCATCACAACACTACATTTACAGTATAGATCCAGTCACATCAATACATATATATGATAGAGATCTATTCACAGCAATACATTTACAGTATAGATCTGGTCACATCAATACATATATATGTTTTAGATCTATTCACATCAATACATGTGCATTATAGATCCGGTCACATCAATACATATATATGTGATAGATCTATTCACATCAATACATGTACAGTATAGATTCGGTTACATCAATACATATATGTGTTACAGATCTATTCACATCAATACATTTCGGTATAGATCCGGTCACATCAATATATATTTATCTATATGTTATAGATCTATTCATATCAATACATATACGGTATAGATCCGGTCACATCAATACATATATATTTTCTTAATCTATTCACATTAATACATTAACAGTATAGATCCATTCACATCAATACATATATATGTTCTAGATCTATTCACATCAATACATTTACAGTATAGATCAGGTCACATCAATACATATATATTTTCTAAATCTATTCACATTAATACATTAACAGTATAGATCCAGTCACATCAATACATATATATGTTATAGATCTATTCACATCAATACATTTATATGTTATAGATCTATTCACATCAATACATTTTCAGTATAGATCCAGTCACATCAATACATGTATATGTTATAAATCTATTCACATCAATACATTTTCAGTATAGATCCAGTCACATCAATACATATATATGTTATAGATCTATTCACATCAATACATTTTCAGTATAGATCCAGTCACATCAATACATATATATGTTATAGATCTATTCACATTAATACATAAATATGTTATTAATTTGTTTGCATATTTATGTATACATGTTAAAGATATGTTCATATCAATGCACATAACTGTTAAAGAGATCTATTCAAATCAATACATATACAATACTGTGCCCCCGTTTCAACTTTGTTACCAACAACCCCAAGGACAACACGCCCCTCCAAGACACCCCCCCATTCCCCCCCCCCCCCCCCCCCCCCCCCCCCGGCCATTTTTTAAACACAAAAATTGAAATTTTAATTGAAACTTGGTCCCTAACATTTCAACATTACCAACCCCAATTTAAAGACACATTAACTCTCATAGTTCATGTCAATAATTTATTTATTAGACTAAACCGAGATGATACTTATTATTTTGAGAGCATTTTTATCGAACTTATTTATTACATATTAACTCTTATGTCTTACTAAAGAATATCAATATTACTTTCACTATCAAAATCACAAAACTTATTATCTGATATGACTGGTATGATGATCTGATATATCATCTGATATTACTGGTATTATTATCTGATATGACTGGTATTATTATCTGATATGACTGATATTATGATCTGATATGACTGGTAATATCATCTGATATGACTGGTATAATCATCTGATATGACTGATATCATTATCTGATATGACTGGTATTATTATCTGATATGACTGATATTATTATCTGATATGACTTATATTATTATCTGATATGACTTGTAATATTATTTGATATGACTGGTATTATCATCTGATATGACTGGTATTATTATCTGATATGACTGGTATTATACTGTTATAACATTTCACGGGTAGCCATTCACCCTGCCTGAACCACTTATGTTGATTTAAGCTTTAAAAAATGTATTAGCCACTGGATTTATCATGTTTTAATGGAATGATCCGACTGCAGTGAATGAACTATATTATCTATGTTTAATGTGGGCCAGAATACAATACAGTAGTTGTCACAACTATAAATTAAGCAACCATTTGTTGTAAACAGCCACATTTTCTTTATACAAAATATACCAGATTTAAAATTTTAGTTTCAATCAACCTATATCAAACTGCCTCATCCATTAAGGGGTCATTTTAACTCTTCCTTTTGAGTGGTTGCTTAAGACAAGTTTGATTGTATTTACACATGGCTTGCAAATTATATTGATAAATGATTTTATTAAAAAAAGTAAAAATTGGCATATAGCACGCTTTGGTTGTAACCACTCAATAAATATATTTCATCATATAATTTACGATAACAGAGTGTAACAAACCCATGACATAATTTTGATATCAACCTAGTGTAATATCACTTCCGAATCAACATTTTCCATATAGCTTTGTTCTTCTTGTCTGAATATATAAATCATGTTGATTTGTCTTGGTAAGCTGACGTTACTTTGAGGCGATATGTCTCGAGATGAGACAGAAACTAATATGTTCGATTTATTTTCATTCTTTATAGAGGTGATCTGTTTACCATTTTCATAAGTTATGTGATAAAAAGAGTCTTACATTCATGCACTTTTATTATTGAATTTATTAAACTTGTTAATCCTCATCAGAATCCCGCATATTATATATTTTGCCAACTCGTTTAATAAATTCCATAATAAAAGATCACTCCTGTAAGATCCTCCATATAACTTATATATATATATCTCCAACAGATAGGACTGCAATGATTACAGTATAATTTATTAAGTTTGTAGGACCCGAGGAATATGACGTTGGATTTTCACCAGTTCTCTGTTTAAATTAACATACTTGTATACACACTGTAATTAAGTGTACGTAACTCTACCTTGGTTGTCGGGTATATAAAGGCTGTTATTAAGTGCAGGTAACTGTACTTGGGTCGTCGGGTATATAAAGGCTGTTATTAAGTGCATGTAACTCTACTTGGGTAGTCGGGTATATAAAGGCTGTTATTAAGTGTACGTAACTCTACTTGGGTAGTCGGGTGTATAAAGGCTGTTATTTAGTGTACGTAACTCTACTTGGGTCGTCGGGTATATAAAGACTGTAATTAAGTGTACGTAACTCTACTTGGGTCGTTGTGTATATAAAAGCTGTTATTAAGTGTACGTAACTCTACCTGGGTCGTCGGGTATATAAAGGCTGTAATTAAGTGTACGTAACTCTACCTGGGTTTTCAGGTATATAAAGGCTGTTATTAAGTGTACGTAACTCTACTTGGGTCGTCGGGTATATAAAGGCTGTAATTAAGTGTACGTAACTCTACCTGGGTTGTCGGTATATAAAGGCAGTTATTAAGTGTACGTAACTCTACTTGGGTCGTCGGGTATATAAAGGCTGTTATTAAGTGTCCGTAGTTCTACTTGGGTCGTCGGGTATATAAAGGCAGATATTAAGTGTACGAAACTCTACTTGGGTCGTCGGGTATATAAAGGCTGTTATTAAGTGTACGTAACTCTACTTGGGTCGTCAGGTATATAAAGGCTGTTATTAAGTGCACGTAACTTCGAGTATATAAAGGCTGTTATTAAGAGTACGTAACTCTACCAGGGTCATCGGGTATATAAAGGCTGTAATTAAGTGTACGTAACTCTATTAGGGTCGTCAGGTATATAAAGGCTGTAATTAAGTGTACGTAACTCTACTTGGGTCTTCGGGTATATAAAGGCTGTTATTAAGTGTACGTAACTCTACCTGTGTCGTCAGGTATATAAAGGCTGTAATTAAGTGTACATAACTCTACCAGGGTCGTCGGGTATATAAAGGCTGTTATTAAGTGTACGTAACTCTACTTGGGTCGTCAGGTATATAAAGGCTGTTATTAAGTGCACGTAACTTCGAGTATATAAAGGCTGTTATTAAGAGTACGTAACTCTACCAGGGTCATCGGGTATATAAAGGCTGTAATTAAGTGTACGTAACTCTACTAGGTTCGTCCGGTATATAAAGGCTGTAATTAAGTGTACGTAACTCTACTTGGGTCGTGGGGTATATAAAGGCTGTTATTAAGTGTACGTAACTCTACTTGGGTCGTCAGGTATATAAAGGCTGTTATTAAGTGCACATAACTTCGAGTATATAAAGGCTGTTATTAAGAGTACGTAATTCTACCAGGGTCATCGGGTATATAAAGGCTGTTATTAAGTGTACGTAACTACCTGTGTCGTCGGGTATATAAAGGCTGTAATTAAGTGTACATAACTCTACCAGGGTCGTCGGGTATATAAAGGCTGTTATTAAGTGTACGTAACTCTACATGGGTCGTCGGGTATATAAAGGCTGTTATTAAGTGTACGTAACTCTACATGGGTCGTCGGGTATATAAAAGCTGTTATTAAGTGTACGTAACTCTACCTGGGTCGTCGGGTATATAAAGGCTGTTATTAAGTGTACGTAACTCTACCTGGGTCGTCGGGTATATAAAGGCTGTAATTAAGTGTACATAACTCTACCAGGGTCGTCGGGTATATAAAGGCTGTTATTAAGTGTACGTAACTCTACTTGGGTCGTCAGGTATATAAAGGCTGTTATTAAGTGCACATAACTTCGAGTATATAAAGGCTGTTATTAAGAGTACGTAACTCTACCAGGGTCATCGGGTATATAAAGGCTGTAATTAAGTGTACGTAACTCTACTAGGGTCGTCCGGTATATAAAGGCTGTAATTAAGTGTACGTAACTCTACTTGGGTCGTGGGGTATATAAAGGCTGTTATTAAGTGTACGTAACTCTACATGGGTCGTCAGGTATATAAAGGCTGTAATTAAGTGTACATAACTCTACCAGGGTCATCGGGTATATAAAGGCTGTTATTAAGTGTACGTAACTCTACCTGGGTCGTCGGGTATATAAAGACTGTTAATAAGTGTACGTAACTCTTCCAGGGTCGTCGGGTATATAAAGGCTGTTATTAAGTGTACGTAACTCTATCTGGGTCGTCGGGTATATAAAGGCTGTTATTAAGTGTACGTAACTCTACCTGGGTCGTCGGGTGTATAAAGGCTGTTATTAAGTGTACGTAACTCTACTTGGATCGTCGGGTATATAAAGGCTGTTATTAAGTGTACGTAACTCTACCTGGGTCGTCGGGTGTATAAAGGCTGTTATTAAGTGTACGTAACTCTACTTAGGTCGTCGGGTATATAAAGGCTGTTATTAAGTGTACGTAACTCTACTTGGTTCGTCGTGTATATAAAAGCATTTTATATCTACTAATCATAATTATTTTTTGTTAATTATATTCTAGGGGTGGGGGGATTTAACAGTGGAATGTTAAAACTTTCATGACTGTTATTTTTTCCTGTTCTTATCTGCTCGCATGTATTATATATCAAAATTTATTTCTCATCTCACGAAAGTTAATTAAGATAATTTTTTATGAAGTATTTGTGACCGAGCTAGGGTCCGGTCCACTATTTGTTGCTGTGGGGAATTAGCTCATATGCGAACAGAAACCCATAATTGCCTGCGCGTCACAGATTGTTATGTTGTTTATAACATTTAAGGTAGATGATCCAATTCAAGATCACCACAAAATAATTCAATGCCAGATGATGTTAATAATTTCGTTTTTATTATATCATTAATAACAGTTTCAAGTTACATTATATTTCTCCAAGTTCCAAGTATGGCACAATGTTCTTTATTTAACTAAAATAAGTTCTTCACCAACAAGCCTAACATAATCACTTTCTAACATAACACAACTCTACAACATTCCTCTTTCGCGTCTCAGTTCCAATTCTTTCCACTCAACTCTAACTCTCCATTTCAAGGATATTCAGATTATCAAAAATGTGTGGCAGAAGCCAATTAAAGTTCTCGTTATATCTTAAGAGTTATTAAAACCAAGCCAACCAATCTGGATGGCATTTCATAAGAACATTTATACCTTGATGTTGTTACAATAATCAGTAAATAATCAAGCAAATACCTTACAAGAGAACAATAAGCATTTTCTGTCATACAGGAAAAATGGCTGTTGATGGGTTTCACTAAAAGGTGTGAATAACTTTTATTCAAATACTTTTTATCAAAATAATGCTTTTGTTGTAAGTCCAAAAATAGTGACTTTGTGAAATATAAAAATGTCCAAATACTAATTTAGAAATATTATTTATGATATTAATAATATATTCAATATCAGGGGGAGACAACTTACAAAACTATATTGTCTTAAAATACACTGTCACATATTCATGCAAATTCGCGAAGCGTTCCATATATTTTTTGAAGATGAAAGCAAGGAATTTTAGATTACCATCTGTGTAATGATCTTAAAAATACTTCATTTGAAAAAAACAGCTAAAATTGCTGATAACTTTTGTAACTTTTCAAACATTTTTAAGATAGTGTTCTTATTTTCCCACCCATCTTTAATTCGTATTTGTGCCAAGACTTGTTTTTTAATATTCATGTATTACAAATTTGTGCATCTTACCTATGTAAATAATGCATACTATTGTTTTATATGTATAAGGTTAACCTTTGTATCAACCCTGTGTCTGCTACAAATCGGGTCTTTTCTGATCTGATCAAAAGGGATAATCAATATTTTTTATATTGCGCAAAAGTACTAACATTTTCTTATCATTTTAGTTTAAGTATTTTTGTTTATCTTAAATTTTTAATAAATCAATTTGCAGCATTACACATGGTCTTATTATGTAAATAGTTAATTGTTGATCGTCTCTTGGAATTGTTTTTTCTTAAATTGGGTGTTAAACCATTTTTAACACATTTCAGGTCACATATGGCATATCCAGTTGTATTGCCAATGGTTTTACCAGTTTCTACTGCTGATTGTGAGCGCGGGTTCAGTAAGCAAAATCTCATTAAAACAGCACTGAGAAATACACTGTCTTCATCTGCTTTGGACAATCTGATGACTATTTCCATTGATGGCCCTGAATTAAAAGACAAGACTTTAATTTTAATGCTTCGGCATCAAAGAAATCCAGAAGGATCATAAGAAATTGAATATGTTGGATGAAAATGTGCTATAGAATTAAACTGTGTGTCATTCATGTATATAAGTTGGAGTGTTTTGTCATTAAACACAGAAGTGTTTTGTTTGGTTAAAGAGGAATTGAATATGTTGGGAAAATGTGCTGTTACATAAACAGTGTGTCGTGTATAAGTCGGTGACTGTGTTATGTAAATAAACAAAGTGTGTTGTTGTTAATAAAATAAAGTTTATTTATTATTGGAACATCACCATTAATAAAAGGTCCTCAATATGGTGTATGGTGACATATTTGATATTGGAACATCACCATTATTAAAAGTTCCTCAATATGGTGTATGGTGACATATTTGATATTGGAACATCACCATTATTAAAAGTTCCTCAATATGGTGTATGGTGACATATTTGATATTGGAACATCACTATTAATAAAAGTTCCTCAATATCGTGTATGGTGACATATTTAATATTGGAACATCACCATTAATAAAAGGTCCTCAGTATGGTGTATGGTGACATATTTGATATTGGAACATCACCATTAATAAAAGTTCACCAATATGGTGTTTGGTGACATATTTGATATTGAAACATCACCATTATTAAAAGTTCCTCAATATGGTGTATGGTGACATATTTGATATTGGAACATCACCATTATTAAAAGTTCCTCAATATCGTGTATGGTGACATATTTGATATTGGAACATCACCATTAATAAAAGTTCACCAATATGGTGTTTGGTGACATATTTGATATTGGAACATCACCATTATTAAAAGTTCCTCAATATGGTGTATAGTGACATATTTGATATTGGAACATCACTATTAATAAAAGTTCCTCTATATGGTGTATGGTGACATATTTGATATTGGAACATCACTATTAATAAAAGTTCCTCAATATGGTGTATGGTGACATATTTGATATTGGAACATCACCATTAATAAAAGGTCCTCAGTATGGTGTATGGTGACATATTTGATATTGAAACATCACCATTAATAAAAGTTCACCAATATGGTGTATAGTGACAAATTTGATATTGGAACATCACCATTAATAAAAGTTCCTCAATATGGTGTATAGTGACATATTTGATATTGGAACATTAATATTAATAAAAGTTCCTCAATATGGTGTATGGTGACATATTTGATATTGGAACATCACCATTAATAAAAGGTCTTCAGTATGGTGTATGGTGACATATTTGATATTGGAACATCACCATTAATAAAAGTTCACCAATATGGTGTATGGTGACATATTTGATATTGGAACATCACCATTAATAAAAGGTCCTCAATATGGTGTATGGTGACATATTTGATATTGGAACATCACCATTAATAAAAGTTCACCAATATGGTGTATGGTGACATATTTGATATTGGAACATTGCCATTAATAAAAGTTCCTCAATATGGTGTATGGTGACATATTTGATATTGGAACATCACTATTAATAAAAGTTCACCAATATGGTGTATGGTGACATATTTGATATTGGAACATCACCATTATTAAAAGTTCCTCAATATGGTGTATGGTGACATATTTGATATTGAAACATCACAATTAATAAAAGTTCCTCAATATGGTGTATGGTGACATATTTGATATTGGAACATCACCATTAATAAAAGTTCCTCAATATGGTGTATGGTGACATATTTGATTTTGATTCTGCATTATATTTTATTAGTAAAGATATTATTTTTATGAGAAACAGAATAGAAATGAAAATCAAAATAAATTGTTAATTGTTTTTAATTTTATAACAAATAAAAACGACATTTAAATGTGTCTTTGTTTATTGTTTCCTTTTACACATCATCCCAATATGTACAGAAATGTAATCTAGAGACAAGAGTAGTTAACCTGTGTAAATACTGCTTGTATCAAGACTTTAACTGTTAAAGTGCGCAGTATTTAAAAAAGTGGCGCAAAGAAATTTTGAGCCAGAGCCAGCCCTGATTGGTCGAGGAAGACCTTGGCTCTTCCGCTTGTAACATACTCAAATAAAGTATTTGAAGCGAGCAGGACTCGAACCTACGATCTTAGCTGTGAGAGGGAAGGGATATTAAGACCACTCGGTGACGGAGGACCTCTCTTGTTAATTATATATTTGAATGGCTATAGCATATATATATATATATATATATATATATATATATATATATACAATTATTATATGCTATTATCGACCGATTTTGACGAAAATTTATATTTGGCTTTATATCAACAAGACACCACGGCGTGGTCTAGTGGTAGAGCGTCCGCCTCGCATGCGGAAGGTCGTTGGTTCAATCCCCGACCGGGTCATACCAAAGACTTTAAAAATGGTACTAGAAGCTTCCTTGCTTGACGCTCAGCATTTAGAGGAGAGTTTTAGGTCTGGTCGGCCCGGTGTCAGTATAATGTGACTGGGTGGGGTATCATACCATGTGTCTACGGCATGATACTCCAGTGTGACAGCGCTTAAAATACTGTCTCAAGTAGACACCGTCGCGATATGACTGCAAAATTGTTGAAAGCGACGCTAAACACCATACAACAACAACAACATATCAACAAGACCCAGGTCATGTTCGACAATGGATGGAATTGGCGCATATTAATTAGGTGATCTGGACTCTTATTGGTTGACAATTTCCGACCTTTAAAATCTTTATTGATGGACCGATTTTTATGAAACTTGATATTTTGCGTTATATCAACAATACCCAGGTCAAGTTAGACAATGGACAGAATCGGCACATATTAATAAGGTGATCTGGACTCTGATTGGCTGACGGTTTCTGACCTTGCGATAGCTAAACTTGCTGAAATTTGCGGGGTCATCTGTGTCCAAAGGACGCATTTCCTGTTATTTCGTATATAGATGTGACTTAAATAAAGATTTTAATAAAATAAATATTCATATTGAAAACAATTCTAATAATTTTTAACGGAAATGACGTATTGTGTTGATATTCATTGGGACGTAAAAGCGTCTTCAGAACAGAACAGAATAGAACAGCCTCACTCCAGAAAGACCTGGTCACATCGTTTTAAAAGACCTGAGTCTTACTTTATAGGGTAGTGATACATTTTACATACGCTACTTTAGAGATGGGGAGTACATATTTCATTGATCCCAGAACACATAATGTTAAAATTCTAGTTACAAACCTTATGCAGTGACTTAATTATACAATATTTGTTTATATGTCTTTGCCTTATAGCACTTATTCAAAATCACGATTTCCTTATCCGTTATGTAAGTAGACTGTTATTTATATCACATATACACGCATGGACGCAGAGACGGGTGCATTGACAGGATAATTGAGGCATGCCGCAAAACTTTTCTCTATTTTTCAGCTAATTTCGAAACTTTTTTACATTCAAATTGTATGCCACACCAATAATTTCCTATTTTTACTTGTTTTATAATTGTCTTAAATTTGTAAAATGTTTAGTCGCATCAAATACCTCCCTGACACATGCTTTATACGTTTTTGGTAAGAAACATTATAATTGAATATGTAATGAAATAGATATAATAGAGTAAAACATTAGAAAAGAACAATATAGTATAACGAATAATAGGAAATAATAAAATATATAATCAACGGAATTGAATAAAATGGAATTTAGAACGATTCTCGTCGGTATAATTAATTAAATGAAGAATAGAACATTAAAATATAAGAAGAATAGAATGGAATAAACTTGCTGTTCCGAAGGTACCCGATTGTAGAATTGATCGAGTTTGTTCCGTCAAATATATGTATTTACTAGTACGAGGGAGAATCGGAATTTAATGGGACAATGCTTATATTTGTTTCATCTATTTATCTTAGCTCATTTATTAATTCTTAAGCCTTTCAAAGAATTCTCCCCGAGCTGTACCACACTTTTGCAATCTCAAAAGCCAACATCTGAAGGATTTTTCATAGTCTCGTGTGTACTTTGCAGATACTGAAAGATTGCGGAACCAAGGGCGCTTTTGGTGATATACCACCGTCCAGTCAACCTATTTTTAAGTTTGGGGAAGAGAAAAATGTCGCAAAGACTCTAGTCTGGCGAACATGGTGAATGGGGAAGCTCAAAAACCATTTCTTCTTTCAAAAAGTTCTGGACAATGTTGCTTTTTTTCGGCAATTACGCTGTTATACCCCTTAACCCCATTCTGGTTTATAGTTCTCGTAAATATTTTTTGTTACTTTTTCGTGTTGTAAAAGTTGTCTGTAAAACTGTTTACCACTTGAAGGTGATAGTTGAACGACAGGGTCATTGACATAGAAAAATATTGAATATATATACTTTTTTGGCACTTCGAGCACGTTTAATACTGATTGTCTTTTTATGCCCACTGTTTATTGTCAACACGGCGTTGAGGCTCAAAGTAGTAAACGTACATATAAGCGTCTGTTAAAAGCTCACAAATACGTTGGTCACTACAATTTTGTATTTAATACGGAGACTTTTGGCAGTTTTTAGTCTAAGAGTTTTCTAAGCATCTTTTAAAACATGAGCCACCGATCTTGCGCAAACCCTATTTTCGCCTAATTGTGTCGTCAAAATATTATGAACTGTTGCCGATGAAATGCCAACCATATGGCATATTTAAGCTAATTCTTTTTTTATGTTCTTTATTGCAACTGTGCACAGTTGATGTTTTCAGGAATGACAGCTGACGTTGGCCTCCCAGAATGACGACCATCTTTGATTTACCACTATAAGTTTTATGCCACCTGTAAACAGTGGCCTTAGAAACGTTTGAGGTTCCATGTACCTGGCACAATTCAGAACATACAGTTTTGCAATGTGTAATAGTTTAGAAAAACGCTAGCCTTCGCATTTTCTCTTAATTGCAAGTATCAACTTCATTTTCACAGTATGACATAATGTAAATTCGGTCTGAATGCACGGATATCAATAAAATCTCGTGTATATCGTAGATTAAAAGCCGATATTTAGTGGTCTGAAAAACAACGCGTTTAAAATAAGTGTATAGTTTCCATAGGAGCTCTGAGTGCGTCTATCTGAAACACTTCCGATTGCCCCTCGTAGATCTAGATTCATGTAAAATTCGTGATTTCCATTTTCCTAGTAATAACTATATTTTTCATTAATTAATTACAAAATAAAACTTAAAACTTAAACAAAAACTTCAGTTTAACACATAAATACTACCAATGTGGAGATTCGAACCATCAACCATACTGGGAATTATCGCCATATGATGGAAAACCACGTGATTTCGGATTCTGTTGACGTCACAGAATTGACGTCACGTGATTAGTTGCTACCTAACAACTAAAAGTGGAAGTTGTGTTGACGAAAGCTCCGGCTAATTCTAGCAAATATTTACCAAATATGGACAGCAGGGACAACTACAGCCGCCCCGTCGAGTCCGGCAGACAGTAAGTGTTTGGTTTTGATGTACAACACTCTCAAATCTTTGCACGTGTGTTAAAAAACGACTTTTGTGACTTTTGTATGTGATCTAACAGTGGGTGGGGTAACACAATGACCTTCCTTTGCACAATTTATTTAAAATCATTCAAATTCCTATCGGTATTGGGACATAGTAAACCTCCATTTAAATGATGATTAGCATACATTTGTGACAATTGCTTATTAAACGTATACTTTAATGTAGTGATTCTGGTTCGTTCAGTGGCCTGTTTGTCTCGCTGCTAGTATATACAGTATACCTAATACCGCGATATACCTATTACCGCGAATGCCCGTATAAAAACAGTCTGGGAAACTTCCTTTAGCGTCGGCATTTGTTTGCATTTTGTATCGGCAACTGTTTATTACTCAGCATACTTGAGTAACCTTACTACTGTTTATTATTGACGCCATTCTTTACATGGTTGAAAAAAATTTAGACTCGCGGTATTAGGTATAACCAGTATACTTTACAATGGCCGTGAGGGTTATACTAACTTTAAACTTACTCGTAATTATATTATAAATGCGTTTTGTCATATGTAGCAGATCCAAGTAGATAACAATATTAACTGAAGTATTCAATAAATGTTTTATTCAAGATAGATCTACATATGTTTTATTCAAGATAGATCTACATGTTTTATTCAAGATATATCTACATATTATGTTTATATGTATTATTTAAGATAGATCTACATATGTTTTATTCAAGATAGATCTACATATGTATTATTTAAGATAGATCTACATATGTTTTATTTAAGATACATCTACATATGTTTTATTCAAGATAGATCTACATATGTATTATTTAAGATATATCTACATATGTTTTATTCAAGATATATCTACATATGTATTATTTAATTATGCATAATACATTGTTAAAACTAGAATCAATACGTCTTATATCGGGAAAAAGTAGGTAAGTAATAGCATGGCATTCATCACACTTTTATGCATATTGACTTCAAATACGGGGCATTGTTCTGTTCATCCGTACGTCCGTTCGTCCGTCATACTGGCTTACAATGAATAACTTCCGAAAGTGTTTGTATTTATTCAATATATAGATTTGGTATGCAGCTGTATAATTATAAAATACATGACAAGTTGGGTATTTGTCAGCTCGATCAAATTTTAAATTTGCCATTATCTAACTCTTCTAAAATTAAGAACTAATGTTACCACCTCCATCGGAATAAATTAATAAGTTTATATACTGAACTAGGATATATATAATTTTGAATTTTCTTGTTTAAGATAATTATGCTTTATTTATTATAGAAAAGAATTGAATGAAATCAAAACAAAAATCTAATATATATATAAAAAATGTAAGCAAATCAATTCTAAACGTTTAGCTTACTGATTGCCATGGAGTACATAGATCTTATGCCGACCTACCCACATCTTCAAAAAGTCTTGATGTAAACATACCCACACCGTTTACAATTTGTAGATGAATTGGCATAGAAAATATCTCTGTAGTTCTCCGAAATTACAAGGTTTATATGTAGCAAATTCAATTGTGTTCAAACTTGGTCCCTTGGGGAAAACTTGGGCTTTGTATGGGGATCACCGTCTATAAAGGAACAAAGTAAAGTTGAAATACATCCTAAGTAGGACCTCTCCTTTAAAACTTGGTCCCTTGGGGAAAACTTGGGCTTTGTATGGGGATTACCGCCTATTAAGGAGCAAAGTAAAGTTGAAATACTTCATAAGTAGGACCTCTCATTTAAAACTTGGTCCCTTGGGGAAAACTTGGGCTATGAATTGGGATCACCGTCTATAAAGGAGCAAAGTAAAGTTGAAATACTTCATAAGTAGGACCTCTCATTTAAAACTTGGTCCCTTGGAGAAAACTTGGGCTTTGAATGGGGATCACCGTCTATAAAGGAGCAAAGTAAAGTTGAAATACTTCTTAAGTAGGACCTCTCATTTAAAACTTGGTCCCTTGGGGAAAACTTGAGCTATGCATGGGGATCACCGTCTATAAAGGAACAAAGTAAAGTTGAAATACTTCCTAAGTAGGACCTCTCATTTAAAACTTGGTCCCTTGGGGGAAAACTTGGGCTATGCATGGGGATCACCGTCTATAAAGGAGCAAAGTAAAGTTGAAATACTTCCTAAGTAGGACCTCTCCTTTAAAACTTGGTCCTTTGGGGAAAACTTGGGCTTTGTATGGGGATTACCGCCTATTAAGGAGCAAAGTAAAGATGAAATACTTCATAAGTAGGACCTCTCATTTAAAACTTGGTCCCTTGGGGAAAACTTGGGCTATGAATTGGGATCACCGTCTATAAAGGAGCAAAGTAAAGTTGAAATACTTCATAAGTAGGACCTCTCATTTAAAACTTGGTCCCTTGGGGGAAAACTTGGGCTATGCATGGGGATCACCGTCTATAAAGGAGCAAAGTAAAGTTGAAATACTTCTTAAGTAGGACCTCTCATTTAAAACTTGGTCCCTTGGGGAAAACTTGAGCTATGCATGGGGATCACCGTCTATAAAGGAACAAAGTAAAGTTGAAATACTTCATAAGTAGGACCTCTCATTTAAAACTTGGTCCCTTGGGGAAAACTTGAGCTATGCATGGGGATCACCGTTTATAAAGGAGCAAAGTAAAGTTGAAATACTTCCTAAGTAGGACCTCTCATTTAAAACTTGGTCCCTTGGGGAAAACTTGGGCTTTGCATGGGGACCACCGTCTATAAAGGAGCAAAGTAAAGTTGAAATACTTCCTAAGTAGGACCTCTCATTTAAAACTTGGTCCCTTGGGGAAAACTTGAGCTATGCATGGGGACCACCGTCTATAAAGGAGCAAAGTAAAGTTGAAATACTTCCTAAGTAGGACCTCTCATTTAAAACTTGGTCCCTTGGGGAAAACTTGGGCTATGCATGGGGATCACCGTCTATAAAGGAACAAAGTAAATTTTAAATACTTCCTAAGTAGGACCTCTCATTTAAAACTTGGTCCCTTGGGGGAAAACTTGGGCTATGCATGGGGATCACCGTCTATAAAGGAGCAAAGTAAAGTTGAAATACTTCCTAAGTAGGACCTCTCCTTTAAAACTTGGTCCCTTGGGGAAAACTTGGGCTATGCATGGGGATCACCGTCTATAAAGGAGCAAAGTAAAGTTGAAATACTTCCTAAGCAGGACCTCTCATTTAAAACCTGGTCCCTTGGGGGAAAACTTGGGCTATGCATGGGGATCACCGTCTATAAAGGAGCAAAGTAAAGTTGAAATACTTCCTAAGAAGGACCTCTAATTTAAAACCTGGTCCCTTGGGAAAAACTTGGGCTTTGCATGGGGATCACCGTCTATAAAGGAGCAAATTAAAGTTGAAATACTTCCTAAGAAGGACCTCTAATTTAAAACCTGGTCCCTTGGGAAAAACTTGGACTTTGCATGGGGATCACCGTCTATAAAGGAGCAAATTAAAGTTGAAATACTTCCTAAGTAGGACCTCTCATTTAAAACCTGATCCCTTGGGGGAAAACTTGGGCTTTGCATGGACATCACCGTCTATAAAGGAGCAAAGTAAAGTTGAAATACTTCCTAAGTAGGACCTCTCATTTAAAACTTGGTCCCTTGGGGAAAACTTGGGCTTTGCATGGGGATCACTGTCTATAAAGGAGCAAAGTCAAGTTGAAATACTTCCTAAGTAGGACCTCTCATTTAAAACTTGGTCCCTTGGGGGAAAACTTGGGCTATGCATGGGGATCACCGTCTATAAAGGAGCAAAGTAAAGTTGAAATACTTCCTAAGTAGGACCTCTCCTTTAAAACTTGGTCCTTTGGGGAAAACTTGGGCTTTGTATGGGGATTACCGCCTATTAAGGAGCAAAGTAAAGATGAAATACTTCATAAGTAGGACCTCTCATTTAAAACTTGGTCCCTTGGGGAAAACTTGGGCTATGAATTGGGATCACCGTCTATAAAGGAGCAAAGTAAAGTTGAAATACTTCATAAGTAGGACCTCTCATTTAAAACTTGGTCCCTTGGGGGAAAACTTGGGCTATGCATGGGGATCACCGTCTATAAAGGAGCAAAGTAAAGTTGAAATACTTCTTAAGTAGGACCTCTCATTTAAAACTTGGTCCCTTGGGGAAAACTTGAGCTATGCATGGGGATCACCGTCTATAAAGGAACAAAGTAAAGTTGAAATACTTCATAAGTAGGACCTCTCATTTAAAACTTGGTCCCTTGGGGAAAACTTGAGCTATGCATGGGGATCACCGTTTATAAAGGAGCAAAGTAAAGTTGAAATACTTCCTAAGTAGGACCTCTCATTTAAAACTTGGTCCCTTGGGGAAAACTTGGGCTTTGCATGGGGACCACCGTCTATAAAGGAGCAAAGTAAAGTTGAAATACTTCCTAAGTAGGACCTCTCATTTAAAACTTGGTCCCTTGGGGAAAACTTGAGCTATGCATGGGGACCACCGTCTATAAAGGAGCAAAGTAAAGTTGAAATACTTCCTAAGTAGGACCTCTCATTTAAAACTTGGTCCCTTGGGGAAAACTTGGGCTATGCATGGGGATCACCGTCTATAAAGGAACAAAGTAAATTTTAAATACTTCCTAAGTAGGACCTCTCATTTAAAACTTGGTCCCTTGGGGGAAAACTTGGGCTATGCATGGGGATCACCGTCTATAAAGGAGCAAAGTAAAGTTGAAATACTTCCTAAGTAGGACCTCTCCTTTAAAACTTGGTCCCTTGGGGAAAACTTGGG
The DNA here is from genome assembly GCA_029582155.1 of Panopea generosa. NCBI lineage: Eukaryota > Metazoa > Mollusca > Bivalvia > Adapedonta > Hiatellidae > Panopea > Panopea generosa. The sequence goes on along the minus strand of CM055899.1, from coordinate 24,635,571 downwards.
CTATGCATGGGGATCACCGTCTATAAAGGAGCAAAGTAAAGTTGAAATACTTCCTAAGCAGGACCTCTCATTTAAAACCTGGTCCCTTGGGGGAAAACTTGGGCTATGCATGGGGATCACCGTCTATAAAGGAGCAAAGTAAAGTTGAAATACTTCCTAAGAAGGACCTCTAATTTAAAACCTGGTCCCTTGGGAAAAACTTGGGCTTTGCATGGGGATCACCGTCTATAAAGGAGCAAATTAAAGTTGAAATACTTCCTAAGAAGGACCTCTAATTTAAAACCTGGTCCCTTGGGAAAAACTTGGACTTTGCATGGGGATCACCGTCTATAAAGGAGCAAATTAAAGTTGAAATACTTCCTAAGTAGGACCTCTCATTTAAAACCTGATCCCTTGGGGGAAAACTTGGGCTTTGCATGGACATCACCGTCTATAAAGGAGCAAAGTAAAGTTGAAATACTTCCTAAGTAGGACCTCTCATTTAAAACTTGGTCCCTTGGGGAAAACTTGGGCTTTGCATGGGGATCACTGTCTATAAAGGAGCAAAGTCAAGTTGAAATACTTCCTAAGTAGGACCTCTCATTTAAAACCTGGTCCCTTGGGGAAAACTTGGGCTTTGCATGGGGATCACCGTCTATAAAGGAGCAAAGTAAAGTTGGAATAATTCATAAGTAGGACCTCTCATTTAAAACTTGGTCCCTTGGGGAAAAATTGGGCTTTGTATGGGGATCACTGTCTATAAAGGAGCAAAGTAAAGTTGAAATACTTGCTAAGTAGGACCTCTCATTTAAAACTTGGTCCCTTGGGGAAAACTTGGGCTTTGCATGGGGATCACTGTCTATAAAGGAGCAAAGTAAAGTTGAAATACTTCCTAAGTAGGACCTCTCATTTAAAACTTGGTCCCTTGGGGAAAACTTGAGCTATGCATGGGGACCACCGTCTATAAAGGAGCAAAGTAAAGTTGAAATACTTCCTAAGTAGGACCTCTCATTTAAAACTTGGTCCCTTGGGGAAAACTTGGGCTATGCATGGGGATCACCGTCTATAAAGGAACAAAGTAAATTTTAAATACTTCCTAAGTAGGACCTCTCATTTAAAACTTGGTCCCTTGGGGGAAAACTTGGGCTATGCATGGGGATACCTTTTATAAAGGAGCAAAGTAAAGTTGAAATACTTCCTAAGTAGGACCTCTCCTTTAAAACTTGGTCCCTTGGGGAAAACTTGGGCTATGCATGGGGATCACCGTCTATAAAGGAGCAAAGTAAAGTTGAAATACTTCCTAAGTAGGACCTCTCATTTAAAACCTGGTCCCTTGGGGGAAAACTTGGGCTATGCATGGGGATCACTGTCTATAAAGGAGCAAAGTAAAGTTGAAATACTTCCTAAGAAGGACCTCTAATTTAAAACCTGGTCCCTTGGGAAAAACTTGGGCTTTGCATGGGGATCACCGTCTATAAAGGAGCAAATTAAAGTTGAAATACTTCCTAAGAAGGACCTCTAATTTAAAACCTGGTCCCTTGGGAAAAACTTGGACTTTGCATGGGGATCACCGTCTATAAAGGAGCAAATTAAAGTTGAAATACTTCCTAAGTAGGACCTCTCATTTAAAACCTGATCCCTTGGGGGAAAACTTGGGCTTTGCATGGACATCACCGTCTATAAAGGAGCAAAGTAAAGTTGAAATACTTCCTAAGTAGGACCTCTCATTTAAAACTTGGTCCCTTGGGGAAAACTTGGGCTTTGCATGGGGATCACTGTCTATAAAGGAGCAAAGTCAAGTTGAAATACTTCCTAAGTAGGACCTCTCATTTAAAACCTGGTCCCTTGGGGAAAACTTGGACTTTGCATGGGGATCACCGTCTATAAAGGAGCAAAGTAAAGTTGGAATAATTCATAAGTAGGACCTCTCATTTAAAACTTGGTCCCTTGGGGAAAAATTGGGCTTTGTATGGGGATCACTGTCTATAAAGGAGCAAAGTAAAGTTGAAATACTTGCTAAGTAGGACCTCTCATTTAAAACTTGGTCCCTTGGGGAAAACTTGGGCTTTGCATGGGGATCACTGTCTATAAAGGAGCAAAGTAAAGTTGAAATACTTCCTAAGTAGGACCTCTCATTTAAAACCTGATCCCTTGGATGAAAACTTGGGCTTTGCATGGGGATTACCGTCTATAAAGCAGCAAAGTAAAGTTGAAATACATCCTAAGTAGGATCTCTCATTTAAAACCTGGTCCCTTTGGTAATACTTGGGCTATGCATGGGGATCACCGTCTATAAAGGAGCAATGTAAAGTTGAAATACTTCATAAGTAGGACCTCTCATTTAAAACTTGGTCCCTTGGGGAAAACTTGGGCTTTGCATGGGGATTACTGTCTATAAAGGAGCAAAGTAAAGTTGAAATACTTCATAAGTAGGACCTCTCATTTAAAACTTGGTCCCTTGGGGAAAACTTGGGCTTTGCATGGAGATCACCGTCTATAAAGGAGCAAAATAAAGTTGAAATACTTCCTAAGTAGGACCTCTCATTTAAAACCTGGTCCCTTGGGGAAAACTTGGGCTTTGCATGGGGATCACCGTCTATAAAGGAGCAAAGTAAAGTTGAAATACTTCATAAGAAGGATCTCTCATTTAAAACTTGGTCCCTTGGGGAAAACTTGGGCTTTATATGGGGATCAACGTCTATAAAGGAGCAAAGTAAAGTTGAAATACTTCCTAAGTAGGACCTCTCATTTAAAACCTGGTCCCTTGGGGAAAATTGGGCTTTGCATGGGGATCACCGTCTATAAAGGAGCAAAGTAAAGTTGAAATACTTCATAAGTAGGACCTCTCATTTAAAACTTGGTCCCTTGGGGAAAACTTGGGCTTTGTATGGGGATCACTGTCTATAAAGGAGCAAAGTAAAGTTGAAATACTTCATAAGTAGGACCTCTCATTTAAAACTTGGTCCCTTGGGGAAAACTTGGGCTTTGCATGGGGACCACCGTCTATAAAGGAGCAAAGTAAAGTTGAAATACTTCATAAGTAGGACCTCTCATTTAAAACTTGGTCCCTTGGGGAAAACTTGGGCTTTGCATGGGGATCACCGTCTATAAAGGAGCAAAGTAAAATTGAAATACTTCCTAAGTAGGACCTCTCATTTAAAACCTGGTCCCTTGGGGGAAAACTTGGGCTTTGTATAGGGATCACCGTCTATAAAGGAGCAAAGTAAAGTTGAAATATTTCTAAGTAGGACCTCTCATTTAAAACTTGGTCCCTTGGGGAAAACTTGGGCTTTGCATGGATATCACCGTCTATAAAGGAGCAAAATAAAGTTGAAATACTTCCTAAGTAGGACCTCTCATTTAAAACTTGGTCCCTTGGGGAAAACTTGGGCTTTGCATGGGGATCACTGTCTCTAAAGGAGCAAAGTAAAGTTGAAATACTTCCTAAGTAGGACCTCTCATTTAAAACTTGGTCCCTTGGGGAAAACTTGGGCTTTGCATGGGGATACCGTCTATAAAGGAGCAAAGTAAAGTTGAAATACTTCCTAAGTAGGACCTCTCATTTCAAGCTTGTCCCTTGGGGGAAAACATGGGCTTTGTATGGGGATAACCGTCTATAAAAGAGCAAAGTAAAGTTGAATTACTTCTTAAATAGGACATCTCATTTAAAACTTGGTCCCTTAGGGAAAACTTGGGCTTTGCATGGGGATCACCGTCTATAAAGGAGCAAAGTAAAGTTGAAATACTTCCTAAGTAGGACCTCTCATTTAAAACTTGTCTCTTGGGGAAAACTTGGGCTTTGCATGGGGATCACCGTTTATAAAGGAGCAAAGTAAAGTTGAAATACTTCATAAGTAGGACCTCTCATTTAAAACTTGGTCCCTTGGGGAAAACTTGGGCTTTGCATGGGGATCACCGTCTATAAAGGAGCAAAGTAAAGTTGAAATACTTCATAAGTAGGACCTCTCATTTAAAACTTGGTCCCTTGGGGAAAACTTGGGCTTTGCATGGGGATCACTGTCTATAAAGGAGCAAAGTAAAGCTGAAATACTTCCTAAGTAGGACATCTCATTTAAAACCTGGTCCCTTGGGGAAAACTTGGGCTTTGCATGGGGATCACTGTCTATAAAGGAGCAAAGTAAAGTTGAAATACTTCCTAAGTAGGACCTCTCATTTAAAACTTGGTCCCTTGGGGAAAACTTGGGCTTTGCATGGGGATCACCGTCTATAAAGGAGCAAAGTAAAGTTGAAATACTTCATAAGTAGGACCTCTCATTTAAAACCTGATCCCTTCGGGGAAAACTTGGGCTTTGCATGGAGATCACCGTCTATAAAAGAGCAAAGTAAAGTTGAAATACTTCCTAAATAGGACCTCTCATTTAAAACCTGGTCCCTTGGGGAAAACTTGGGCTATGCATGGGGATCACCGTCTATAAAGGAGCAATGTAAAGTTGAAATACTTCCTAAGTAGGACCTCTCATTTAAAACTTGGTCCCTTGGGGAAAACTTGGGCTTTGCATGGGGATCACCGTCTATAAAGGAGCAAAGTAAAGTTGAAATACTTCCTAAGCAGGACCTCTCATTTAAAACTTGGTCCCTTGGGGAAAACTTGGGCTTTGCATGGGGACGACCGTCTATAAAGGAGCAAAGTAAAGTTGAAATACTTCCTAAGTAGGACCTCTCATTTAAAACTTGGTCCCTTGGGGAAAACTTGGGCTATGCATTGGGATCACCGTCTATAAAGGAGCAAAGTAAAGTTAAAATACTTCATAAGTAGGACCTCTCATTTAAAACTTGGTCCCTTGGGGAAAACTTGGGCTTTGCATGGGGATCACCGTCTATAAAGGAGCAAAGTAAAGTTGAAATACTTCATAAGTAGGACCTCTCATTTAAAACTTGGTCCCTTGGGGAAAACTTGGGCTTTGCATGGGGATCACCGTCTATAAAGGAGCAAAGTAAAGTTGAAATACTTCCTAAGTAGGACCTCTCATTTAAAACTTGGTCCCTTGGGGAAAACTTGGGCTTTGCATGGGGATACCTTTTATAAAGGAACAATGTAAAGTTTAAATACTTGCTAAGTAGGACCTCTCATTTAAAACTTGGTCCCTTGGGGAAAACTTGGGCTATGCATGGGGATACCTTTTATAAAGGAGCAAAGTAAAGTTGAAATACTTCCTAAGTAGGACCTCTCATTTAAAACTTGGTCCCTTGGGGAAAACTTGGGCTATGCATGGGGATACCTTTTATAAAGGAACAAAGTAAAGTTGAAATACTTGCTAAGTAGGACCTCTAATTTAAATTGGTCCCTTGGGGGAAAACTTGGGCTTTGCATGGGGATCACCGTCTATAAAGGAGCAAAGTAAAGTTGAAATACTTCCTAAGTAGGACCTCTCATTTAAAACTTGGTTCCTTGGGGAAAACTTGGGCTTTGCATGGGGATCACCGTCTATAAAGGAGCAAAGTAAAGTTGAAATACTTCCTAAGTAGGGCCTCTCATTTAAAACTTGGTCCCTTGGGGAAAACTTGGGCTTTGCATGGGGACCACCGTCTATAAAGGAACAAAGTAAAGTTGAAATACTTCATAAGTAGGACCTCTTATTTAAAACCTGGTCCCTTGGGGAAAACCTGGGCTTTGCATGGGGATCACCGTCTATAAAGGAGCAAAATAAAGTTGAAATACTTCCTAAGTAGGACCTCTCATTTAAAACTTGGTCCCTTGGGGAAAACTTGGGTTTGCATGGGGACCACCGTCTATAAAGGAGCAAAGTAAAATTGAAATACTTCCTAAGTAGGACCTCTCATTTAAAACCTGGTCCCTTGGGGAAAACCTGGGCTTTGCATGGGGATCACCGTCTATAAAGGAGCAAAATAAAGTTGAAATACTTCCTAAGTAGGACCTCTCATTTAAAACTTGGTCCCTTGGGGAAAACTTGGGCTTTGCATGGGGATACCTTTTATAAAGGAGCAAAGTAAAGTTGAAATAATTCCTAAGTAGGACCTCTCATTTAAAACTTGGTCCCTTGGGGAAAACTTGGGCTTTGCATGGGGATACCTTTTATAAAGGAACAAAGTCAAGTTTAAATACTTCATAAGTAGGACCTCTCATTTAAAACTTGGTCCCTTGGGGAAAACTTGGGCTTTGCATGGGGTTTCCTTTTATAAAGCAACGAAGTCAAGTTTAAATACTTCATAAGTAGGACCTCTCATTTAAAACTTGGTCCCTTGGGGAAAACTTGGGCTTTGCATGGGGATCACCGTCTATAAAGGAGCAAAATAAAGTTGAAATACTTCCTAAGTAGGACCTCTCATTTAAAACTTGGTCCCTTGGGGAAAACTTGGGCTTTGCATGGGGATACCGTCTATAAAGGAGCAAAGTAAAATTGAAATACTTCCTAAGTAGGACCTCTCATTTAAAACTTGGTCCCTTGGGGAAAACTTGGGCTTTGCATGGGGATCACCGTCTATAAAGGAACAAAGTTAAGTTGAAATACTTCCTAAGTAGGACCTCTCATTTAAAACGTTGTTCAGGCCATGTCCCTTATGTCAAATTATGGGGTCTTCACAATGGATACAATAACCTCTCGTGAGCGCATTTTTCATCCATAGGTGTTACATTTTTACAGTCATATGCATTATTAAATATTCTTGTTTGGAGCTTTTCTGCAGATTACTAACAAATGTAGCATCTTTACATGAATAGTTTTTTCATTAAGTGGAGCGACAATGCCCTTATAGGACTCTTGTTATTATTACAGAATAATGCTTAATGAACATGTAGACGTAAAACAAAACTAACTTCCCTGACTGGGCCAGTGGATTTTATCTTGGTCTAGATCCGTAGAGTTACTGTCACTGTGTATAATTATGTATGTTCCAATTGCATGTCCTCTCCAAAATATTATACATTGCAATGTAATCAGTCTATTTACGTTTTTATTTAAGTCAGTGCTTCACTACAGAACACAAGAGGTTTGGGAGTGGATAATACCGTTTAATGGGGGGTGGGCAGGTCCCCTAGCATATATTCTCTATGTACGCTAGGGGATCTGCCCATCCCATTAAACGTTATTATCTACACTCTATATATACACTAGGGGACCTGCCCACCCCCATTAAACGTTATTATCCACACTCTATATACACACTAGGGGACCTGCCCACCCCCATTAAACGTTATTATCCACACTCTATATGTACACTAGGGGACCTGCCCACCCCCATGAAACGTTATTATCCACACACTATATATACGCTAGGGGACCTGCCCACCCCCATTAAACGTTATTATCCACACTCTATATATACAATAGGGAACCTGCCCATCCCCATTAAACGTTATTATCCACACTCTATGTATACGCTAGGGGACCTGCCCACCCCAATTAAACGTTGTTATCCACACACTATATATACGCTAGGGGACCTGCCCACCCCCATTAAACGTTATTATCCACACTCTATATATACGCTAGGGGACCTGCCCACCCCCATTAAACGTTATTATCCACACTCTATATATACGCTAGGGGACCTGCCCACCCCCATTAAACGTTATATCCACACTCTATATATACGCTAGGGGACCTGCCCTACCCCATTAAACGTTATTATCCACACACTATATACACGCTAGGGGACCTGCCCACCCCCATTAAACGTTATTATCCACACTCTTTATACACGCTAGGGGACCTGCCCACCCCCATTAAACGTTATTATCCACACTCTATATATACGCTAGGGGACCTGCCCACCCCCATTAAACGTTATTATCCACACTCTATATACACGCTAGGGGACCTGCCCACCCCCATTAAACGTTATTATCCACACACTATATACACGCTAGGGGACCTGCCCACCCCCATTAAACGTTATTATCCACACTCTATATACACGCTAGGGGACCTGCCCACCCCCATTAAACGTTATTATCCACACTCTATATATACACTAGGGGACCTGCCCACCCCCATTAAACGTTATTATCCACACTCTATATATACACTAGGGGATCTGCCCATCCCCATTAAACGTTATTATCCACACTCTATATACACGCTAGGGGACCTGCCCACCCCCATTAAACGTTATTATCCACACACTATATACACGCTAGGGGACCTGCCCACCCCCATTAAACGTTATTATCCACACTCTATATACACGCTAGGGGACCTGCCCACCCCCATGAAACGTTATTATCCACACACTATATATACGCTAGGGGACCTGCCCACCCCCATTAAACGTTATTATCCACACTCTATATATACACTAGGGGACTTTCCCACCCCCATTAAACGTTATTATCCACACTCTATATATACGCTAGGGGACCTGCCCATCCCCATTAAACGATATTATCCACACTCTATATATACACTAGGGGACCTGCCCATCCGCATTAAACGATATTATCCACACTCTATATATACACTAGGGGACCTGCCCATCCCCATTAAACGTTATTATCCACACTCTATGTATACACTAGGGGACCTGCCCATCCCCATTAAACGTTATTATCCCACTCTATATATACACTAGGGGACCTGCCCACCCCCATTAAACGTTATTATCCCACTCTATATATACACTAGGGGACCTGCCCATCCCCATTAAACGTTATTATCCCACTCTATATATACACTAGGGGACCTGCCGACCCCCATTAAACGTTATTATCCACACTCTATATATACACTAGGAGACCTGCCCATCCCCATTAAACGTTATTATCCACACTCTATATATACACTAGGGGACCTGCCGACCCCCATTAAACGTTATTATTCCACTCTATATATACACTAGGGGACCTGCCCATCCCCATTAAACGTTATTATCCCACTCTATATATACACTAGGGGACCTGCCCACCCCCATTAAACGTTATTATTCACTCCTCCAGCTCCCGTGCAATTGAACGATCATTAATGGAAATCGAACTGCGGTACTGTGCCTCCATTTCCCTTTAAGTCACATGATTGATCACAAGCAAACGAGTCTAGGTGTAAGCAAACGTGCACAGTGAAATATTGACTGTAACTGGACGTGACCACATGCTTTACAATCACGTGTCTAAACATCAGCCTTTAGTGGCGTGTTATTTTAATTTCGTTTGTTGTTTGTTTTTAGATGCCGTAGAGATTTCGGACCACGGTCTGTTGACTCCGAGTATTGTCACCGTCGACTCCGGGACAACTTCCACGAAGAAAGACGCCATGAGTCCAGGCGTAACGATTATCACAAAAGAGAGCAGCGGAAGGGAAATTCCAGGCATTCGTCTGTAGAGTCCTCCGCTTGTAGAGAGCGACGTAGGGAATCCCGGGACCAATATGTGCATGCCCGTGACCGGCGATTTGAATGTAGACCGGCTAGGTATCCGTATTTTGGTGCCCCAACGACCAACAGAAACAAGCAAATGTATGTTCGAGACTCCGGACGTCCGTCTGTAAATGTCTCAAAACAAAGATTTCAGAATAAGGACAAGAAGTCCAGATATTATTCTGTTGATGTCCCGGCATCCACTTCCTGTAAAAAAGGAAGCAAAAAATCCACTGGACCAGGTGTAAAAGTCAGCACGCATACACAACGGCCCCAGAACATCGAGAATAATATTCCGGTGACATTCCCTGAACTTTGGGGAACAGTGTAAGTACCATGCATTCTGTTGAGAATATTTATTTCATGTGATTTTACGCAATTTTCAAAACATGACGGGTCACATGTTATGAAGACAATTCGTTAATATGTACACGTATTATAAAGATGTACTACATGTAAGTCACATAACCCAACCATATCGTTTTTATACATTCGCGCAGTCATGGTCCAGAACCCAACCATATCGTTTTTATACATTCGCGCAGTCATGGTCCAGAACCCAACCATATCGTTTTTATACATTCGCGCAGTCATGGTCCAGAACCCAACCATATCGTTTTAATACATTCGCGCAGTCATGGTCCAGAACCCAACCGTATCGTTTTTATACACTCGCGCAGTCATGGTCCAGAACCCAACCGTATCGTTTTTATACATTCGCGCAGTCATGGTACAAAACCCAACAGTATCGTTTTTATACATTCGCGCAGTCATGGTTCAGAACCCAACCGTATCGTTTTTATACATTCGCGCAGTCATGGTCCAGAACCCAACCGTATCGTTTTTATACATTCGCGCAGTCATGGTACAGAACCCAACCATATCGTTTTTATACATTCGCGCAGTCATGGTTCAGAACCCAACCATATCGTTTTTATATATTCGCGCAGTCATGGTCCAGAACCCAACCATATCGTTTTTATACATTCGCGCAGTCATGGTCCAGAACCCAACCATATCGTTTTATACATTCGCGCAGTCATGGTCCAGAACCCAACCATATCGTTTTTATACATTCGCGCAGTCATGGTCCAGAACCCAACCATATCGTTTTTATACATTCGCGCAGTCATGGTTCAGAACCCAACCATATCGTTTTTATACATTCGCGCAGTCATGGTCCAGAACCCAACCATATCGTTTTTATACATTCGCGCAGTCATGGTCCAGAACCCAACCATATCGTTTTATACATTCGCGCAGTCATGGTCCAGAACCCAACCATATCGTTTTTATACATTCGCGCAGTCATGGTCCAGAACCCAACCATATCGTTTTAGCACACAGGCCAGAGGCAGCTCTTTAAAAAAAAGGCCAATAGTGCATTTGTAGGGATTTTCACGTTGTGTATAACTGAAACATACTACTTACTTACGGGAATTTCAATTTAGTCAGTTTTTATTAGGAAAAAAGGTTCAAATCGGGGCCTTTACGTGTAGCTACGCCGGTGCAGATTGTACCAACCTTGGCATTTCCCGTTGTTCATAACACTTGTTAGAAATATACAAATAGCAACAGACACAATGCAACACTAAATTGAATTATGTTTTGTCACTGTTATGTCACTAATATTAACAAGAATTGTGATTTCTTTCAATAATACAGTGTGCGTGTAGCAGACGAGATCCAGATGGAGATGTGGCGACGAGAGGCTGTGGAGATGAGTGGCGGCACCCCAGTCACAGCCGGGGATTACAGTGTCCCAGGTTAATACAAATATTATAGGAAATGTGTTTTAATTTGGAAACAGGTTTTGTAATTCCACATCCGGAACTAAACAGATGCGTCTACGATTTCCGGATGCAGGGAATTGCAGACAACAACTTATTTCAAATAAGTTTATATGGCCGTGTTCTAGAAAGGGTGATAAACTTAGGCTGTATTGGAAGACGAACGTAAACCGTGACATCTGCAGTTGGTCTTGGTGTTTCCATAGATCAGTCACAGTATAGATCATGATTTTGAAGAATAAAAAAAGAATTGACAATAACACCTTAAATATTATATGTTGCTTTGTTACAATAGCTCCATGGCAATATGAATAATTTGCGATTTTCTTCTTCCAGTTGCCAAGGACACTAGTGATGCCGTCGTTTTCTCCCGCAAAAGACGTCATGATGACGTTATTGACGCAGACAATGCCTCTGAACCGCCTGCTTCCAAGATCCACATAAACAAGAATCACCCGAATTTCAGGCATTTATTTTGAATAATTCATACGATGTGTGATTCCTGTTATTCGTTTTTTCATTTTAATATGAATTTAAAATATCAAAACAATATAAATATCAAAACAATAATAATTTGATCAATGGAAAAAAAGAATAATTTTGATTTAACAAATCTTCAATTAAATATTGCATGATTAGAAGAAAATTAATATTTTGGTCTGAATAATATTGAATATTGCTGATAAGTTGATTGTTGTTTGTTTGTAACACGAATCACGCAACGATTTCTTCATGATTGTTGTTTTTTAGATAATGAGGGAAAAGGATCAGTTAGATTGAGTTCAAAGTTATTAATAAAACAAAAAAATAAAAAAAAAAGAATACGAAAATACAAAAAAAAAACATGTATATTGTATACATGTACATGTAGTTGATTTTATCAAATTGACATATATTCAATCATATAAAATATTCTCTTTTTGTAAACCTAATTAATTAGCTTATTAAGAAAAAAAATCAGTATTTCCTTAAAGATCCTTAAAAATAGTTATATATAAGGTAAGTTAAAAAAAGATTAAAAAGAATACGAAAATACAAAAATCATCAATGTTTATCCACATGTAGTAAATTTCCTAAATTTTGACATGTATCTATTCACCTCATAATTGATTGATTAATTAAGCAAAAATGTCATTTTTATATCATCATTATTTGATTTGTTTGACATAAATATAATACTACTACTAATAATATAGCCATATTTGAGTTGTTTCAGTCGTAGTGATGATAAGAAACTATTCTAGAAATAGTGGTAACGCAAATATACTGAAGGTAGTGATGTTTTAGTAATTGAAATGATAGCAATAGTGGTGGTGGTATTAATAGTAGTGATAGTAGTAGTAGTAGTAGCAGCAGCAGTAGCAGCAGCAGCAGCAGCATCAGTAGTAGTGATGATAAGTAATAAGCAATAACGTTGATAAACCGACTATACAGGTGGGCGTTATGTTTCAGTAGTTGAGTTGATAGGTGTAGAAGTAGTAGTAGTAGTAGTAGTAGAAATGGTAGTAGTTGTAGTAGTAGTTGTAGTAGTTGTAGTAGTAGTATTAGTAGTAGTAGAAATTGTAGTAGTTGTAGTAATAGTAGTAGTAGTTGTAGTAGTAGTAGTAGTAGTAGTAGTAGTAGTTGTAGTAGTAGTAGTATAGGTAGTAGTAGTAGTAGTAGTAATAGTAGTAGTAGTAGTAGTAGTAGTAGTAGTAGTAGTAGTAGTAGTAGTAGTAATAGTAGAAGTAGTAGCAGTAGTAGTAATAGTAATAGTAGTAGTAGTAGTAAAAGTAGCAGTAGCAGCAGCAGTAGTAGTGGTGATAAGTTATAAGCGGTAACTTTGATAAACCGACTATACAGGTGGGAGTAATGTTTCAGTATTGAGTTGATAGTAGTAGAAGTAGTAGTAGTAGAAATTGTAGTAGTTGTAGTAGTAGTAGTAGTAGTAGTAGTAGTAGTAGTAATAGTAGTAGTAGTAGTAGAAGTAGTAGTAGTAGTAGTTGCTGTAGTAGTAGTTGTAGTAGTAATAGTAGTTGCTGTAGTAGTAGTAGTTGTAGTAGTAGTAGTATTAGAAATAGTAGAAGTAGTGGTAGTAGTAGTAGTAGTAGTAGTAGTAGTAGTAGTAGTTGCTGTAGTAGTAGTAGTAGTAGCTGTAGTAATTGTAGTAGTAGTAGAAGTAGTAGTAGTAGTAGTAGTAGAGGTAGTAGTTGCTGTAGTAGTATTAGTAGTAGTAGTAGTTGCTGTAGTGGCATTAGTAGTAGTAGTAGTAGAAATAGTAGTAGTTGCTGTAGTAGTAATAGTAGTAGTAGAAGTAGTAATAGTTGCTGTAGTAGTAGTGGTAGTTGTGGTGGTAGTGGTAGTGGTAGAAGTGGTAGTGGTAGTTGTAGTAGTGGTAGTAATAGTAGTAGTAGAAGTGTTAGTAGTGAAGTAGTAGTAGTAGTATTCTAGAATTAACGGTAACGTAACTATACTGACTACAGTGATGGTAGTAATGTTTGAGTAGTTGAGGTAGTAGAAGTGGTGGATGTGTAGTTGGTAGCAGAATCTTTGTGATTATAGTGTTGAAGAAATGACTGTGGTTGTTTTTATGAGAGGCATCGGATCAAGCTGGGGATCGAACCCGCAACCTCTGACGTGAGCGGCCAACACTTTATCCATTACACTACCGCCCCCGCTATTTCTTGATTAAAGGAGGGATAAAAGTTACAACATGTTTTTTATATCAATTTGATTGATTATATACTTCTAAGATCTCTATTTGGGGCATATCCAGACAAATATTGTATTTATCTTAAATACCCAGATTACTAAAAAGACAAATGTGTTCGTTTATGTATTCAGTCAAATAATGTCATTTCTCTTGGTGCCTTAGTCGATTGGTATAGCTCGTTATCTCGTGACCAATTATCTCACAAGTATGAGGTTTTGTTCCCGAGCCTTATTTGTTTGGAGGTCGTTAGGTAGAAATTTTGCCAGAAGTTTGTGACAAGACGACTACTCGGCTAAATAAAATACATATATGAAGTATATATCCCACTATTAAAGCTGGAACCAATAAACTATATGACAGTTAAACTCCAGTCCATCCGTTCCTCATTCCCTGTATTGGTGCCTCGTTCAGTCAAGATGCAAGCGTCTCCATTCCGCCCAAAGAAAACGAATCAGAAAAAAATCCCCCATCCCCCTGGGGAACATACATATGTGTCAATGGTATATTAGTCTCTGCACATATCAATGTTCTTCCCGGGGATGGTTGGTGTGTCGTCTGTTTGGAGAGCAAATATCTGAAATGGTTGCTGAATGGAAGCTCAGTAAGTCGGAATATTTCGGTTGTCTAATCTGAAGTTTATCATAATGAACGCTGATTGGTGTAACATATGGCTTGTCGCTTGTGTTTTGACTGGTTACTTTACGTTTGTGTGATAAATTTATTATATGACTACTAAAACAACAATTGTTTTTTAGCCAGTCTGAATCGTGATCATCTGAAAGCTTTACTTGGAGTTCAAAATGTTGATGAAACTGACGTCTGGTTATACGATCATACAACTCCATGAATCTGGGATTTTTTTCAAGACTGTGCAGGACAGCCCAATACAGACTGGAACTCAATACAGAAACTATGTTTGGTACTGGCACTTGGAAACTGCAGCAGTGGTATAGTGGTAGAGCGTCCGTCTCGCATGCGGGCGGTCGTTGGTTCAATAACTGATAGGAGATAGGTCTGGTCGGTATGATGTTAATGTGTGAATTGGAGGGTGTATTATACCATGTATCTGTGGCTTGGAGGGTGTATTATACCATGTTTCTGTGGCTTGGAGGGTGTATTATACCATGTACCTGTAGCTTGGAGGGTGTATTATACCATGTATCTGTGCTTTGGAGGGTGTATTATACCATGTATCTGTGTCTTGATACTCCAGTGTGGCCCAGCGCTCAAGTAGACAACGTCGCAATATGATTTAAAAATGGTTGAAAGTGACATCATACAACAACTAGCTCATGAATTGATTCATACGGCTAAGAAAAGGAAGAGGATGTTTCTTTGATATCAAAGACGAATTTCCACCAAAGAAATACATGTTTCTATGGTATCAGCACTGTGATTTCTAGTCAAAGCAACACTTACGAAATCTTCCTCCAGAATACCTGAAAAAGGACGAGTATTAGCAAAATCAACATGGACATGTACTTGGAAGTTAATAATTGGTCACAGGTGATTGGTTGATTTGATACATGAACATAGTCTGCAGTGCGGACCCAGCTCTCCCGATTGGGTCCGTTAAATAACAATGTTGGAAAAGATGCATTTGAACACGTTGATTGGTCAATTACTGCAACCGAAAGTTTGGATGAAGTCACAATTAAGTAAGCGAACAATTGCAATGACTTTAGTAAGCAAACAATTGCAATGAATTTAGTAAGCGAACAATTGCAATGAATTGTGGGACATGCATAGAATTCCCTGCTTTTTTCATTGGGGGTTAATTGGCCTGGTTCGGTAGGCATCAGGTTCTGGGATAAACTATATATGAACGTTAAAATAACTAATAAATAAAGGTCAATCTTCACAGATAATTTATAATAAATCAAATCCCTCAGTATACTTATAATAATATGACCGAATGCGAAGTGGGTATTATAATGACCTCCGTCTGTCCGTAGCATTTTTGTCCGAACATAACTACAACACTATTCTAGCGATTTTGTTAGATCTTCACACAATGATAGAGCACATTGAGAGACAGTGCAGATCACAAGAACCATAACTCTACCCTGCTTACTTTTTGAATCATCCCCCTTTATTAAACTAACCGGAGCATAACTCCAAAACCATTCAGCGATTTTGTCAAATTTTCACACATTGACAGAGGACATTGAGAGGAAGTGCATTGAGCAAGAACCATAACTATACCTTGCTTGCTTTTTTAATTATATCCCTTTATTAAATTAACTTGTCCTGGGCATAACTCTAAAAGTGCTGAATAGAATTTATTCAGACTACACACAAAGACAGAGGACATTGCAGTGTCTAAGGACCATAACTCTACCTTGCCTCATTTTTCAATTATCCCCATTTATCACAATTTGTATACTTGTCATAGATTAAAGAACTATTAGAGGGATGTGGTTCATAATTCACACTCTGGTTGAGAACATTGAGATAAAGTGCATTGTCGAAGAATAGCTCTATATTGTCCATGTTTTAATTATTTTCTTTATTATATTCCATTATGTTTTTTTCTGGAATATAACTTAAAAAGTGTTAAAGAGATATAGTTGATATTTCACACACTTATAGAGGACACTGAGGGGACGTGCAGTGTGCAAAAATCATAACTTATTTTGAACCATAATTCTTTCATCGGTCTTTACATAATTATTCCCTTTGTTATTATATTTTGTTATGCTAGTCCGGAACTTTTAGTTGATATTTCACACAATGATAGAGGACATTGAGAGAAAGTGCAGTGTGTTCGCAGAATTATTCCCCTTAGTTATTATCCCTTGTTTGGAGAATACCTTGAAAAGTTTTGAAGTTAAGCTTTGAAACTGCATACAATGACAGAAAGCAATGACAGGAAGTGGACAGTACAAGAGTTTGCTTCGACGGGGGGATTGCCCATGTCCTGTGTGTGTGTGTGTTTTGCTGGTAACGGTCATTTGGGAGGTCGACGAGGTAGCATGGACATTTAATGTAGACTGTATTCCATTTGCGATCATGCTTTGTGGAATAGGTTACAGAAACACAGTCCAGATCGTGTAACTGCGCATACTGGGAGTTAAAAATTCAAAACCCAACTATTTCGCGGCTAAACTTAACGCATGTAATACTGTATTTATGTGATCAGTATGTTTACTTGTCGGTTGCATGAATAGCAAATAATTTTGGGATTTTTTTTTATCACAATCCAGGTTTTTTACGTGAACATGCATGTTTACTGACCACAATTTGATTTTACCAATCAATGGACATTTGGTGGATATACAAGTTCCACCATCCACTTATTCTATTAAAATCAAACCTTTCAAACCAGTTTTCTGACTTCTCCTTTGGATTCTGTTCTAAGAAACGGGTACAAAACAGTCCAATATATGTTGATAAGGCATTAACTTTTATTTACGACTATATTTTGGTTTTCAATAGCAAAAATGTGCTAAGTAAATAAGAGGTTCCGTGTTAGATAAGTACCGATCTTTATCTTTATTCCGAACCCGACAGGGAACATAAAGCAGCAAGAAGAGAGAACTTTTTTTATGACACAGAAGACGACGTTGTGTTGGTATAATTATTGTAGCTTCAAAATGCATCCTTATAGTACAATGAAGTACATCTGTCAGTAAGATGGAAAATGTTGGTTCAATCCCAACTAAGGATATCTGTTGGAAGCTTCTTACTGCGCAATGCAAATTTATTTCAATTCATGGAATGATGGTAAATTTGTGCTTATTTCAAGAATGGTAACATCCGGTGATGAAAACCAGGATACTGAAGCCCTACATTAGACTAGAGAATGTTTTTCATCTGATGATAACTTCAAAAATGCACATTTCTTTCTTGTATAGTTGACAATATATAAAATTTTCAAACTATTTCAGATGAAAGAATAATAATGTTGCTATTTTTATTTTTATTTATATTAAAAGGAATATAGTTTACATGTATCTAGCTACCAATTTAATGTCATTGTTGGAACAGCCATTCGTCCACATATTGCATAAGCGCGCACATTACCATGACAAAACTGCAGTAGACGTCGCATAAAAAGTTAATGACTCACAAGCAAAGTCATGTCATGTTGCCAATGAAATACAAACTGGTGTTGCTGAGCACTTCCCAACCGCAACTGATTTTCATGGTGAAATCAAACGAGATTAAGGTAGTTCTCGACGTTCCAATCGTTTTTTTTACATCTTCCGTAAATTGTCAATAATTTGTACGCTTATATTGTAAAGTATCAGGTTTCGTTTGAGCTTTGTTTTTTTATATAGTCGTGGGGGGGGGGGGGGGGGGGGGGGGGGCTATATGCGTCGATTATTAAACCGCATAGAGCTCCCGACGGCGGGTGATCTCTATGCGTCCACTGAAATACCCTATAATCCCGCATAGAGCTCCCGACGGCGGGTGATCTCTATGCGTCCGAATACATTATAATCCCGCATAGAGCTCCCGACGGCGGGTGATCTCTATGCGTCCAAATACATTATAATCCCGCATAGAGCTCCCGACGGCGGGTGATCTCTATGCGTCCAAATACATTATAATCCCGCATAGAGCTCCCGACGGCGGGTGATCTCTATGCGTCCATATACCCTATAATCCCGCATAGAGCTCCCGACGACGGATGAACTCTACGCGTCCATATACCATATAATCCCGCATAGAGCTCCTGACGGCGGGTGATCTCTATGCGTCCATATACCCTATAATACCGCATAGAGCTCCTGACGCATAGAGATCACCCGCCGTCGGGAGCTCTATGCGTCAGGAGCTCTATGCGGTATTATATACCATATACCCTATACCCTACCATATACCCTATAATCCCACATAGAGCTCCTGACGGATAGAGCTCCCGACGGCGGGTGATATCTATGCGTCCATATACCCTATAATTCCGCATAGAGCTCTTCGATTTGCAAACTTGTAGCACGCTTTCTTATATTACGCAAACGCGTAAAATGGATTTCAAAGTCAATTTTGTTGACCTTTTCCTTCACTGTACTCTCGTCAATAAGATATTTATAATATTGATGTGTGTATGTGAATGCAGATTGTTTTTAGATATTAATGCGGGAACGACAGGACAGTTGTAAGGCCTTGTTGTTTTCCAAAACGTTTTTTTCCTCCCTGTGCGCTCTGTACACATATTGTCAGGTTACCTACCCTATTTGCGACTTTCTAAAGAAAAAATACATGTAATCGTCAGATTTGACCATTTTCCGCCTTTGCTTTAAAGGTTCCCGGGGGAGCATCCACCCATGACTACACCCTTACATCACACCACATCTGGGATTTACACTTGTAACGCCTAAAGCCACCCCGTCCAACGTATACGTTACATAAACGGCAACTACGCCGCATTTACGGTGATAATTACACGCGGTTATTAAACGGTACTTCCTGTTATTTTTGTGCATGCGGTTGGGCAGTGAGGTCGGAAAACCCCTTTATTTTCATATTATTATTTCGTTTTTAAATCATAGATATAGCCGATACGAGCGGCATTAAGTTTCAAGTGGACATGTGTTCTTGAATGGGAACATGAACGTTTCCTCAAACATTCGAGAAAAGTGACGGAATAAACAATTTTCAGATCAAAAACACGTAATTAACAGATCCATTTATCACTTCGGAAGCAATTCAGGGACAAGTTTATGTGTTTTATATTTGTTTTATATATCAATACACCAAGTTATATTGTTAACAGGATACAAGTTGAGGTTTTAAGGCCGCTAAAAGCCGAACTTTGCTTAGTACGTAACATAAGTAGGTGCCTCGTATCTTTACGCTTCATAAGTTGAGGCATTGTGTCATTCAGCGGTATTCAAATTACATGAAATACTACTTCTATTCAACTATTTGAGGATTGCTATGAGGCGCCAAATATGACTATATTCACCTACGCACCACGCACCTGAATTGGTGATAAATGTTTTTTTTCGAGACATATTTCTAAAAATAAAATTGAATTAACACAATAAAGGCATTCCATGCGCTTTATTTTTTTATCCATAAAACACAATTGAATAACTTAATTGTAGTTCATGGTTGATATTGATATTTCCCATCTCCGATTTCCCCCTAAAGAACCTCTAAGAATACCCTCTATCAACAAGGAGCTTCAAAGACGGTTGTGATAGTCTGACTGATCAGAACGCAACAATCAATGACGTATGCGATCCGAGCGTATGGATCTGACTGAGGATTGCATTTAGCTCATAGTCCGGATTGCATCTAGCATTACCCTACTGTTACACCGCCTGGTTCTCGGAAGTAAACTTTGGAAAGCTGGTTCCGCTTTGGGATACATATTTTGTTTACGCATACATATTTTGTTTGCATAACGTATATATATTTTTTGTTTGCAAAAAAACATAAGTGCCTCCACCTGCCTCGGCGTGGCTAATATATAATTATAATCTTCGACTCTTAACAGTAAAAAGAAAGATTATAAGAAGAATGTTTTGTTTGATTATTTAGCGTCAGTTTATGTCACCGAGGGTTAATAGAGGAATAGTACAATGTAAATATTGTACATCTATTCTAAACCTGTACGTGTATAGCCAATCAGCTACCCCAGATGTTACCGTGACCGTTCAATATGTAGAAGTTAATTGGATCCAATAACTTTTATATCGTACAACACAAAATTTAAGATGGCGTCTTAAAAAAAGAAAGTAAATTTAGTAGAAGTTCAACGATAAAAACAAACAACCGACAAAATGTTCCGCATGACGATGACGTTGAGAAAATCCGAATATCTCATTGAACTTACTTCATCTGCCGCTTTGAACTCACGGTTTATCTCCTTCATTTTCTTTACTCTTTTGATTAATATCTGTCAGGTTAAGATATAGAATAAAAAAAATCATTTTACAGTAAGGCGTCTCGTCCAATATGATTATTACCACAATACATACTCGTTCAATATATTCCCACATTGTACAACACACTGTAAAATAACCCCACAGTATTACATGAAGAACAGGTAATGATCTACGGGTCTGAAACCGCTGCGATATTCCATACAAAATAGTGAGATGGACGATATTATTCTAAAACGGAAAACATACTTTGTTTATTTGTGAAGTGTAAACAACGATACAACTTAAAAACAACCCTGAAAAAGTTGGATAGTAGTATTATTTCATGTTATTAGAAAATCGCTAAATGACACAATTCACAGACTTAATTAGTTTACAATATACGAGGCACCTACTTATGATACGTACTAAGCAAATTTTGACGTTTAGCAGTCTTATAGCATCATCATGTAATTTTACTGCTATAGTTTGGTATATTGATACATAAAACAAATGTAAAACACAGAAACGCTTCCGAAGTAATATATTATGTTTTTAATCTGAAAAATGATCGGAGGGTCGAGGGTTCGATCTTCCATCACTGCTATGTATGGTGTCCTTGAGCAAGACACTTTTCGCATATGTTTAGTACTGGTTCTAACCAGGAAATATTCGAGCGTGATTTGCTTAGTAAGTTGTAAGAACTTGTTTCACAACGAAGTAAAATGAATAAGTTTTAAACTATAGTATACAATGGAATATAAACAATGTCAACAATTACCATCAATAATAATACTATTAACCACAATAACGTTTATGAAAATGAATGCAATAATGATTATATTAAAATATATAATAACTATTGTTTTATTCGCCTTTACACGTAATGAAGTTAATAAGCACAGTTGCTGCTAGGTAATCATATTGTTTCAATGAATTATCGTTATTATTCCACCGAAAAGGCGTTGAAGTGACAGACAATGGCCAAGTCACGAGTGAGCATGTTTTTTCAGTATTCACGACTATAATGAATTAATTGAGTTTTAATATAATGAATAAAAGCAGTCACACTTTCATATGTGACTGTGTGGTGAAGTGACTCCGGTTAATTCAGTTAATTATTCTGTCGGTGTGTTGGCTATTCTGTCGGTGTGTTGGCTATTCTGTCGGTGTGTTGGCTATTATGTCAGTGTGTTGGCTATTCTATCGGTGTGTTGGCTATTATGTCAGTGTGTTGGCTATTATGTCAGTGTGTTTGTTATTCTGTCGGTGTGTTGGCTATTATGTCGGTGTGTTGGCTATTCTGTCGATGTGTTGGCTATTATGTCAGTGTGTTGGCTATTATGTCAGTGTGTTGGCGGTTCTGTCAGTGTGTTGGCTGTTATGTCAGTGTGTTGGCTATTCTGTCGGTGTGTTGGCTATTATGTCAGTGTGTTGGCTATTCTGTCGGCGTGTTGGTTATTCTGTCGGCGTGTTGGCTATTATGTCGACGTGTTGGCTATTCTGTCGGTGTGTTGGCTATTATGTCGGTGTGTTGGCTATTCTGTCGGTGTGTTGGCTATTATGTCAGTGTGTTGGCTATTATGTCGGTGTGTTGGCTATTATGTCGGTGTGTTGGCTATTCTGTCGGTGTGTTGGCTATTATGTCGGTGTGTTGGCTATTCTGTCAGTGTGTTGGCTATTCTGTCGGTGTGTTGGCTATTCTGTCGGTGTGTTGGCTATTATGTCGACGTGTTGGCTATTCTGTCGGTGTGTTGGCTATTATGTCGGCGTGTTGGCTATTATGTCAGTGTGTTGGCTATTATGTCAGTGTGTTGGCTATAATGTCAGTGTGTTGGCTATTCTGTCGGTGTGTTGGCTAGTATGTCAGTGTGTTGGCTATTATGTCAGTGTGTTGGCTATTCTGTCGGTGTGTTGGCTATTCTGTCGGTGTGTTGGCTATTCCGTCAGTGTGTTTTAGTTCGCAGACTCTGCTTATGTATCGGTTGACATTTCCCCACATGGACTTATACTATGAGCATTATAATCACAATTAAAATGAGTCGTGGTGGTCTAGTGGTAAGCATACTTGTTCCAAAAACCCAGATTGGTCCCCGGCTCGATACCCGGTGGGCGTTTCGTCTTGGATTGTTTTTTCAAACGCTCTCTGGTTCTGTCTTATTCGGGAATCATTTGTTAATCAGTGATTTAAATGCCCGAACACCTCCGCCGGAAACGATGCCTTCTACCTACAATAATCAGCAATCGAAGAAATGAAAAAAAAATGAAGCCACTGCCTATACAACCACAAACGGATCCAGAGGTTTAAAATGCCATATGTTTTGTAGTTGGCAACTTTTAAATATGATTACTGTTTAAAAATCGTTATTCTTAAAAGTAGAAGCCAAGATTCATTAATCGTAATATCTTTATTTTGAATGGTATTGACTGATATCTATATATGTTGATGTAATAGTTGAATATTTATTCTGTATATCCGAATAGACACTCAAAACTTACAAAAGCTCTAATGTTTGACAAAATCTTCGTTTCATTCACAACGGCTTTTCGAATCTCAAAACAATAAAAACTGTCACGTGTTGGTGTATTGTTCATGTGTTTTTATTAATCTGATCAACGTTGGCAAGAAGAAATTAAACTGAACTTCAAAGATATATTTATACAGAGTTCATTAAACTGTTGTTTTTTGTGTTACTGAATAACAGGCGTAATGGTTTATAACGATGGATTCTTTTCAGTAACGTAAAACAAAAGTTTATTAAACTATTTAATACATTTCGTAAAGTAAATACTAGTGTTTGATTTTTTGAATTTCATGTTCTTCAGTTGTATTCGTATCGTTGCGGGCCGCCTAAAGGCGGGCCGCATTATTTAATACGGGGTTAAAAAGTTCCTCTGGGGGATTTGGCAGACTGCTTTACATTAGTTCACATTTTATACTGAAAGTACATGATATTGAAGACTGAAATAAAATAAGATCAGACACAGTCTATTTTTTTGCTAGACTGCTTTAATACTTATTACAAAGGTAGTTTCGTATCTTTTTGTATGTAAAATTTTAGACGCAGTCTAATTATTTTATTCGTACACTAACTAGTTCGTACCCCTTAGGCGATTTTTAAAACCTTCGATTCTTCAGTATTTCCTAATAATTTATTTCCGGATTAGTTTTACATGTTGTAAATACTTTATTTGAACAATTTATCAGCATTTCATCTTCGTTCTAAATTTCCTCGTAGTATACTTCTGTATGGATGAAAAGGTGTGTGTGTGTGTGTGTGTGTGTGTGTGTGTGTGTGTGTGTGTGTGTGTGAAAATTGAGGATAATTAAGTAAATAACTGTGCGAATAGTTATATCTCTTAAAGAGTGATTATAGGCCCGCTGTGATACTTTGTATCACAGTTCTCTTGTTTTATTTAATTTGTGTTAATCAGTTTTACATGTTTATTGAAAGTTTCCTTTTATATTTATATTCTTAATTTAACAATAGTTTATATTCGAATTGACAGTTCAGAATTAATGTGCATATTGATTCATTGACCCGTTACAGTACTTTTTATTTTATTCGTACTTTGTAGGTGTACACAGATTGTTTCTGCTGGAAGAAAACAGTCATCTGCAGAAAGAAACTGGTTTTATTAGCCCATCTGAGCAAAGCCCAGGATGAGCTATTGTGATTTACCTTCATCCGTCGTCTGTCGTCCGTTGTAAACTTTTGCTTCAAACGACTTCTTCTCTGAAACCACTTGACAGATTTTCACCAAATGGATGACCCTGGGGTCAAATTTGGCACCGCCCCAAGGGTTGATCAGTATTTGTTTTCAAAAATTTCAAAAAACGTCTTTTCCGAAAGTGTAAGACTTGGAGCTTTGATATGTTATCTGTTGTATCATCTAATGAATTTCTATCAAGTTTTTTCAACTCATGACCCTAAGGTCAAAATTGGCCCCGCCCCGGGGACATGTTAGTTTAACGAAGGGAATTTTACATTTAAAAATCTTCTCCTCAATCAAGTTGGTTCATATTTGGTATAAATAATCCCTATGACAATGAGTTTCGAATTTATTCAAATAAAGAGACTAAGATTGATTGGGAACAGTAAGGGGACTTTAATTTTTACATAGGAATTTTATGAGAAAAAGGAAAATTCTGCTTTTCTGATCTATTTAAAGTATTATATCATGCCAAGAGCATTGCGTAGACATAACCGTTGAGACAGGGTCCTTAAAGAAGAGTTAGTATAAGAAAGGGACCAGCAGGGGCCCAAAGAGGACATTGATTTTTAAATAGGAATACTATAGTAAAACAGTAAATTCTACTTTTATCAGTTATTTTAGAAATTATTTAATCATCCTGAGGTCTGAGTATTGCTTAGTCATAACAGCTGAGCCTGAGACTTTTAAAAGGCTTTTAAAAAAGGGATAAAATGGTGATTAGTCAAAATAATCTGATTTATTATCTCCCTTTATTTTAATTTTTTGTTTTTGTTTCTGTTTAATAAGTTAATAATGATATGTTTAAAAAATTATATCATAAATAGACAATACTAGTATTGAAGTAAATATTTAACATAAAATTAGTTAACAAAATATCCAAGAGTTAAATGACTCCCACAACCCACATTTTAAAGTAACTGTCTACCTAAACATAACATTGAGCCCGTGTGGTTCCGGCCAAGAATAGAATCACTGCCGATCTCTGCAAAGGGTTAGGAATCCTCCGAATGAGTGTCATGTTCATTTTATCATTTTTTGTCCCATGACCTATAAATGCACTCGTCTAACGGGCTTAAAAGTAAAACTTCGGTGCTGTCTCTATTTCCTTTTAAGTCACGTGATTCAACCAAATCAAATGAGTATCAAAGCTGTTAGTGAACGAGGCATTCGTCTGTAGAGTCCTCTGCTTGCAGAGATCGACGTAGGAAATCCCGGCACCAATATGTGAATGTCCGAGATCGGCATTTTGAATGTAGACCGACCAGGTACCCGTTTTTTTGTGTGCCCCAACGACCAACAGAAACAAGCAAATGTATGCCCGAGACTCCGGACGTCCGTCTGTAGAGGTCTCAAAATAAAGATTTCAGAATAAGGACAATAAGTCCAGATATTGTCCTGTTGATGTCCCGGCATCCATTTCCCGTAGAAAAGGAAGTAACAAATCCACTGGTGCAAAAGTCAGCGCTTATACACAAACGTTTATAGAAAACTCAGTTTTATTGGTTGAGAAAGACCCCAGAATGAATCTGAGTAGAACCGACGTCCTACCGAAAGTCACTGGCTAACTTTCTCACAACAGTTTTGGCGAGGTTGACACGAACCCACGACCTCGGAGGTAAAAGTTTAGTGGTCATTAGACGACAACACCTTAGACAGCCCGGCACAGAGGTCCCTATGTTGAGGTTACAGTTGTTAACCCGTATACTTATTGTGAAGGCAAATTATAAATCTGTACTGTCACCTGTATACTTAATGTGAAGGCAAATTATAAATCTGTACAGTCACGAGTTATGAAGACAAATTAATAATCTGCACATTCACGTGTTATGAAGACATTCGTTAATTTGTAAACGTATTATGAAGATGTACAATTTTAAACGTGTTTAATTTGTTTGTTTCACTAAATATTCAATTTGATTGATAGAAAATTTAGCGTCATATTTATGCCAGACGATCACCGAACCTAACATAACTACTGTTTCCTGGGATTCTAAAATGTTAACCAGTACTCGACCACACACCATCTCCGCAAGTTAACGATTGATAATGAGACACACTGTCGTATATCAATCACCAGGGAGACTGTTGTCGGGTGAGGAGTCGAACCCACGGCTCCTTTTTAGTTTCAGGTGCATTCATTTGTAACACAAGTTCAAAAATTGAAACAAATCATAACAATTATGTTTTATCACTGTTTACGCCATTAGTATTAACACGATTCGTGATTTCTTTCAATAATACAGTGTGCGTGTAGCAGACGAGATCCAGATGGAGATGTGGCGACGAGAGGCTGCAGAGATGATGGGCGGCACCCCAGTCACAGCCGGGGATTACAGTGTCCCAGGTTAATAAAAGTAATGTATGCAAGGATTGAAGATTCTGCATGTCAAGGGGCTGGGACCCTGTAATGTGACTTTTACATAGGAATTTAATAGGGAGAACTAAATTTTTTTCATCCATGTTTACAAAAAAAAACTTCTTTTTAAAATCTAGAGCATTATGCTCATAACAAATCCCTAAGAGTGGGTGATTGAAGTTCTGACAAATCAATGGACTGAGTTGTATTATGGCTCTTTACAGGGACTATATATGAATGGTATGGGAATTTAAAATATTTCGTTTTCATTGCTATTAAGGTTTTGTTCAGTTTAGGTGTGGTGAGGGTATTTATCCAGAAGTTGCTAAGAGGACCACCAAAGAGAGTAAATATAGTGAAATTTCAAAAAGTGCTATGGCCACTATGAGTCAGTAGAGCGTCCACAGGCCCTCTTGGGCCTCTTGCTTACCTAGGTTTATATAAGGTACAATCTTCTCTAAAACCACCGAACAGTAGAACATGGCCACAATGCACCTTGTACTCTTTCATGTTTTTCGACGCCTGTCATCCAAGATGGTCGCCAGGTCCTACCTGTCATCCAAGATGGTCGCCAGGTCCCTACCTGTCATCCAAGATGGTCGCCAGGTCCCTACCTGTCATCCAAGATGGTCGCCAGGTCCCTACCTGTCACCCATTGCTTAAAACATCTCGTCTGAAACTACCAGAAAAAAAAAACTATCTTAAAACTGTCTTAAATTATTTAAGTTGCTCATGCCATGCATGGGGAATTATATAGTCCTTGATTTAAGTGACAAATCAACGCAAGCATTTAAACTGTAACACAGGTTCATAACATAGTTCTTAATGGTAAATCATTCAGTGTGCATACATTTATAGAGTAGATCTGTTAATTTATTATGTTCTTTATAGACTCCATTAATAAAAGAGAAGTCTTTATTGATAGATTGCTTATAAAGTCAGTATACGTCGTTTACGTCGATCGCATAGCCTTATGGTAGATCGGAGGGCCGTGGCTTCGATCCTCCTCCACGGCTATGTGTGGTGTCCTTGAGCAAGACACTTTCCCGCATATGCATATACCCAGGAAGACTTCGAGCGTGATTGTATAAGTTACAATAGCTTGTTTTGCAAACGAAGTAAAATAGATACATTTATACAAACGTCGTTAAACGTACATAAAGTTTCTAATAGGAATCTAATAAGATGAATGATTTCATCAATAATTTAACAGATTTGATACCCGTATATACAAGTCGATTGATTATATACCAGCAAGGACCCGTATATACAAGTCGATTGATTATATACCAGCAAGGACCCGTATATACAAGTCGATTGATTATATACCAGCAAGGACCCGTATATACAAGTCGATTGATTATATACATTTAAGGTCTCTATTTGCGGCATATTAAAACAAAATAATTTTTGTCTTAATTGCCAAAAAGAAAAATGTGTCCGTTCATGTAATCGGTCAAATCGTGGCATCTATCCTGGTGCAAAATCTCCTTAATCGATTGGTATAGTACGTTATCCCAGGACTAATAACTTCTCACATGTGGGGTCGTGTGTTCGAACCTTATTCGTTTGAAAGTCTTGCCAGTAGTTTGTAAAGAGAGAACCGCTCAGCTAAATTAGATATATGTATGACGTATGCATCCCATCATTATAACTCGAACTAATAAACCACGGGACGAAGTTAAACTCAAGTCCATCCGTTCCTCCTTCCCTTTATTTGGACTTCGTTCATTCAAGATGCACAGTGACACGTATCCACTCCGCCCAAAGAAAACAAAACAGACCCCCCCCCCCCCCCCACACACACACACAAACCCCATCCCCCTGGGGAACTTACATATGTGTTAATGGTATATTATTCTCTGCACATATCAATGTTCTTCTCGGGGTCGGATGGTGTGTCGTCTATCTTCTCGGGGTGGGTTGGTGTGTCGTCCGCTTGGAAAACAAATATCTGAGATGATTGTTAAAGGAAAACTCCAGCAAACTCAGTAATTCGGAACGTTTCGGTTGTCTAACCTGAAATTTATTTTAGTATGAGGAAAGAACACTGATTGGTGTAACAAATAGACTGGTTACATTAACGTTGTGTGATGAATTTATTATATTATATCTAAAAACCACAATTGTTTTGGAGCCAGTCTGAAGCGTGAGCATCTGAAAGCTTTACTTAGATTTTAAAATGTTGATGAAACCGACGTCTGGTTATGCGATCATACAGTTCCATGAATCCGGGCCTTTTTACACTGTGCAGGACAGCACAATATAGATTATACAAATGCCAGTCGACTTAAATATATTATACAGAAACAATGTATTGTACTGGCTCATGGAAAACTACAGTGTGGGCGGTCGCCGGTTCGATAACCGGTCGGGTCACCCAAAGTCTTGAAAATGGCACTAGAAGCTTCCTTGCTTTGTGCTCAGCATTTAGAAGACAGGTTTAAGTCTGGTCGGCCCGATGTTAATATAATGTGAATTGATGGGGTATCATACCGTTTCTCTGTGGCATGATACTCCAGTGTGGCAGCGATCAAGTAAACAATGTCGCGATATGATTGAAAAAATGTAAAAAACGACGAATGCAACTGTCTTGTTGATTTATTCATATGCAAGTTTTCAGCAAAAACTACTCGCACACACATGCAACGGCTATGGTTTCTTTGATACAAAAGACGAATTTCTACAGTTCCACCTTAAAGATACGTTTTCTGTCGTATCAACAAAGTCAATACTTATTTATGAAAAAAAAGTCAGAACAAGTAACGGAAGCCACATAGATTAAAAGAAGATTACTAGAGGTAATATCAGCAAACATAAATCATTCTGAAGATGCGATTTCCAGTAAAAGCAACGCAAAAAACATCTAGAATTCCTGAAGACGATGTGTATCAGCAAAATCAACCTTTAAATGAACTTAATATTTGATCACAGGTGAACTGATGGATTTGATACATAACATAGTCTGCAGTACGGACCCAGCTCTCCTGACTGGTCCGTGAAATAGCAGTGACGGGAAAGCCGCGTTTGAGCACGTTGATTGGTCAGTTACTTCTTCTGAAAGTTTGAATGACCTCACAGTTTAGTTAATGTTCAATTGCTATGAATTGGTGGACAGGAATAGAATTCTCTGCTTTTTCAGTGGGGGTTAATAGACATGATTCCTATCGAGTGAATAAAAAGCAAATAATGTTGAGATTGGATTTATTTATATTGCAATACTGGTTGTTTACGTGAACATACGGGTTTACTGACCCCAAATTTAATTTTACCAGTCTAATGGACATTTGGTGGATGTACCATTCTCGAACTATTTTATTAAAACCAAACATTAAACCAGTTTGCTGACTTCCCCTTTGGGTTCTTTTCAAAGAAACCAACTTGTCTAATTTACGGGTACTTCTTCTTGCACAAGACAGTCCGATATATGTTTGAAATAAGGCATTTTACTTACGACTAGATCTCGGGTTTCCAAAGTAAAAAAGTGCCGAGGGTAAAAAGTGGTTTTGTGCCAGATAAATACTGATCTTAAACTCTTCATTCCAAATCTAACAGGAGACATAAAGCTGCGGGAAGACAGAACAGTTTTTGGGACACAGAATACGACGTTGTCTTGTTATACTTATTGTACAGTGTTTAACTGTAGCTTCAAAAAAATGCATCCTTATAGTACAATGAAATACATCTGTCAGTAAGATGGAAAATGTTGGTTCAATCCCAACTAAGGATATCTGTTGGAGGCTTCTTATACGACGCAGTGCGAATATGTTTTGAATTTATGGAATGAGGGTTAGCTTGCGTTTTTTTTCAAGAATGATAACATAATTTTGAGTTTTCATCCGGTGTTGAAAAAATAGGTCATTTTAACGTCTGTCTGAAGCCCTCGATTAGACTAGGGAATGTTTTTTATCTCCAAATAAAAACTCAAAATTGTATCTTTTGTCCCTGTTTAATTTACAATATATTTTCAAACTATTTCAGATGAGAGAATAATGATGGTGTAATTTTTCTATAAAGGAGTGTACATGCATCTAGCTACCAATTTAATGTCTTTGTTGGAGCAGCGACTTCCTCCACATGTAGCATAAGCGCGCATAATTCATTGGGAATCTGCAGTTGACGTCGCATGAAACGTAATAGTCCACAAGCAAAGCTATGTCATGTCGCCAATGAAATACAAACTGGTACTTTTTAGCACTTCCCAACTGCAACTCGCATTATTGTATATAAGGGTCACTTAAGAAATTGACACTGGGCGCTGCCATATTGAAACGTCACGATCACGTGTTATAAACACAGCATTCGATACAAGATGGTCGTCACTGCCTTTCAAAACAGTGCATTATGGGAGTTTACAGCACTTGATACTAAACCCCGGCCATATTTACCGGCTGAGCCAACCCACTTTTCGGCTACAAGGAAAATGCAAATGCGGTGTGTGTAACAATTGACAGTGGCGTTTAAATTATCATTATGCATTGCCCTTTGCATATTTAACCGAAAATATTGAAAATTAAAATAAAACGACCTTAATTGAGGTCTTGAAACTTATCTTTTTTCAAGATTTGTGGCCGTTTATGACATATTTCTGCTGGGTTGATGTAAATCAATTTCAAATAACCATGTATTTAATCAATTATTATAATATGCTGAACCCATAACAACGGAAATAATAACAAAATCAAGCAGCTACAGTTATTTATTTATCAATACAACAGAAATATATTTTCTTCAGGCATAGAACCACCATGATTGGAAACAGGAAGCGCTTCCGTGGGGTATTATTTACCATAGATTAAAGAACAGAGTTGACGACATTGGAACAGTGAGATGGGGGGTGGTTTTCCAAAATGTTGATTGTAGGTGAAATTATATCTTTTTATGCTCGTGTGGTCTTAAATGACAAAGTGGACGCATTTCCTTCATAAAAACACAGTTTGTCATGTTATGCCTCAAATAAAACATGTGTGCATATTTACATTGAAATTTAATGACAAATCACAACATTTTGAAGACTTTTTGAATGATTAAAATGTGCAATTTTTTAATAATTTAAATTGAATTAGGTTAAAAAAATTTTTTTTGGTAAAATCAGTCAAACATATCAAAATTGCATGTCGGTCGACATCTCGTGCCTGTATATAATGACCATGTAGAAAGTGGAATTCTGACAAAAGTTTCAGTATCTAATGTCTGAAAATTGGCAGTATAACTGCAAATTGATAGTACTAAGTAAATAAGAGGTAATTAGAAAAAAATAGGTCTCTTATAGGCATAGCACCACCATTGGAAATAGGGTGCGCTTCCGTGGGGTAGTCGCATAATGGCGGTTATAAATAATCCTTGTTTCTTCTTCTTTAAATGTAAGTTTCACTTCTTTCATTTGGGTCTCTCTATGAATGACAAGCCTTCAAACCTTTATTATTTACTATAGAATAAGGAATAAAAATCAAATGTGGACTAACACCATGGTACCATAATTGGAAAAAAGAAGTGCTTCGTTGGGTAGTCGCATAATGGCGGTTATAAATAATCCTCGTTTTTTTCTTTTTGAAAAAATGCATTTTCCTTATTTTAATGCTGATTTTTTTTATTTGAATGGCATTATTAATGTATTTTGAGCATTTTGATAGCATTGTCATGTTTGAATTGTGAAATAAGAAAAAGAAATTGATGCTTGGAATTGGGGCATGGATACATGGTTTCAGAAGGGTCTCTCTATGAATGACAAGCCTTCAAACTTTTATTATTTACTAAAGAGTAAAGAACAAAAATCAATGCTGGGTTTACACCTTAAAAACAAGGTGAATTTTCGGTGTGGCGTATTTTCAGCACGTAAGAGCAGACATATAGCCGAGCATACACAAGTTTTGAGAAAAAAGACAGTATTTTTAGCTATAAAGCATCAGCTTTTGTTTTAGCTTTGTTTTTTTAACATAGTCCCTCAGAATCTCGTTTACAGCACCCCCCTAGTGGTAGGTGTTAATCAGATGATTTTCGTTGTGTTTTCCTTATAAAATGGTCAATATTAATTGAAATATTTTTTAATCACACTTTTAAATTACTTATTTGATTACCTGTAATAAGATTTAAATTAAAGTCTTTAATAAACTCAGATAAAAAGCAATTTTGGTTACTTTTACATTGAATTGTTACGTCGATTTTGATTTAAACGCGGTTTTTAAAATAACAAATTTTGAACATTCTCGCTTGATTGCGCAAAAATGCTCTGGTATCTGATATTCTTTAATTTTACATAATTTTCATGTTAAACTTTATTCATTTCATTGCAATATGAAGGATGTTCACGCTTGTTTTTTTCATTGATTCGAATGCAATAGGTAAATAATTCATGATTTTGAATAGTACTACTCATAACACAATCAAGGTCAATATATGGTTGATCTTGATTAAACAGATGTGAGACTCCTTTAACTTAACATTACAGTTGATTGTTACTGTTGACTGTTATTATATAATTATTTATAATTGTTTATTGTTTACCGGTAGTCAATATTGACCATTTGAGGCGGCCGTGACCTTACTACTAATATCAGGTAATTGGCTGTATTCAAAGTGAGTATTTGTCAGTTTTTGTATTAAGCATATACTATTTATAAATGTTAAACTATATGCCTCAATTTTCCAGGTTTTGAATAAATGTATTATACGTATTATCATTGAATGTCTTATTTAATTTAATCTATTTGCATATTTTCAATTTCTGACTGACACAAAACTAATGAATAAAACCACTGCATTGAATATATTTCATGATTGAAACTGTTACTGTTGTACTTTTAGTGCTTGTGCCGTCGAGTCCCAGGCTATCTATAGAACCAGAAATTCTTATTTCAAAATACAAACTTCATTCATACAAACCAAGGGTGTAGACGCAAATTTGAGTATAGGTGCGGCTAAACTGTTGATGAAAACGAATTAACAACGACAAATGCCATTATCGTTCGAATCTAAGATACGTATCAAATAAGTAAAACTAAAAAGTTTGAAAATAAGCTAATAAATGTAGACAAGTTAACTATTGGTGCGGCGCCAGTGAGGTTAATTGTGGCCAAATGTCCTACTCTCGATGTAATTACAGGAGCAGGCTCTCGTATTCTACTAAGATCGTAATACGTATACATAGCATGTAATAACTTTTCCACTGACTCGTCACTTTTAATTATTTATGACATGTGTATATGCTGTTCCAAAATTAACAAACAGTGTCTCGTGTGTTTCACAGATGTAAACCATGTCAGTGAAGTTTTCTTATCAGTAAAATATTTAAGCCGGTTTTTTATTTATTTTGTTTGAATGGGGTTTAATGCCATTTCCACACATTTCAGGTTATATATGGCATATCCAGTTTTATTGGTGGAGGAAGACCTCAGACTGAGAAGAACCACCGTCCTTCCGCAAGTAACTGGAAACTTTCTCACATGCAGTTTTTGGAGCGAGCGGGACTCGAACTTTAGATGTGATAGGTAAGTGATCTTGAGACGGCGCCTTAGACCACTCAGCCACGGAGGACCCTACCGGGTTATTATCTCTGAAAATACAAATCAATTTGAATAAATGCGCTTATAAATAAACGGGTCTCTAGCAGAGACACAAATACAATCTTTCTTGTCATTAACACTTTTAATAAAATTTGGGCTCAATGTTTAAAAATATTTTTTATAAACTTCTGGCTACAAAGTAGGCACAGCTCAGCTGAAGATTTTGAAATTTTAAATTATTTCTCAAACAATTATACCATTTCCAGGGAAGACCAATTTAATAGTGCTATTTTTCTTTATTACTACCAAGACCACCAATGAGTTGTTGTTGGTGTTTAGAGGCGTTTTCAACTTGACTCAGTTTTATAAGCGCTACCATACCGCAGTATCATGCTGCAAACCAATGGTATGATACTGCATCCAGTCACCGTCGCGGTAACATCAGTGAGGGGTTCTGTATATAAACATAATACAATAATACGACAACTTCTTACAATATCTCCCCATGCTAACGACTAAGATATCTTAGCTCACGCGCGTATCCAGGAATCGCGGACTTAGAGCACGCCATTCTAAAATTAGGCAAACATACTTGTAGTTGCTTAACCGGTATCTTAGTTGATTGTTACCGCCTCTGTACTCTCGCCAACAAGTTGTTTATAATATTGAACCCTTAGTTTAACAAAAACCCTTAGTGTAACAATTGTTGGGACAGCACAAGTTCTTCATCACGGCAAAAATGTATATAGAAAGTTAGATCGTGTTGTACTTTGTTTTAATTGAGTTATGTTCTTTGTAGCACAAAAATATCGCATTAAAGTATTCATTACAGAACAATAACTTTGTGGAGTAAAAAAACAAGACGACGACGACGACGACAACAACAAAAACAACAACAACAACAACACTGAGTAAAACAACAATAAAAACAAATAAGCAGGAAGGTAGAGTGGTAAAGAGTTAGCCGCTCACGCCAGAGGCTGCGCGTTCGTTCCCGAGCCCGAACCTCTGTTCTGGTTATACCCAGAAAGCAGACTCGAGATCGGTTTATATAAGCTCTGAGCTTTCTTCGCATTCATTCTAAAATAAATAAGTATAAACTATCAAATACACATTTTAAATGAGGATCAACACACTTTAGGTTATACATACATATTTATGGCATATCATGTTAAATGGGTTTCAACACACTTCAGGGTATACATACATATTTATGGCATATCATGTTTAATGGGTTTCAACAAACTTTAGGGTATACATACATATTTATGGCATATCATATTTTATTGACAGAAAACTACCTCAAAATGTCTGTTAGTATAACCCCCATCCTTCCGCAAGTTATTCATAAAACAAGTCTAAGATAATTGTTTGGACGGAGAGGGACTCGAACCACCGACCTCAGCGGTGAGAGGTGCGTGATCTTGAGGCGGCACCTTACACCACTCGGCCTCAGATAAAACAACAACGATGTTCTACATGTAGTAAATGTATGCCATTAAATTGATTTGATTGTCGTAAAAATGGACGTTGACATATATTTTAGGCTTGTTGAACGTTAAGAGCACAAATGTTACTGCAAATGAGCTGGTAAGCTGTAAAATGGAATTACCATCAGCTATTGTTCTTTAAGGAAACCGTTTCCCAGAAAGCATTTTATTGGTTAAGGAAACTAAGAATCTGTCTTGTGGACATGGTTGGTGCTCAAGCTATCTGTATCATGTAACCTGTACGAAGTCGATGATATCAAGAACATTTAGGCGCTTCATGTTGGCTTGGCAGTCACTAACCTGTCATTTGAATAAAATTTGTCAACCCGCAGTATTTCATAAACACCTTAATAATTGATTTTGTGTAGTTTTGCCAATTGCTACGGTGTCCTATTTGGGGCCATCGCGGAATATTTATTATTTTAAGTTGTTTCGTTGTTAACAGTTTCGACCTTTTTTAACGTCAATCGCCTTATCAATTTGTTATCTTTAAATACGAACACATTAGAAAAAGTAGTTTCGTGTTGGAATAGGAACGGACTCTGTAATTTTCTATGACTTATTCACATTGATTATTGAAAATATTTTGTCTTGGGGGTGTTGTAAGCAAAGGGAAATAACCGCGACTTGTTTAACAAAACAAGACAGTAGCGATTATCTTTTCATGCCGCCGGTCACCTATTACTACATGTAGTTAACATGGACGCGTGTGTGTGCATTCAGGCGTAGTACCACCATTGACAAATTGGAGACATTTCTTTCATAAAAAAACATTTTGGTATGTTTATGCCTCAAATAAAGGATATATGTGCATAATTACTACATTGAAATTTCATGAAAAATCACAAAATTATGAAGATTTTTTTATTTTGTATGACCCAAACTGCAATTTTTTAGCATATATGTTGTATTAAATAATATATTTTGGTAAGATACTGTAATGTGTCATGAGACTATTTTTGTGTAAAAAATTTAATGGAAATTTGTTTTTAGGCTAAAATTAGGCAAACACATCAAAATTGCATGTCAGTCGACATCTCATTAGTTGTTGAACAGTCATAGTACATGTATTAGTTGTGGAACAGTCCTAGTATATGTATTAGTTGTGGAACAGTCATAGTATATGTATTAGTTGTGGAACAGTCCTAGTATACGTATTAGTTGTGGAACAGTATTACTATAGGTATAAGTGTGCAGAAAAGCCATAGTATACGTATTAGTTGTGGAACAGTCAAAATATACGTATTAGTTGTGGAACAGTCACAGTATACGTATCACTTGAGGAACAGTCATACTTTACGTATTAGTTGTGGAACAGTCAAAATATACGTATTAGTTGTGGAACAGTCATAGAATACGTATTACTTTAGGAACAATCATAGTAAACGTATAAGTTGTGGAACATTCATAGTAAACGTATAAGTTGTGGAACAGTCACAGTATACGTATTAGTTGTGGAACAGTCATAGTAAACGTATAAGTTGTGGAACATTCATAGTATACGTATTAGTTGTGGAACAGTCATAGTATACGTATTAGTTGCGGAACAGTCACAGTATACGTATAAGTTGTGGAACAGCCATAGTATACGTATTAGATGTGGAACAGTCACAGTATACGTATTAGTTGTGGAACAGTCATAGTATACGTATTAGTTGCGGAACAGTCACAGTATACGTATTAGTTGTGGAACAGCAACAGTATACGTATTAGTTGTGGAACAGCCACAGTATACGTATTAGTTGTGGAACAGTCATAGTATACGTATTAGTTGTGGAACAGCCACAGTATATGTATTAGTTGTGGAACAGCAACA
Organism: Panopea generosa; assembly: GCA_029582155.1. Lineage (NCBI taxonomy): Eukaryota > Metazoa > Mollusca > Bivalvia > Adapedonta > Hiatellidae > Panopea > Panopea generosa. The sequence continues at coordinate 24,598,081 of CM055899.1, read as the reverse complement.
GTATACGTATTAGTTGTGGAACAGCAACAGTATACGTATTAGTTGTGGAACAGTCATAGTATACGTATTAGTTGTGGAACAGTCACAGTATACGTATTAGTTGCGGAACAGTCATACTATACGTATTAGTTGTGGAACAGTCATAGAATACGTATTAGTTGTGGAACAGTCACAGTATACGTATTAGTTGTGGAACAGCAACAGTATACGTATTAGTTGTGGAACAGTCATAGTATACGTATTAGTTGCGAAACAGTCCTAGTATACGTATTAGTTGTGGAACAGCCACAGTATACGTATTAGTTGTGGAACAGCAACAGTATACGTATTAGTTGTGGAACAGTCACAGTATATGTATTAGTTGTGGAACAGTCACAGTATACGTATTAGTTGCGGAACAGTCCTAGTATACGTATTAGTTGTGGAACAGTCATAGTATACGTATTAGTTGTGGAACAGTCACAGTATACGTATTAGTTGTGGAACAGTCATAGTATACGTATTAGTTGTGGAACAGTCATAGTATACGTATTAGTTGTGGAACAGTCATAGTATACGTATTAGTTGTGGAACAGTCATAGTATACGTATTAGTTGTGGAACAGCCACAGTATACGTATTAGTTGTGGAACAGCCACAGTATACGTATTAGTTGTGGAACAGCAACAGTATACGTATTAGTTGTGGAACAGTCATAGTATACGTATTAGTTGTGGAACAGTCACAGTATACGTATTAGTTGCGGAACAGTCACAGTATACGTATAAGTTGTGGAACAGTCACAGTATACGTATTAGTTGTGGAACAGTCATAGTATACGTATTAGTTGTGGAACAGCCACAGTATACGTATTAGTTGTGGAACAGCAACAGTATACGTATAAGTTGTGGAACAGTCATAGTATACGTATTAGTTGTGGAACAGTCACAGTATACGTATTAGTTGCGGAACAGTCCTAGTATACGTATTAGTTGTGGAACAGTCATAGTATATGTATTAGTTGTGGAACAGTCATAGTATACGTATTAGTTGTGGAACAGTCACAGTATATGTATTAGTTGCGGAACAGTCCTAGTATACGTATTAGTTGTGGAACAGTCATAGTATATGTATTAGTTGTGGAACAGTCATAGTATACGTATTAGTTGTGGAACAGTCACAGTATACGTATTAGTTGTGGAACAGTCATAGTATACGTATTAGTTGTGGAACAGTCACAATATACGTATTAGTTGTGGAACAGTCACAGTATACGTATTAGTTGTGGAACAGTCATACTATACGTATTAGTTGTGGAACAGTCATAGAATACGTATTACTTTAGGAACAATCATAGTAAACGTATAAGTTGTGGAACATTCATACTATACGTATTAGTTGTGGAACAGTCATAGAATACGTATTACTTTAGGAACAATCATAGTAAACGTATAAGTTGTGGAACATTCATAGTAAACGTATAAGTTGTGGAACAGTCATAGTATACGTATTAGTTGTGGAACAGTCATAGTATATGTATTAGTTGTGGAACAGTCACAGTATACGTATTAGTTGTGGAACAGTCACAGTATACGTATTAGTTGTGGAACAGTCATACTATACGTATTAGTTGTGGAACAGTCATAGTATATGTATTAGTTGTGGAACAGTCATAGTATACGTATTAGTTGTGGAACAGTCACAGTATACGTATTAGTTGTGGAACAGTCATACTATACGTATTAGTTGTGATACGTATTAGTTGTGGAACAGTCATACTATACGTATTAGTTGTGGAACAGTCATACTATACGTATTAGTTGTGGAACAGTCACAGTATACGTATTAGTTGTGGAACAGTCATAGTATACGTATTAGTTGTGGAACAGTCATAGAATACGTATTACTTTAGGAACAATCATAGTAAACGTATAAGTTGTGGAACATTCATAGTAAACGTATAAGTTGTGGAACAGTCATAGTATACGTATTAGTTGTGGAACAGTCATACTATACGTATTAGTTGTGGAACAGTCATACTATACGTATTAGTTGTGGAACATTCATAGTAAACGTATAAGTTGTGGAACAGTCACAGTATACGTATTAGTTGTGGAACAGTCATACTATACGTATTAGTTGTGGAACAGTCATACTATACGTATTAGTTGTGGAACAGTCATACTATACGTATTAGTTGTGGAACAGTCATACTATACGTATTAGTTGTGGAACAGTCATACTATACGTATTAGTTGTGGAACAGTCATAGTATATGTATTAGTTGTGGAACAGCCACAGTATACGTATTAGTTGTGGAACAGTCATACTATACGTATTAGTTGTGGAACAGTCATACTATACGTATTAGTTGTGATACGTATTAGTTGTGGAACAGTCATACTATACGTATTAGTTGTGGAACAGTCATACTATACGTATTAGTTGTGGAACAGTCACAGTATACGTATTAGTTGTGGAACAGTCATAGTATACGTATTAGTTGTGGAACAGTCATAGAATACGTATTACTTTAGGAACAATCATAGTAAACGTATAAGTTGTGGAACATTCATAGTAAACGTATAAGTTGTGGAACAGTCATAGTATACGTATTAGTTGTGGAACAGTCATAGTATACGTATTAGTTGTGGAACAGTCATAGTATACGTATTAGTTGTGGAACAGTCATAGTATATGTATTAGTTGTGGAACAGTCATAGTATACGTATTAGTTGTGGAACAGTCATAGTATACGTATTAGTTGTGGAACAGTCATAGTATACGTATTAGTTGTGGAACAGTCATACTATACGTATTAGTTGTGGAACAGTCATAGTATACGTATTAGTTGTGGAACAGTCATAGTATACGTATTAGTTGTGGAACAGCAACAGTATACGTATTAGTTGCGGAACAGTCCTAGTATACGTATTAGTTGTGGAACAGTCATAGTATACGTATTAGTTGTGGAACAGCAACAGTATACGTATTAGTTGTGGAACAGTCCTAGTATACGTATTAGTTGTGGAACAGCAACAGTATACGTATTAGTTGTGGAACAGTCCTAGTATACGTATTAGTTGTGGAACAGCAACAGTATACGTATTAGTTGCGGAACAGTCCTAGTATACGTATTAGTTGTGGAACAGTCATAGTATACGTATTAGTTGTGGAACAGTCATAGTATACGTATTAGTTGTGGAACAGCAACAGTATACGTATTAGTTGCGGAACAGTCCTAGTATACGTATTAGTTGTGGAACAGTCATGGTATACGTATTAGTTGTGGAACAGTCATAGAATACGTATTACTTTAGGAACAATCATAGTAAACGTATAAGTTGTGGAACATTCATAGTAAACGTATAAGTTGTGGAACAGTCACAGTATACGTATTAGTTGTGGAACAGTCATAGTATACGTATTAGTTGTGGAACAGTCATAGTATACGTATTAGTTGTGGAACAGTCATAGTATACGTATTAGTTGTGGAACAGCAACAGTATACGTATTAGTTGCGGAACAGTCCTAGTATACGTATTAGTTGTGGAACAGTCATAGTATATGTATTAGTTGTGGAACAGTCATAGTATACGTATTAGTTGTGGAACAGTCATAGAATACGTATTACTTTAGGAACAATCATAGTAAACGTATAAGTTGTGGAACATTCATAGTAAACGTATAAGTTGTGGAACAGTCACAGTATACGTATTAGTTGTGGAACAGTCATAGTATACGTATTAGTTGTGGAACAGCAACAGTATACGTATTAGTTGCGGAACAGTCCTAGTATACGTATTAGTTGTGGAACAGTCATAGTATATGTATTAGTTGTGGAACAGTCATACTATACGTATTAGTTGTGGAACAGTCATAGAATACGTATTACTTTAGGAACAATCATAGTAAACGTATAAGTTGTGGAACATTCATAGTAAACGTATAAGTTGTGGAACAGTCACAGTATACGTATTAGTTGTGGAACAGTCATAGTAAACGTATAAGTTGTGGAACATTCATAGTATACGTATTAGTTGTGGAACAGTCATAGTATACGTATTAGTTGCGGAACAGTCACATTTTACGTATTAGTTGCGGAACAGTCACAGTATACGTATAAGTTGTGGAACAGTCATACTTTACGTATTAGTTGTGGAACAGTCACAGTATACGTATTAGTTGTGGAACAGCAACAGTATACGTATTAGTTGTGGAACAGTCCTAGTATACGTATTAGTTGTGGAACAGTCACAGTATACGTATTAGTTGTGGAACAGTCCTAGTATACGTATTAGTTGTGGAACAGCCACAGTATACGTATTAGTTGTGGAACAGCAACAGTATACGTATTAGTTGTGGAACAGCAACAGTATACGTATTAGTTGTGGAACAGTCCTAGTATACGTATTAGTTGTGGAACAGTCATAGTATACGTATTAGTTGTGGAACAGCCACAGTATACGTATTAGTTGTGGAACAGCAATAGTATACGTATTAGTTGTGGAACAGTCATAGTATACGTATTAGTTGTGGAACATTCATAGTATACGTATTAGTTGTGGAACAGTCATAGTATACGTATTAGTTGTGGAACAGTCACATTTTACGTATTAGTTGCGGAACAGTCACAGTATACGTATAAGTTGTGGAACAGTCATACTATACGTATTAGTTGTGGAACAGTCATAGTATACGTATTAGTTGTGGAACAGCCACAGTATACGTATTAGTTGTGGAACAGCCACAGTATACGTATTAGTTGCGGAACAGTCCTAGTATACGTATTAGTTGTGGAACAGTCACAGTATACGTATTAGTTGTGGAACAGTCACAGTATACGTATTAGTTGCGGAACAGTCCTAGTATACGTATTAGTTGTGGAACAGTCATAGAATACGTATTACTTTAGGAACAATCACAGTAAACGTATAAGTTGTGGAACATTCATAGTAAACGTATAAGTTGTGGAACAGTCACAGTATACGTATTAGTTGTGGAACAGTCATAGTAAACGTATAAGTTGTGGAACATTCATAGTATACGTATTAGTTGTGGAACAGTCACAGTATACGTATTAGTTGTGGAACAGTCACAGTATATGTATTAGTTGTGGAACAGCAACAGTATACGTATTAGTTGTGGAACAGCCACAGTATACGTATAAGTTGTGGAACAGCAACAGTATACGTATTAGTTGTGGAACAGCAACAGTATATGTATTAGTTGTGGAACAGCCACAGTATATGTATTAGTTGTGGAACAGCAACAGTATACGTATTAGTTGTGGAACAGTCACAGTATACGTATAAGTTGTGGAACAGCCACAGTATATGTATTAGTTGTGGAACAGTCATAGTATACGTATTAGTTGTGGAACAGCCACAGTATACGTATTAGTTGCGGAACAGTCACAGTATACGTATAAGTTGTGGAACAGCCACAGTATACGTATTAGTTGTGGAACAGCCACAATATACGTATAAGTTGTGGAACAGCCACAGTATACGTATTAGTTGTGGAACAGCAACAGTATACGTATTAATTGTGGAACAGTCACAGTATACGTATTAGTTGTGGAACAGCCACAGTATACGTATTAGTTGTGGAACAGCCACAGTATACGTATTAGTTGTGGAACAGCAACAGTATACGTATTAGTTGTGGAACAGTCCTAGTATACGTATTAGTTGTGGAACAGCAACAGTATACGTATTAGTTGCGGAACAGTCCTAGTATACGTATTAGTTGTGGAACAGTCACAGTATACGTATTAGTTGTGGAACAGTCACAGTATATGTATTAGTTGTGGAACAGCCACAGTATATGTATTAGTTGTGGAACAGTCATAGAATACGTATTAGTTGTGGAACAGCAACAGTATACGTATTAGTTGTGGAACAGCCACAGTATACGTATTCGTTGTGGAACAGCCACAGTATATGTATTAGTTGTGGAACAGTCACAGTATACGTATTAGTTGTGGAACAGTCATAGTATACGTATTAGTTGTGGAACAGTCATAGTATACGTATTAGTTGTGGAACAGCCACAGTATACGTATTAGTTGTGGAACAGTCACAGTATACGTATTAGTTGTGGAACAGTCACAGTATACGTATAAGTTGTGGAACAGCCACAGTATACGTATTAGTTGTGGAACAGTCACAGTATACGTATTAGTTGTGGAACAGTCATAGTATACGTATTAGTTGTGGAACAGTCACAGTATACGTATTAGTTGTGGAACAGTCACAGTATACGTATAAGTTGTGGAACAGCCACAGTATATGTATTAGTTGTGGAACAGCCACAGTATACGTATCAGTTGTGGAACAGCCACAGTATACGTATCAGTTGTGGAACAGTCACAGTATACGTATTAGTTGTGGAACAGTCATAGTATATGTATTAGTTGTGGAACAGTCATAGTATACGTATAAGTTGTGGAACATTCACAGTATACGTATTACTTGTGGAACAGTCACAGTTTATGTATTAGTTGTGGAACAGTCCTAGTATACGTATTAGTTGTGGAACAGTCACAGTATACGTATCAGTTGTGGAACAGCCACAGTATATGTATTAGTTGTGGAACAGTCCGAGTATACGTATTAGTTGTGGAACAGTCACAGTATACGTATAAGTTGTGGAACAGTCACAGTATATGTATTAGTTGTGGAACAGTCCTAGTATACGTATAAGTTGTGGAACAGTCACAGTATACGTATAAGTTGTGGAACAGCCACAGTATATGTATTAGTTGTGGAACAGCCACAGTATACGTATTAGTTGTGGAACAGCCACAGTATACGTATAAGTTGTGGAACAGTCACAGTATACGTATTAGTTGTTGAACAGTCATAGTATACGTATTAGTTGTGGAACAGTCATAGTATACGTATAAGTTGTGGAACAGTCACAGTATACGTATTAGTTGTGGAACAGTCACAGTATATGTATTAGTTGTGGAACAGTCACAGTATACGTATTAGTTGTGGAACAGTCACAGTATACGTATTAGTTGTGGAACAGTCACAGTATACGTATTAGTTGTGGAACAGCCACAGTATACGTATTAGTTGTGGAACAGTCATAGTATACGTATTAGTTGTGGAACAGTCACAGTATACGTATTAGTTGTGGAACAGTCACATTATACGTATTAGTTGTGGAACAGCCACAGTATACGTATTAGTTGTGGAACAGTCACAGTATACGTATTAGTTGTGGAACAGCAACAGTATACGTATAAGTTGTGGAACAGCCACAGTATACGTATTAGTTGTGGAACAGTCATAGTATACGTATTAGTTGTGGAACAGTCATAGTATACGTATTAGTTGTGGAACAGTCACAGTATACGTATAAGTTGTGGAACAGCCACAGTATATGTATTAGTTGTGGAACAGCCACAGTATATGTATTAGTTGTGGAACAGCAACAGTATACGTATTAGTTGTGGAACAGTCACAGTATACGTATAAGTTGTGGAACAGTCACAGTATACGTATTAGTTGTGGAACAGTCACAGTATACGTATTAGTTGTGGAACAGCAACAGTATACGTATTAGTTGTGGAACAGTCACAGTATACGTATTAGTTGTGGAACAGTCACAGTATACGTATTAGTTGTGGAACAGTCACAGTATACGTATAAGTTGTGGAACAGTCAAAGTATACGTATTAGTTGTGGAACAGTCACAGTATATGTATTAGTTGTGGAACAGTCACAGTATATGTATTAGTTGTGGAACAGCAACAGTATACGTATTAGTTGTGGAACAGTCATAGTATACGTATTAGTTGTGGAACAGTCACAGTATACGTATTAGTTGTGGAACAGTCACAGTATACGTATAAGTTGTGGAAAAGTCACAGTATACGTATTAGTTGTGGAACAGTCACAGTATACGTATTAGTTGTGGAACAGCAACAGTATACGTATTAGTTGTGGAACAGTCATAGTATACGTATTAGTTGTGGAACAGTCACAGTATACGTATTAGTTGTGGAACAGCAACATTATACGTATTAGTTGTGGAACAGCCACAGTATATGTATTAGTTGCGGAACAGTCCTAGTATACGTATTAATTTTGGAACAGTCACAGTATACGTATTAGTTGCGGAACAGTCACAGTATATGTATTAGTTGTGGAACAGTCCTAGTATACGTATTAGTTGTGGAACAGTCACAGTATACGTATCAGTTGTGGAACAGTCACAGTATACGTATCAGTTGTGGAACAGCAACAGTATACGTATCAGTTGTGGAACAGTCACAGTATACGTATCAGTTGTGGAACAGTCACAGTATACGTATTAGTTGTGGAACAGCAACAGTATACGTATTAGTTGTGGAACAGTCACAGTATACGTATAAGTTGTGGAACAGTCACAGTATACGTATTAGTTGTGGAACAGCAACAGTATACGTATTAGTTGTGGAACAGCAACAGTATACGTATTAGTTGTGGAACAGTCACAGTATACGTATTAGTTGTGGAACAGCAACAGTATACGTATTAGTTGTGGAACAGCAACAGTATACGTATTAGTTGCGGAACAGTCCTAGTATACGTATTAGTTGTGGAACAGTCATAGTATACGTATTAGTTGTGGAACAGCCACAGTATACGTATTAGTTGTGGAACAGCCACAGTATACGTATTAGTTGTGGAACAGCAACAGTATACGTATTAGTTGTGGAACAGTCACAGTATACGTATAAGTTGTGGAACAGTCATAGTATACGTATTAGTTGTGGAACAGCCACAGTATACGTATTAGTTGTGGAACAGTCCTAGTATACGTATTAGTTGTGGAACAGTCATAGTATACGTATTAGTTGTGGAACAGTCATAGTATACGTATTAGTTGTGGAACAGCAACAGTATACGTATTAGTTGTGGAACAGTCCTAGTATACGTATTAGTTGTGGAACAGTCATAGTATACGTATTAGTTGTGGAACAGTCATAGTATACGTATTAGTTGTGGAACAGCCACAGTATACGTATTAGTTGTGGAACAGCAACAGTATACGTATTAGTTGTGGAACAGTCCTAGTATACGTATTAGTTGTGGAACAGTCACAGTATACGTATAAGTTGTGGAACAGTCATAGTATACGTATTAGTTGTGGAACAGCCACAGTATACGTATTAGTTGTGGAACAGCAACAGTATACGTATTAGTTGTGGAACAGTCCTAGTATACGTATTAGTTGTGGAACAGTCATAGTATACGTATTAGTTGTGGAACAGTCATAGTATACGTATTAGTTGTGGAACAGCAACAGTATACGTATTAGTTGTGGAACAGTCCTAGTATACGTATTAGTTCTGGAACAGTCATAGTATACGTATTAGTTGTGGAACAGCCACAGTATATGTATTAGTTGTGGAACAGCCACAGTATACGTATTAGTTGTGGAACAGTCACAGTATACGTATCAGTTGTGGAACAGTCACAGTATACGTATTAGTTGTGGAACAGCAACAGTATACGTATTAGTTGTGGAACAGTCACAGTATACGTATTAGTTGTGGAACAGTCACAGTATACGTATTAGTTGTGGAACAGCAACAGTATACGTATTAGTTGTGGAACAGCAACAGTATACGTATTAGTTGTGGAACAGTCACAGTATACGTATTAGTTGTGGAACAGTCACAGTATATGTATTAGTTGTGGAACAGCAACAGTATACGTATTAGTTGTGGAACAGTCATAGTATACGTATAAGTTGTGGAACAGCCACAGTATACGTATTAGTTGTGGAACAGTCATAGTATACGTATTAGTTGTGGAACAGTCACAGTATACGTATTAGTTGTGGAACAGTCATAGTATATGTATTAGTTGTGGAACAGTCACAGTATACGTATAAGTTGTGGAACAGTCATAGTATACGTATTAGTTGTGGAACAGTCATAGTATACGTATTAGTTGTGGAACAGCAACAGTATATGTATTAGTTGTGGAACAGTCACAGTATACGTATAAGTTGTGGAACAGCCACAGTATACGTATTAGTTGTGGAACAGTCATAGTATACGTATTAGTTGTGGAACAGTCATAGTATACGTATTAGTTGTGGAACAGCAACAGTATATGTATTAGTTGTGGAACAGTCACAGTATACGTATAAGTTGTGGAACAGCCACAGTATACGTATTAGTTGTGGAACAGTCACAGTATACGTATTAGTTGCGGAACAGTCACAGTATACGTATAAGTTGTGGAACAGCCACAGTATACGTATTAGTTGTGGAACAGTCATAGTATACGTATTAGTTGTGGAACAGCAACAGTATACGTATTAGTTGTGGAACAGTCATAGTATACGTATAAGTTGTGGAACAGCCATAGTATACGTATTAGTTGTGGAACAGCAACAGTATACGTATTAGTTGTGGAACAGCAACAGTATACGTATTAGTTGTGGAACAGTCATAGTATACGTATTAGTTGTGGAACAGTCATAGTATACGTATTAGTTGTGGAACAGTCATAGTATACGTATTAGTTGTGGAACAGCAACAGTAAACGTATTAGTTGTGGAACAGCAACAGTATACGTATAAGTTGTGGGACAGCCATAGTATACGTATTAGTTGTGGAACAGCAACAGTATACGTATTAGTTGTGGAACAGCAACAGTATACGTATTAGTTGTGGAACAGTCATAGTATACGTATTAGTTGTGGAACAGTCACAGTATACGTATTAGTTGTGGAACAGCAACAGTATACGTATTAGTTGTGGAACAGCAACAGTATACGTATTAGTTGTGGAACAGCAACAGTATACGTATTAGTTGTGGAACAGTCACAGTATACGTATTAGTTGTGGAACAGTCATAGTATACGTATTAGTTGTGGAACAGCCACAGTATACGTATTAGTTGTGGAACAGCAACAGTATACGTATTAGTTGCGGAACAGTCCTAGTATACGTATTAGTTGTCGAACAGTCACAGTATACGTATTAGTTGTGGAACAGTCACAGTATACGTATAAGTTGTGGAACAGCCACAGTATATGTATTAGTTGTGGAACAGTCATAGTATACGTATAAGTTGTGGAACAGCCACAGTATATGTATTATTTGTGGAACAGTCATAGTATACGTATTAGTTGCGGAACAGTCACAGTATACGTATAAGTTGTGGAACAGCCACAGTATACGTATTAGTTGTGGAACAGTCATAGTATATGTATTAGTTGTGGAACAGCCACAGTATACGTATTAGTTGTGGAACAGCAACAGTATACGCATTAGTTGTGGAACAGTCATAGTATACGTATTAGTTGTGTAACAGTCACAGTATACGTATTAGTTGTGGTACAGCCACAGTATACGTATTAGTTGTGGAACAGCAACATTATACGTATTAGTTGTGGAACAGCCACAGTATACGTATTAGTTGTGGAACAGCCACAGTATACGTATTAGTTGTGGAACAGTCATAGTATACGTATTAGTTGTGGAACAGTCACAGTATACGTATAAGTTGTGGAACAGTCATAGTATATGTATAAGTTGTGGAACAGTCACAGTATACGTATTAGTTGTGGAACAGCCACAGTATACGTATTAGTTGTGGAACAGTCATAGTATACGTATTAGTTGTGGAACAGCAACAGTATACGTATTAGTTGTGGAACAGCCACAGTATACGTATTAGTTGTGGAACAGCAACAGTATACGTATTAGTTGTGGAACAGTCATAGTATATGTATTAGTTGTGGAACAGCCACAGTATACGTGTTAGTTGTGGAACAGCAACAGTATACGTATTAGTTGTGGAACAGCCACAGTATACGTATTAGTTGTGGAACAGTCACAGTATACGTATTAGTTGTGGAACAGTCACAGTATACGTATTAGTTGTGGAACAGTCACAGTATACGTATTAGTTGTGGAACAGCCACAGTATACGTATTAGTTGTGGAACAGTCATAGTATACGTATTAGTTGTGGAACAGTCACAGTATACGTATAAGTTGTGGAACAGTCATAATATACGTATTAGTTGTGGAACAGCCACAGTATACGTATTAGTTGTGGAACAGCAACAGTATACGTATTAGTTGCGGAACAGTCCTAGTATACGTATTAGTTGTGGAACAGTCACAGTATACGTATTAGTTGTGGAACAGTCACAGTATACGTATAAGTTGTGGAACAGCCACAGTATACGTATTAGTTGTGGAACAGTCACAGTATACGTATTAGTTGTGGAACAGTCACAGTATACGTATAAGTTGTGGAACAGTCATAGTATACGTATTAGTTGTGGAACAGCAACAGTATACGTATTAGTTGTGGAACAGTCATAGTATACGTATTAGTTGTGGAACAGCAACAGTATACGTATTAGTTGTGGAACAGCAACAGTATACGTATTAGTTGTGGAACAGCAACAGTATACGTATTAGTTGTGGAACAGTCACAGTATACGTATTAGTTGTGGAACAGTCACAGTATACGTATTAGTTGTGGAACAGCCACAGTATACGTATTAGTTGTGGAACAGTCATAGTATACGTATTAGTTGTGGAACAGTCACAGTATACGTATAAGTTGTGGAACAGTCATAGTATACGTATTAGTTGTGGAACAGCCACAGTATACGTATTAGTTGTGGAACAGCAACAGTATACGTATTAGTTGCGGAACAGTTCTAGTATACGTATTAGATGTGGAACAGTCACAGTATACGTATTAGTTGTGGAACAGTCACAGTATACGTATAAGTTGTGGAACAGCCACAGTATATGTATTAGTTGTGGAACAGTCATAGTATACGTATAAGTTGTGGAACAGCCACAGTGTACGTATTAGTTGTGGAACAGTCACAGTATACGTATTAGTTGCGGAACAGTCACAGTATACGTATAAGTTGTGGAACAGCCACAGTATACGTATTAGTTGTGGAACAGCAACAGTATACGTATTAGTTGCGGAACAGTCCTAGTATACGTATTAGTTGTGGAACAGCCACAGTATACGTATTAGTTGTGGAACAGTCATAGTATACGTATTAGTTGTGGAACAGCCACAGTATACGTATTAGTTGTGGAACAGCAACAGTATACGTATTAGTTGCGGAACAGTCCTAGTATACGTATTAGTTGTGGAACAGTCACAGTATACGTATTAGTTGTGGAACAGTCACAGTATACGTATAAGTTGTGGAACAGCAACAGTATATGTATTAGTTGTGGAACAGTCATAGTATACGTATAAGTTGTGGAACAGCCACAGTATACGTATTAGTTGTGGAACAGTCATAGTATACGTATTAGTTGCGGAACAGTCACAGTATACGTATAAGTTGTGGAACAGCCACAGTATACGTATTAGTTGTGGAACAGTCATAGTATATGTATTAGTTGTGGAACAGCAACAGTATACGTATTAGTTGTGGAACAGCAACAGTATACGTATTAGTTGTGGAACAGTCATAGTATATGTATTAGTTGTGGAACAGCCACAGTATACGTATTAGTTGTGGAACAGCAACAGTATACGTATTAGTTGTGGAACAGCCACAGTATACGTATTAGTTGTGGAACAGCCACAGTATACGTATTAGTTGTGGAACAGTCACAGTATACGTATAAGTTGTGGAACAGTCATAGTATATGTATTAGTTGTGGAACAGTCACAGTATACGTATTAGTTGTGGAACAGTCACAGTATACGTATTAGTTGTGGAACAGCCACAGTATACGTATTAGTTGTGGAACAGTCATAGTATACGTATTAGTTGTGGAACAGCCACAGTATACGTATTAGTTGTGGAACAGCCACAGTATACGTATTAGTTGTGGAACAGCCACAGTATACGTATAAGTTGTGGAACAGTCATAGTATATGTATTAGTTGTGGAACAGTCATAGTATACGTATTAGTTGTGGAACAGCCACAGTATACGTATTAGTTGTGGAACAGTCATAGTATACGTATTAGTTGCGGAACAGTCACAGTATACGTATAAGTTGTGGAACAGCCACAGTATACGTATTAGTTGTGGAACAGTCATAGTATATGTATTAGTTGTGGAACAGCCACAGTATACGTATTAGTTGTGGAACAGCAACAGTATACGTATTAGTTGTGGAACAGTCATAGTATACGTATTAGTTGTGGAACAGTCATAGTATATGTATTAGTTGTGGAACAGCCACAGTATACGTATTAGTTGTGGAACAGCAACAGTATACGTATTAGTTGTGGAACAGTCATAGTATATGTATTAGTTGTGGAACAGCCACAGTATACGTATTAGTTGTGGAACAGCCACAGTATACGTATAAGTTGTGGAACAGTCATAGTATATGTATTAGTTGTGGAACAGTCATAGTATACGTATTAGTTGTGGAACAGCCACAGTATACGTATTAGTTGTGGAACAGTCATAGTATACGTATTAGTTGCGGAACAGTCACAGTATACGTATAAGTTGTGGAACAGCCACAGTATACGTATTAGTTGTGGAACAGTCATAGTATATGTATTAGTTGTGGAACAGCCACAGTATACGTATTAGTTGTGGAACAGCAACAGTATACGTATTAGTTGTGGAACAGTCATAGTATATGTATTAGTTGTGGAACAGCCACAGTATACGTATTAGTTGTGGAACAGCAACAGTATACGTATTAGTTGTGGAACAGCCACAGTATATGTATTAGTTGTGGAACAGTCATAGTATACGTATAAGTTGTGGAACAGCCACAGTATACGTATTAGTTGTGGAACAGTCATAGTATACGTATTAGTTGCGGAACAGTCACAGTATACGTATAAGTTGTGGAACAGCCACAGTATACGTATTAGTTGTGGAACAGTCATAGTATATGTATTAGTTGTGGAACAGCCACAGTATACGTATTAGTTGTGGAACAGCAACAGTATACGTATTAGTTGTGGAACAGTCATAGTATATGTATTAGTTGTGGAACAGCCACAGTATACGTATTAGTTGTGGAACAGCAACAGTATACGTATTAGTTGTGGAACAGCCACAGTATACGTATTAGTTGTGGAACAGCCACAGTATACGTATTAGTTGTGGAACAGTCATAGTATACGTATTAGTTGTTGAACAGTCACAGTATACGTATAAGTTGTGGAACAGTCATAGTATACGTATTAGTTGTGGAACAGTCATAGTATACGTATTAGTTGTGGAACAGTCACAGTATACGTATTAGTTGTGGAACAGCCACAGTATACGTATTAGTTGTGGAACAGTCATAGTATACGTATTAGTTGTGGAACAGCCACAGTATACGTATTAGTTGTGGAACAGTCATAGTATACGTATTAGTTGTGGAACAGCCACAGTATACGTATTAGTTGTGGAACAGCCACAGTATACGTATAAGTTGTGGAACAGTCATAGTATATGTATTAGTTGTGGAACAGTCATAGTATACGTATTAGTTGTGGAACAGCCACAGTATACGTATTAGTTGTGGAACAGTCATAGTATACGTATTAGTTGCGGAAAAGTCACAGTATACGTATTAGTTGTGGAACAGCCACAGTATACGTATTAGTTGTGGAACAGTCATAGTATATGTATTAGTTGTGGAACAGCCACAGTATACGTATTAGTTGTGGAACAGCAACAGTATACGTATTAGTTGTGGAACAGTCATAGTATACGTATTAGTTGTGGAACAGTCATAGTATACGTATTAGTTGTGGAACAGCCACAGTATACGTATAAGTTGTGGAACAGCAACAGTATACGTATTAGTTGTGGAACAGTCATAGTATATGTATTAGTTGTGGAACAGCCACAGTATACGTATTAGTTGTGGAACAGCCACAGTATACGTATAAGTTGTGGAACAGTCATAGTATATGTATTAGTTGTGGAACAGTCATAGTATACGTATTAGTTGCGGAACAGTCACAGTATACGTATAAGTTGTGGAACAGCAACAGTATACGTATTAGTTGTGGAACAGTCATAGTATACGTATTAGTTGTGGAACAGCAACAGTATACGTATTAGTTGTGGAACAGCCACAGTATACGTATTAGTTGTGGAACAGTCATAGTATACGTATTAGTTGTGGAACAGCCACAGTATACGTATTAGTTGTGGAACAGCAACAGTATACGTATTAGTTGTGGAACAGCCACAGTATACGTATTAGTTGTGGAACAGTCATAGTATACGTATTAGTTGTGGAACAGCCACAGTATACGTATTAGTTGTGGAACAGCCACAGTATACGTATTAGTTGTGGAACAGCCACAGTATACGTATTAGTTGTGGAACAGCCACAGTATACGTATTAGTTGTGGAACAGTCACAGTATACGTATAAGTTGTGGAACAGTCATAGTATATATATAAGTTGTGGAACAGCAACAGTATACGTATTAGTTGTGGAACAGCAACAGTATATGTATTAGTTGTGGAACAGTCATAGTATACGTATTAGTTGTGGAACAGTCATAGTATACGTATAAGTTGTGGAACAGTCACAGTATACGTATAAGTTGTGGAACAGTCATAGTATACGTATTAGTTGTGGAACAGTCACAGTATACGTATAAGTTGTGGAACAGTCACAGTATACGTATTAGTTGTGGAACAGTCACAGTATACGTATTAGTTGTGGAACAGTCACAGTATACGTATTAGTTGTGGAACAGCCACAGTATACGTATAAGTTGTGGAACAGTCATAGTATACGTATTAGTTGTGGAACAGCAACAGTATACGTATTAGTTGTGGAACAGCAACAGTATACGTATTAGTTGTGGAACAGTCATAGTATACGTATTAGTTGTGGAACAGTCATAGTATACGTATAAGTTGTGGAACAGTCATAGTATACGTATTAGTCGTGGAACAGCCATAGTATACGTATCAGTTGTGGAACAGCAACAGTATATGTATTAGTTGTGGAACAGCAACAGTATACGTATTAGTAGTGGAACAGTCATAGTATACGTATTAGTTGTGGAACAGTCACAGTATACGTATTAGTTGTGGAACAGTCATAGTATACGTATAAGTTGTGGAACAGCCACAGTATACGTATAAGTTGTGGAACAGTCATAGTATACGTATTAGTTGTGGAACAGCCACAGTATACGTATAAGTTGTGGAACAGTCATAGTATACGTATTAGTTGTGGAACAGTCACAGTATACGTATAAGTTGTGGAACAGTCATAGTATACGTATAAGTTGTGGAACAGCAACAGTATACGTATTAGTTGTGGAACGGTCATAGTATACGTATTAGTTGTGGAACAGTCACAGTATACGTATTAGTTGTGGAACAGTCATAGTATACGTATAAGTTGTGGAACAGCCACAGTATACGTATTAGTTGTGGAACAGTCATAGTATACATATAAGTTGTGAAACAGCCACAGTATACGTATAAGTTGTGGAACAGTCATAGTATACGTATTAGTTGTGGAACAGTCACAGTATACGTATTAGTTGTGGAACAGTCATAGTATACGTATTAGTTGTGGAACAGTCACAGTATACGTATTAGTTGTGGAACAGCAACAGTATACGTATAAGTTGTGGAACAGTCATAGTATACGTATAAGTTGTGGAACAGCCACAGTATACGTATAAGTTGTGGAACAGTCATAGTATACGTATTAGTTGTGGAACAGCAACAGTATACGTATTAGTTGTGGAACAGTCATAGTATACGTATTAGTTGTGGAACAGCAACAGTATACGTATTAGTTGTGGAACAGTCACAGTATACGTATTAGTTGTGGAACAGCAACAGTATACGTATTAGTTGTGGAACAGCAACAGTATACGTATTAGTTGTGGAACAGTCACAGTATACGTATTAGTTGTGGAACAGCAACAGTATACGTATTAGTTGTGGAACAGTCACAGTATACGTATTAGTTGTGGAACAGTCACAGTATACGTATTAGTTGTGGAACAGTCATAGTATACGTATTAGTTGTGGAACAGTCACAGTATACGTATTAGTTGTGGAACAGTCACAGTATACGTATTAGTTGTGGAACAGTCACAGTATACGTATAAGTTGTGGAACAGCCACAGTATACGTATAAGTTGTGGAACAGTCATGGTATACGTATTAGTTGTGGAACAGCCACAGTATACGTATAAGTTGTGGAACAGTCATAGTATACGTATTAGTTGTGGAACAGTCACAGTATACGTATTAATTGTGGAACAGTCACAGTATATGTATTAGTTGTGGAACAGCAACAGTATACGTATTAGTTGTGGAACAGCCACAGTATACGTATTAGTTGTGGAACAGTCATAGTATACGTATAAGTTGTGGAACAGCCATAGTATACGTATTAGTTGTGGAACAGCAACAGTATACGTATTAGTTGTGGAACAGCAACAGTATACGTATTAGTTGTGGAACAGTCATAGTATACGTATTAGTTGTGGAACAGCAACAGTAAACGTATTAGTTGTGGAACAGCAACAGTATACGTA
This sequence comes from Panopea generosa, assembly GCA_029582155.1. NCBI lineage: Eukaryota > Metazoa > Mollusca > Bivalvia > Adapedonta > Hiatellidae > Panopea > Panopea generosa. Next base: position 24,579,596 of record CM055899.1, on the reverse strand, counting down.
TTAGTTGTGGAACAGTCATAGTATACGTATTAGTTGTGGAACAGCCACAGTATACGTATTAGTTGTGGAACAGCAACAGTATACGTATAAGTTGTGGAACAGTCATAGTATACGTATTAGTTGTGGAACAGCCACAGTATACGTATAAGTTGTGGAACAGTCATAGTATACGTATTAGTTGTGGAACAGTCACAGTATACGTATAAGTTGTGGAACAGTCATAGTATACGTATTAGTTGTGGAACAGTCACAGTATATGTATTAGTTGTGGAACAGCAACAGTATACGTATTAGTTGTGGAACAGCCACAGTATACGTATTAGTTGTGGAACAGTCATAGTATACGTATAAGTTGTGGAACAGCCATAGTATACGTATTAGTTGTGGAACAGCAACAGTATACGTATTAGTTGTGGAACAGCAACAGTATACGTATTAGTTGTGGAACAGTCATAGTATACGTATTAGTTGTGGAACAGCAACAGTATACGTATTAGTTGTGGAACAGCAACAGTATACGTATTAGTTGTGGAACAGTCATAGTATACGTATTAGTTGTGGAACAGCCACAGTATACGTATTAGTTGTGGAACAGCAACAGTATACGTATTAGTTGTGGAACAGTCATAGTATACGTATTAGTTGTGGAACAGTCATAGTATACGTATTAGTTGTGGAACAGTCACAGTATACGTATTAGTTGTGGAACAGCCATAGTATACGTATAAGTTGTGGAACAGCAACAGTATACGTATTAGTTGTGGAACAGTCATAGTATACGTATTAGTTGTGGAACAGTCACAGTATACGTATTAGTTGTGGAACAGTCATAGTATACGTATAAGTTGTGGAACAGCCACAGTATAGGTATTAGTTGTGGAACAGTCATAGTATACGTATTAGTTGTGGAACAGCCACAGTATACGTATTAGTTGTGGAACAGCCACAGTATACGTATTAGTTGTGGAACAGCCACAGTATACGTATTAGTTGTGGAACAGTCACAGTATACGTATAAGTTGTGGAACAGTCATAGTATATGTATAAGTTGTGGAACAGCAACAGTATACGTATTAGTTGTGGAACAGCAACAGTATATGTATTAGTTGTGGAACAGTCATAGTATACGTATAAGTTGTGGAACAGTCATAGTATATGTATAAGTTGTGGAACAGCAACAGTATACGTATTAGTTGTGGAACAGCAACAGTATATGTATTAGTTGTGGAACAGTCATAGTATACGTATTAGTTGTGGAACAGTCATAGTATACGTATTAGTTGTGGAACAGCAACAGTATACGTATTAGTTGTGGAACAGTCATAGTATACGTATTAGTTGTGGAACAGTCATAGTATACGTATAAGTTGTGGAACAGTCATAGTATACGTATTAGTTGTGGAACAGTCACAGTATACGTATAAGTTGTGGAACAGTCATAGTATACGTATTAGTTGTGGAACAGTCACAGTATACGTATAAGTTGTGGAACAGTCACAGTATACGTATTAGTTGTGGAACAGTCACAGTATACGTATAAGTTGTGGAACAGTCATAGTATACGTATTAGTTGTGGAACAGTCACAGTATACGTATAAGTTGTGGAACAGTCACAGTATACGTATTAGTTGTGGAACAGTCACAGTATACGTATTAGTTGTGGAACAGCCACAGTATACGTATAAGTTGTGGAACAGTCATAGTATACGTATTAGTTGTGGAACAGCAACAGTATACGTATTAGTTGTGGAACAGCAACAGTATACGTATTAGTTGTGGAACAGTCATAGTATACGTATTAGTTGTGGAACAGTCATAGTATACGTATAAGTTGTGGAACAATCATAGTATACGTATTAGTCGTGGAACAGCCATAGTATACGTATTAGTTGTGGAACAGCAACAGTATACGTATTAGTTGTGGAACAGCAACAGTATACGTATTAGTTGTGGAACAGTCACAGTATACGTATTAGTTGTGGAACAGTCACAGTATACGTATTAGTTGTGGAACAGTCATAGTATACGTATAAGTTGTGGAACAGCCACAGTATACGTATAAGTTGTGGAACAGTCATAGTATACGTATTAGTTGTGGAACAGCCACAGTATACGTATAAGTTGTGGAACAGTCATAGTATACGTATTAGTTGTGGAACAGTCACAGTATACGTATAAGTTGTGGAACAGTCATAGTATACGTATAAGTTGTGGAACAGCAACAGTATACGTATTAGTTGTGGAACAGTCATAGTATACGTATTAGTTGTGGAACAGTCACAGTATACGTATTAGTTGTGGAACAGTCATAGTATACGTATAAGTTGTGGAACAGCCACAGTATACGTATTAGTTGTGGAACAGTCATAGTATACGTATAAGTTGTGGAACAGCCACAGTATACGTATAAGTTGTGGAACAGTCATAGTATACGTATTAGTTGTGGAACAGTCACAGTATACGTATTAGTTGTGGAACAGCAACAGTATACGTATAAGTTGTGGAACAGTCATAGTATACGTATAAGTTGTGGAACAGCCACAGTATACGTATAAGTTGTGGAACAGTCATAGTATACGTATAAGTTGTGGAACAGTCACAGTATACGTATTAGTTGTGGAACAGTCACAGTATACTTATTAGTTGTGGAACAGTCATAGTATACGTATTAGTTGTGGAACAGTCACAGTATACGTATTAGTTGTGGAACAGCAACAGTATACGTATAAGTTGTGGAACAGTCATAGTATACGTATAAGTTGTGGAACAGCCACAGTATACGTATAAGTTGTGGAACAGTCATAGTATACGTATTAGTTGTGGAACAGCAACAGTATACGTATTAGTTGTGGAACAGTCATAGTATACGTATTAGTTGTGGAACAGCAACAGTATACGTATTAGTTGTGGAACAGTCACAGTATACGTATTAGTTGTGGAACAGCAACAGTATACGTATTAGTTGTGGAACAGCAACAGTATACGTATTAGTTGTGGAACAGTCACAGTATACGTATTAGTTGTGGAACAGCAACAGTATACGTATTAGTTGTGGAACAGTCATAGTATACGTATTAGTTGTGGAACAGTCACAGTATACGTATTAGTTGTGGAACAGTCACAGTATACGTATTAGTTGTGGAACAGTCACAGTATACGTATTAGTTGTGGAACAGTCACAGTATACGTATTAGTTGTGGAACAGTCATAGTATACGTATAAGTTGTGGAACAGCCACAGTATACGTATAAGTTGTGGAACAGTCATAGTATACGTATTAGTTGTGGAACAGCCACAGTATACGTATAAGTTGTGGAACAGTCATAGTATACGTATTAGTTGTGGAACAGTCACAGTATACGTATTAGTTGTGGAACAGTCACAGTATATGTATTAGTTGTGGAACAGCAACAGTATACGTATTAGTTGTGGAACAGCCACAGTATACGTATTAGTTGTGGAACAGTCATAGTATACGTATAAGTTGTGGAACAGCCATAGTATACGTATTAGTTGTGGAACAGCAACAGTATACGTATTAGTTGTGGAACAGCAACAGTATACGTATTAGTTGTGGAACAGTCATAGTATACGTATTAGTTGTGGAACAGCAACAGTATACGTATTAGTTGTGGAACAGCAACAGTATACGTATTAGTTGTGGAACAGTCATAGTATACGTATTAGTTGTGGAACAGCCACAGTATACGTATTAGTTGTGGAACAGCAACAGTATACGTATAAGTTGTGGAACAGTCATAGTATACGTATTAGTTGTGGAACAGCCACAGTATACGTATCAGTTGTGGAACAGTCATAGTATACGTATTAGTTGTGGAACAGTCACAGTATACGTATAAGTTGTGGAACAGTCATAGTATACGTATTAGTTGTGGAACAGTCACAGTATATGTATTAGTTGTGGAACAGCAACAGTATACGTATTAGTTGTGGAACAGCCACAGTATACGTATTAGTTGTGGAACAGTCATAGTATACGTATAAGTTGTGGAACAGCCATAGTATACGTATTAGTTGTGGAACAGCAACAGTATACGTATTAGTTGTGGAACAGCAACAGTATACGTATTAGTTGTGGAACAGTCATAGTATACGTATTAGTTGTGGAACAGCAACAGTATACGTATTAGTTGTGGAACAGCAACAGTATACGTATTAGTTGTGGAACAGTCATAGTATACGTATTAGTTGTGGAACAGCCACAGTATACGTATTAGTTGTGGAACAGCAACAGTATACGTATTAGTTGTGGAACAGTCATAGTATACGTATTAGTTGTGGAACAGTCATAGTATACGTATTAGTTGTGGAACAGTCACAGTATACGTATTAGTTGTGGAACAGCCATAGTATACGTATAAGTTGTGGAACAGCAACAGTATACGTATTAGTTGTGGAACAGTCATAGTATACGTATTAGTTGTGGAACAGTCACAGTATACGTATTAGTTGTGGAACAGTCATAGTATACGTATAAGTTGTGGAACAGCCACAGTATACGTATTAGTTGTGGAACAGTCATAGTATACGTATTAGTTGTGGAACAGCCACAGTATACGTATTAGTTGTGGAACAGCCACAGTATACGTATTAGTTGTGGAACAGCCACAGTATACGTATTAGTTGTGGAACAGCCACAGTATACGTATTAGTTGTGGAACAGTCACAGTATACGTATAAGTTGTGGAACAGTCATAGTATATGTATAAGTTGTGGAACAGCAACAGTATACGTATTAGTTGTGGAACAGCAACAGTATATGTATTAGTTGTGGAACAGTCATAGTATACGTATAAGTTGTGGAACAGTCATAGTATATGTATAAGTTGTGGAACAGCAACAGTATACGTATTAGTTGTGGAACAGCAACAGTATATGTATTAGTTGTGGAACAGTCATAGTATACGTATTAGTTGTGGAACAGTCATAGTATACGTATTAGTTGTGGAACAGCAACAGTATACGTATTAGTTGTGGAACAGTCATAGTATACGTATTAGTTGTGGAACAGTCATAGTATACGTATAAGTTGTGGAACAGTCACAGTATACGTATTAGTTGTGGAACAGTCACAGTATACGTATAAGTTGTGGAACAGTCACAGTATACGTATTAGTTGTGGAACAGTCACAGTATACGTATAAGTTGTGGAACAGTCACAGTATACGTATTAGTTGTGGAACAGTCACAGTATACGTATAAGTTGTGGAACAGTCACAGTATACATATTAGTTGTGGAACAGTCACAGTATACGTATTAGTTGTGGAACAGTCACAGTATACGTATAAGTTGTGGAACAGTCACAGTATACGTATTAGTTGTGGAACAGCCACAGTATACGTATTAGTTGTGGAACAGTCATAGTATACGTATTAGTTGTGGAACAGCAACAGTATACGTATTAGTTGTGGAACAGCAACAGTATACGTATTAGTTGTGGAACAGTCATAGTATACGTATTAGTTGTGGAACAGTCATAGTATACGTATAAGTTGTGGAACAGTCATAGTATACGTATTAGTCGTGGAACAGCCATAGTATACGTATTAGTTGTGGAACAGCAACAGTATACGTATTAGTTGTGGAACAGCAACAGTATACGTATTAGTTGTGGAACAGTCATAGTATACGTATTAGTTGTGGAACAGTCACAGTATACGTATTAGTTGTGGAACAGTCATAGTATACGTATAAGTTGTGGAACAGCCACAGTATACGTATAAGTTGTGGAACAGTCATAGTATACGTATTAGTTGTGGAACAGCCACAGTATACGTATAAGTTGTGGAACAGTCATAGTATACGTATTAGTTGTGGAACAGTCACAGTATACGTATAAGTTGTGGAACAGTCATAGTATACGTATAAGTTGTGGAACAGCAACAGTATACGTATTAGTTGTGGAACAGTCATAGTATACGTATTAGTTGTGGAACAGTCACAGTATACGTATTAGTTGTGGAACAGTCATAGTATACGTATAAGTTGTGGAACAGCCACAGTATACGTATTAGTTGTGGAACAGTCATAGTATACGTATTAGTTGTGGAACAGCCACAGTATACGTATAAGTTGTGGAACAGTCATAGTATACGTATTAGTTGTGGAACAGTCACAGTATACGTATTAGTTGTGGAACAGCAACAGTATACGTATAAGTTGTGGAACAGTCACAGTATACGTATAAGTTGTGGAACAGCCACAGTATACGTATACGTTGTGGAACAGTCATAGTATACGTATAAGTTGTGGAACAGTCACAGTATACGTATTAGTTGTGGAACAGTCACAGTATACGTATTAGTTGTGGAACAGTCATAGTATACGTATTAGTTGTGGAACAGTCACAGTATACGTATTAGTTGTGGAACAGCAACAGTATACGTATAAGTTGTGGAACAGTCATAGTATACGTATAAGTTGTGGAACAGCCACAGTATACGTATAAGTTGTGGAACAGTCATAGTATACGTATTAGTTGTGGAACAGCAACAGTATACGTATTAGTTGTGGAACAGTCATAGTATACGTATTAGTTGTGGAACAGCAACAGTATACGTATTAGTTGTGGAACAGTCACAGTATACGTATTAGTTGTGGAACAGCAACAGTATACGTATTAGTTGTGGAACAGCAACAGTATACGTATTAGTTGTGGAACAGTCACAGTATACGTATTAGTTGTGGAACAGCAACAGTATACGTATTAGTTGTGGAACAGTCATAGTATACGTATTAGTTGTGGAACAGTCACAGTATACGTATTAGTTGTGGAACAGTCACAGTATACGTATTAGTTGTGGAACAGTCACAGTATACGTATTAGTTGTGGAACAGTCACAGTATACGTATAAGTTGTGGAACAGTCATAGTATACGTATTAGTTGTGGAACAGCCACAGTATACGTATAAGTTGTGGAACAGTCATAGTATACGTATTAGTTGTGGAACAGTCACAGTATACGTATTAGTTGTGGAACAGTCACAGTATATGTATTAGTTGTGGAACAGCAACAGTATACGTATTAGTTGTGGAACAGCCACAGTATACGTATTAGTTGTGGAACAGTCATAGTATACGTATAAGTTGTGGAACAGCCATAGTATACGTATTAGTTGTGGAACAGCAACAGTATACGTATTAGTTGTGGAACAGCAACAGTATACGTATTAGTTGTGGAACAGTCATAGTATACGTATTAGTTGTGGAACAGCAACAGTATACGTATTAGTTGTGGAACAGCAACAGTATACGTATTAGTTGTGGAACAGTCATAGTATACGTATTAGTTGTGGAACAGCCACAGTATACGTATTAGTTGTGGAACAGCAACAGTATACGTATAAGTTGTGGAACAGTCATAGTATACGTATTAGTTGTGGAACAGCCACAGTATACGTATAAGTTGTGGAACAGTCATAGTATACGTATTAGTTGTGGAACAGTCACAGTATACGTATAAGTTGTGGAACAGTCATAGTATACGTATTAGTTGTGGAACAGTCACAGTATACGTATTAGTTGTGGAACAGCAACAGTATACGTATTAGTTGTGGAACAGCCACAGTATACGTATTAGTTGTGGAACAGTCATAGTATACGTATAAGTTGTGGAACAGCCATAGTATACGTATTAGTTGTGGAACAGCAACAGTATACGTATTAGTTGTGGAACAGCAACAGTATACGTATTAGTTGTGGAACAGTCATAGTATACGTATTAGTTGTGGAACAGCAACAGTATACGTATTAGTTGTGGAACAGCAACAGTATACGTATTAGTTGTGGAACAGTCATAGTATACGTATTAGTTGTGGAACAGCCACAGTATACGTATTATTTGTGGAACAGCAACAGTATACGTATTAGTTGTGGAACAGTCATAGTATACGTATTAGTTGTGGAACAGTCATAGTATACGTATTAGTTGTGGAACAGTCACAGTATACGTATTAGTTGTGGAACAGCCATAGTATACATAGTTGTATTCATGTACTTACAGCGGGCTGGGGCGGTGTCGAGTAACAAAGTACGCTAACATACAGTGTACCGTAGGCATATCGACACATAGTTAAACTATCTAGAACACATAGTTGTGTTCATGTACTTACAGCGGGCTGGGGCGGTGACGAGTAGCAAAGTACGCTAACATACAGTGTACCGTAGGTATATCGACACATAGTTAAACTATCTAGAACACATAGTTGTGTTCATGTACGTACAGCAGGCTTGGGCGGTGACGAGTTGCAAAGTACGCTAACATACAGTGTACCGTAGGTATATCGACACATAGTTAAACTATCTAGAACACATAGTTGTGTGCATGTACTTACAGCGGGCTGGGGCGGTGTCGAGTAACAAAGTACGCTAACATACAGTGTATCGTAGGTATATCGACACATAGTTAAACTATCTAGAACAATAGTTGTGTGCATGTACTTACAGCGGGCTGGGGCGGTGTCGAGTAACAAAATACGCTAACATACAGTGTACCGTAGGCATATCGACACATAGTTAAACTATCTAGAACACATAGTTATTTTCATGTACTTACAGCGGGCTTGGGCGGTGTCGAGTAACAAAGTACGCTAACATACAGTGTATCGTAGGTATATCGACACATAGTTAAACTATATAGAACACATAGTTGTGTTCATGTACTTACAGCGGGCTGGGGCGGTGTCGAGTAACAAAATACGCTAACATACAGTGTACCGTAGGCATATCGACACATAGTTAAACTATCTAGAACACATAGTTGTGTTCATGTACTTACAGCGGGCTGGACCGGTGTCGAGTAACAAAGTACGCTAACATACAGTGTATCATAGGTATATCGACACATAGTTAAACTATCTAGAACACATAGTTATTTTCAGGTACTTACAGCGGGCTTGGGCGGTATCGAGTAACAAAGTACGCTAACATACAGTGTATCGTAGGTATATCGACACATAGTTAAACTATCTAGAACACATAGTTTGTACATGTACTTACAGCGGGCTGGGGCGGTGTCGAGTAACAAAGTACGCTAACATACAGTGTACCGTAGGTATATCGACACATAGTTAAACTATCTAGAACACATAGTTGTGATCATGTACTTACAGCGGGCTGGGGTGGTGTCGAGTAACAAAGTACGCTAACATACAGTGTACCGTAGGTACATTGTATATCGACACATAGTTAAACTATCTAGAACACATAGTTTTGTACATGTACTTACAGCGGGCTGGGGCGGTGTCGAGTAACAAAGTACGCTAACATACAGTGTATCGTAGGTATATCGACACATAGTTAAACTATCTAGAACACATAGTTGTGTTCATGTACTTACAGCGGGCTGGGGCGGTGTCGAGTAACAAAGTACGCTAACATACAGTGTACCGTAGGTATATCGACACATAGTTAAACTATCTAGAACACATAGTTGTGTTCATGTACTTACAGCGGGCTGGGGCGGTGTCGAGTAACAAAGTACGCTAACATACAGTGTACCGTAGGTATATCGACACATAGTTAAACTATCTAGAACACATAGTTGTGTACATATACTTACAGCGGGCTGGGGCGGTGTCGAGTAACAAAGTACGCTAACATACAGTGTACCGTAGGTATATCGACACATAGTTAAACTATCTAGAACACATAGTTGTGTTCATGTTACGTTGATTTGATATTACATGTAACTAGTATGAACCTTGTGCACTAAAGGATAACGGTTGGTATAAATATAATAACATGTATAGGATGTATCTATTTTATTTATATTTAATTGTTTTATCTTTAGTTTATGGTCAGACATGGTTGCAAATTGTAATAATTATAATTCTAGTACACAGTGTCTATTTTAAAAGTTCTGTATACATGTACGTCAAAAGGGCAAAAATAACAATGTGCTTCCAAGTACAATTATTTATTTAAAGTTATATGTGCTCTAAAATAGTATTTTCTTTATTTACGAGTTGTTAAAAGGTACACCGATTGTTTCATGATTTAAAAAATTGATTTGTAATGTATTGTTAAACATAATAGTGGCTGAAATTAACGTTTTAAATAAACGTATATACATGATTGAATCATTAATTACGGATGGGAACAACAATTAAACAAATATGATTACAACGATAATTATAGATTTAATATTGAAATTAAACAATTTAAATATTTCAAGTAAAATGTATTCTTAAATCGATTCTTTTAACAATTTCCCAACAGTACTTTTTGTTTCACAAATTTAAATTGAAATTATATCGAAATATGTTTTTGAAGGACATACACTTTAGATCACATCATTACTGTGTGACTTTAAATAGTAACCGATGAAAAAAAACTAATACATATCAACTAATGAATATTCAACTAATGAAACACACATCACTTCCTCAATTTAATATCAAAATACTATATCGAATAGTCTGAGCAACATGAACAAATGGTATTGCATGGTTCACATTGAACGTTAAACTTTTAAATCAATTGCGAAACAAATGTTTTCGGTAATATGTAGTCTAAAATTTTAAAATTTAAACATACAAAAATGACCAAATGTACATTTTGAGTCTCTAGGTTGTTGATAAATCTAACGAGTGAATGTATTGTTTCTTCTTCTTAATTACAATATAAAACTTCAGTTTACGTATGAAACAACAATTCAACAAATATTAAAACGGGTTTTTCGATATACATCATTAAAAAATATAATAATATCCTAAGCAAAATAGCAACTACTTTGACACTAACAAATAGTCTATTCTACAATAGCAATAGCAAATATTATCTAGTGTAAGGATCTCTAAGAACACTAGTGGCGCTCTATTAATTAGAATGTAACAGGGTGTATTATTTTGAAATACGTAAGAAGAAGAAGAAAAAAGAAGAATAAGAAGAAGATTATGAAGAAGAAAATTATGAAGAAGGAAGATTAAGAAGAAGAAGAATAAGAAGAAGAAGGAAGAAGAAGAAGAAGAAGAAGAAGAAGAAGAAGAAGGAGGAGGAGGAGGAGGAGGAGGAGGAGGAAGAGAAAAAAGAAGAAAAAGAAGAACAACAAGATGATGAGGAAAAAGAAGAAGAAGAAGAAGAAGAAGTAGAAGAAAAAGAAGAATATGCTTGATTTTTACATATTTACGAAACAAGAGAAAATTTTGATTAAAAAGCTAATTTACGTAAATGAGAACCAGACATAGTACTACAACACATTTGAAGCAGTAAAGTAGTTGAACAAATCTAACGTACAAACACACACTGGACTTCTATAACGAAGTTTACCAGGCTGTGAAGGTGGGCAATGTGACATACAAACTAGGCATTGTACTACATCTTATTTCAGGATGATATAAATTTGGACAAAATGAGACATACAGACACAAACTAGGCATTGTACTACATCTTATTTCAGGAGGATATACATTTGGACAAAATGAGACATACAAACACAAACTAGGCATTGTACTACATCTTATATCAGGAGGATATACATTTGGACAAAATGAGACATACAGACACAAACTAGGCATTGTACTATATCAGATGACTTTGGACAATTTGACATTTAAACACAAAGTATACATAGAATTGCAACGAATATTTTAGAATGTTATATATAAATCTGGACAATCTGACATAAAACACCAATCAAACATAGTAGTATACCGTATATTAGGACGTTAACATTTGGACAATCTTACTTAAATCCAAAAACAAAGTAAGTTTCAGTGAAATTGCAATGACAGTTTCAGTTAAAGAGACGAAACAAGTAATGGCGGATCTACCCTTTAACCCCCTCCCCCTAAACAACTATTTCATTAAAATCCATTATATTTCTACTAAAAAACACGTGTGTCCGTTCAGATTTTGTGTTGCGCCCCCCTAGGTGCGCCCACCCAAAAATGAAAACCTGAAATTCCAAGAATATTAGGATCGATACACATTAAAAATTCAAATATTCACAACTAAAACTCAGACTGATCATTGCCTGCTAGTTTCAGTTAACTTCATCTGATGGCTGAAGAGAAGAAGCACAGACAAGGTTCTCAATTCTGACATTAAAAACGACATTGACGCTCAGCTTATCTAACATATGATCGTTCCCGACAAGTTTCATTGATATGCCAGTTTGAATACAAGAGATAAATCACGGACATGATTTTTAATTACGAAAATAAAAAGGGCCATAACTCAGTCAAACGTCACCAAACCGGAATGCAAACTAGAAATGCGCAGCTAGAACTTTCATTTATCCTTCCCAACAAGTTTCGGTTAAATCTGATTTCAAATGTCGGAATAGTTCTGCGGACAACATTGATGTAACAAAACAATAGACATACAGATGGAATGATGGAGAGACGGAAAGCACAAAATACAATTACATATGTTTGCTGATATTCTAAACACATGTGTGTATATATTACCTACGTACTTCATATGCAAGTGTTTTGTTTACTGGCGTAAACGTATTATAAGCATACTATTATATCGGCTGACTGCATTACTACACTTGCTGTTGTTTAATAAATAAACTAGTTTTAATGGCTTTTATTTGCTCGCTTTATTAATCTCATTTGTCGAATTTCACAGTTATTACTCTTAGCACTCAGTCTGGTATACACATGCTGTTATAATGAATGTAACAGTTTAAATAGGTTTGTCTCTCACATTAATGATTTCCTCTGTCGACTTTTACAGTTATACACTATAACTATAAGCAGTCAGCCTGAAAAACCTGATGTCTCCCGAAACGGTTCTATTAACCGCCAATGAAATAAGCAGGGAATTTTATGCCTGTCCCACAATTCATAGCAATTGAACGCTAACTAAACTGTGAAGTCATTCATACTTTCCCCGAAGCAACTGACCAATCAGCGCGTTATTTAACGGACCCAATCGGGAGAGCTGGGTTCCTTCTGCAGACTATTATATCCTCGTGTAGCTATCTTAACGCAGATATTTTAAACTTCTGTTTCAGTCAGTAGTTTTCTAAGAAGGGCGCCAACCTCATAAACGTCCATTTGTATTTCTGATGATTTTAAACAGACATTGGGTTTCATTTCCAACTTGATATGGCTGAATGTCTGCAATGAAATACCAGTAACCGTGCATAAAACGAATACGCTGGTAGTTGACAACGTCACATATTTGCATATTAGAATTTAGCTTAGGAATAACGTCAGAAACATTTTTGCTTTGAGAAAAAAAAAGGCCAAGCCATATCAAAGCACATTAACATATATGAATCATCAGTATTATATAAAACAACTTGGTGGGTACATGTATATGTTTATAGAAACAAACAATTAATTGTTCAATATCAAATGGAAACTTGCTGTTATTGTAACACAAAACGTATAGACTGAACGTATTTAATTATTACTAGAACTATGTATTAAATACCTCTCCATCCGGTTGGAAACACAGTGTGACCATTTCCATTGGTATACTCTGACCAATAACCATCTCACATTTATGGAGGCAACTTACACATCGTAAACGTTGCATGGTTATTTGCGTCAGTTGTATTATGGATAGTTTTTTCTCCCTCACATAAACCTCAGCGGAAATGTTGATTTCGACATCAGTCTCATTGGAACAAAAGTATCGACTATTCAACAGCTTAAGGATATTTTTCACCAAACCTGTATTTCAATGACATAAAGATTTTGGATACCTTTGCATTTACTCAAATAAGCATTTTTGTTAATTTCCTCAGTATGTTTTGTATAATATGCTAATACACAGTTGTTTATCATTAATAACATGGTCATTTTGCCTTGGACGTTAGGATATGAAATATCATATCAGCTACCCGTGCTACAGTTATATTGCATGGGTCAAGAAAGACTCTATGTTAAGGATTAACGATGTAGTTTGAATCATTTGTCGAATATGTGGCTTTTTCCCTGTCAGATGATTTTGTGGTGGCGATTCGTTTGACCCCGTAATAGTGTAAAGGGATTATATTGGCAAGTTACACAAACACGCTGTTAATCCAGACTTGTTCTGTATGCAGTGTACACAAAATAAGGCTTATGTATTGCGCAATGTTTACATTGAACTCCATAAACTTCCCGAACAAAGCCTCGAAAACGAGATTGGGAACGAGTCTTCACGATGTTATCCGATGATTGATCGGAAACCCGAAAGTGGTTCGTTGAAAATGGCAAAAACAAAAACGTGGCTTCAGAAACCCGATGTTTGTAATAAAGAACACTTTAGACGCGTATATCTCTAAGTTATAAGTGTATCTTCATGCTGGGCGTGTGTATATAGGACAGGAAAATGGCGGTAATATGCCAATATAATCCCTTTAAAAATAACAATACTAATAAAACACACACAATATATTCATGTACCTATAGAACAGTATTGGATAAGGTCGCTTTCAGTTCCGTCAGCGGTCAGTCATACATTACATACTATGGAACAGTATTTAATACGACTACTGCCATATCTGTCAGCGGTCAGTCAAACCTCACATCTAGCTATGGAACAGTATTTAATACGACCGCTACCAGATTCGTCAGCGGTCAGTCAAACCTCACATTAACCTGTTGAACAGTATTTAATACGACCGCTACCAGATTCGTCAGCGGTCAGTCAAACCTCACATTTACCTGTTAAACAGTATTTGATACGACCGCTACCAGATTCATCAGCGGTCAGTCAAACCTCACATTAACCTGTTGAACAGTATTTAATACGAGCGCTACCAGATTCGTCAGCGGTCAGTCAAACCTCACATTTATCTGTTGAACAGTATGTAATACGACCGCTACCAGATTCGTCAGCGGTCAGTCAAACCTCACATTAACCTGTTTAACAGTATTTGATACGACCGCTGCCAGATTCGTCAGCTGTCAGTCAAACCTCACATTAACCTGTTTAACAGTATTTGATATGACCGCTACCAGATTCGTCAGCGGTCAGTCAAACCTCAAATTTACCTGTTAAACAGCATTTGATACGACCGCTACCAGATTCATCAGATGTCCTCAAAACCTAAACATTTACCTTTGGCAAAGTATATAACGATCGCTACCAGATTCGTCAGCGGTCAGTCGAACGTTACATAAACGACCTTATTTAAAACTAAACTTTGACTTTGTATCTTCTATATCTATTTTAGTTAAGGAAATGTTAGGCATTCCATTAGAAATGTTACGTGTACCTTTGTGTGTGTTTGTATCAGCAAGTCTGGACTGCTCCTCTGTATCTGGGGCAAACTTCTGCGAACAAGATAATTGATATAATAATAATAAATAACAAGGGTTTGTGATAAGTCAATGCGTTTTTATTTAAATTCAATCAGATGTCTTCCTACATAAATAACAGAATATCCGGTCATTACGTCAACTGTATAATGTGTTATAAATTTCCGGTCATCACGTCAACCGTATAATGTGTTGTAAATATCCGGTCATCACGTCAACCGTATAATGTGTTGTAAATATCCGGTCATTACGTCAACTGTATAATGTGTTGTAAATATCCGGTCATCACGTCAACCGTATAATGTGTTGTAAATATCCGGTCATTACGTCAACTGTATAATGTGTTGTAAATATCCGGTCATCACGTCAACCGTATAATGTGTTATAAATATCCGGTCATCACGTCAACCGTATAATGTGTTGTAAATATCCGGTCATCACGTCAACCGTATAATGTGTTGTAAATATCCGGTCATCACGTCAACCGTATAATGTGTTGTAAATATCCGGTCATCACGTCAACCGTATAATGTGTTGTAAATATCCGGTCATCACGTCAACCGTATAATGTGTTGTAAATATCCGGTCATCACGTTAACCGTATAATGTGTTGAAAATGGTGTTAATCATCAATTTTAAACTGTTTTGTTTATTTCCTTTCTTTCAGTAATTACTTCAAAATAAAGCAGCATTTAATCTTATTAACTCTACGAAACAGTAATTCATATTTAGACATATTTACTTTTATTTCAACTTAGATTATGCTTTGTGAAAATCTATATATTTATATAATTGGTTGGGTTCAGTGAAAATATATTATTTTACAACTAATGACAACCCACACTTTAGCTGGCTAAAATAGTTGATTTAACACGCAGAGCGTTACGGTCAGGTAGTGGCCAGACTTAAACAGAATGTAACAATACGACTCAATCTCCCAATACCTCTTTACGTGAAACCCATGTAACAGCTCCAACCAGAATCACTGTAGAATTTTTCTAACCAACTTTCTATCCACAGAAAGCATGCCGAATTTATACGAAAATTGTTCAAAAATGCATATCCAATCTTGTTCAAATAAAAACAAGCATGTCTTAAATATATAAAATGCCTTTTGACATTTGTTCATGTTTTTTAACACATGTAGATTTCAATAGTTATAGATATACCCAATCATTTTGTGTTTTTCATCTCACTCCATATATTCAGTAATCTATCATGCATTCTGCTGGTATTTCCTACAATAATGGTTATCTATGAACCAAAAACAGATATGACGTAGTTTTCAACAATGTAAAATAGGAAGTCACTATAATAGGCGTGAAGAAAGTGCACTGTGTAAGTTAGTTTTAGAACCTAGGTCTAAAGAGAAGTAGCAAACTACTTTTATCAATATACTCATCATAACGATTCTATTAAATGTTTGTAGTTCATACGCTCACAACTCAAATATTTGACAGTCAGTCGTGATATTACAGGAATGTCACAACTTTTCTTCCTTTATTCATCAATTTCCTTGCCGAGGCAAATATTGGTATAATAAACGTAATAACGTTCACATGTCAATATCATTTTGATGTACACTTATTATATAACAATATATTTCAACTGAGGATACTTACACGTGAAGCTAATATAGCTGACGCAGTGTACAAGAACGGATTAATGGCTGAGTTTATTGGCAATACCAGCACAGCTGTCCAAGCGTAAACATCTCCTGATATTACGTGACCAGTCATAGCCATCATACCTTGATAAAGAAATCCAATCTAAATCTATTTTAACTGGATAATACATTTATGAATACATCGCAACCGTTACGTAAGTTTGTTATATAATAAAGCACTGTTAAAGTTTGATAAACTTTAATTTTGATGGAACTGTTTTAGTTTCAGTTTCTCCGTATTAAGCTATTTCAAGAGGAAACACTGTTCATAACTTGGTTTTATATGATATTAAGTATTGACAGCTTGTGTTTCAGTTTGATACATGTAATGTCATCGAAATTTTTAATTAATATTTAATTTGATGAACAAATATTAGATTTTGTAATCGTGGACGAAACTTCACAAAACAAATACAATAATGATTGTTGTAGATAACTATGTTGAACATAATTATGCTATAAATAACTAAGTTATAGAAAACTATGCTGTACATAACTACTATGTTGTAGATAACTATGTTGTAGATAACTACTATGTTGTATAAAACTATGTTGAAGATAACTATGTTGTAGATAAATATGCTGTAAATAACAATGCTGTAAATAACTATGATGTAGATAACTATGTTGTAGATAACTATTATGTAGATAACTGTTGTAGATAACTCTGCGGTAAATAACTATTTTGTAGATAACTATATTGTAGATAACTGTTGTAGATAACTATGTTGTAAATAACTATATTGTAGATAACTATGCTGTAGATAACTATGTTGTCGATAACTATTGTAGATAACTATGCTTGGGTTTACTTTGTTGTAGATAACTATATTGTAGATAACTATGTTGTAAATAACTATGTAGTAGATAACTACTATGTTGTAGATAACTATGTTGTAGATAACTATTGTATAAAACTACTATGTTGTAGATAGCTGTTGTAGATAACTATGTTGTAGATAACTATGTTGTAGATAACTACTATGTTGTAGATAAATATGTTGTAGATAACAATGTTTTAGATAACTGTTGTAGATAACTATGTTGTAGATAACTATGCTGTAAATAACCATGCTGTAAAAAAACTATGCAGTAGACAACTTTGTTGTAGATAACTATGTTGTAGATAATTATGTTGTAGATAACTGTTGTAGATAACTATCTTGTAGATAACTATGTGGTATATAACTGTTGTAGATAACTATGTTGTAGATAACTATGTTGTAGACAACTTTGTTGTAGATAACTATCTTGTAGATAACTATGTTGTAGATAACTGTTGTAAATAACTGTTGTAGATAACTATGTTGTAGATAACTATGTTGTAGACAACTTTGTTGTAGATAACTATATTGTAGATAACTATGTTGTAGATAACTGTTGTAGATAACTGTTGTAGATAACTATATTGTAGATAACTATGTTGTAGATAACTACTATATTGTAGATAACTATGTTGTAGATAAATGTTGTAGATAACGACTATGTTGTATATAACTGTTGTAGATAACTACTATGTTGTAGATAACTATGTTGTAGATAACTGTTGTAGATAACTACTATGTTGTAGATAACTATGTTGTAGATACCTATGTTGTAGATAACTACTATGTTGTAGATAACTGTTGTAGATAACTACTATGTTGTAGATAACTATGTTGTAGATAACTACTATGTTGTAGATAACTATGTTGTAGATAACTTTGTTGTAGATAACTGTTGTAGATAACTATGTTGTAGATAACTATGCTGTAAATAACTATGCTGTAAAAAACTATGCAGTAGACAACTTTGTTGTAGGTAACTATCTTGTAGATAACTTGTAGATAACTATGCTTTGGATGACTATGTTGTAGATAACTATGTTGTAGATAACTGTTGTAAATAACTATGTGGTAGATAACTGTTGTAGATAACTATGTTGTAGATAACTACTATGTTGTAGATAACTATGTTGTAGATAACTGTTGTAGATAACTATGTTGTAGATAACTATGTTGTAGACAACTTTGTTGTAGTTAACTATCTTGTAGATAACTATGTTGTAGAGAACTGTTGTAGATAACTATGTTGTAGATAACTATGTTGTAGATAACTGGTGTAGATAACTACTATGTTGTATATAACTGTTGTAGATAACTACTTTGTTGTAGATAAAAATGTTGTAGATACCTATGTTGTAGATAACTACTATGTTGTAGATAACAATGTTGTAGATACCTATGTTGTAGATAACTACTATGTTGTAGATAACTATGTTGTAGATAACTATGTCGTAGATAACTACTATGTTGTAGATAACTATGTTGTAGATAACTACGTTGTAGATAATTGTTGTAGATAACTATGTTGTAGATAACTATGTTGTAAATAACTATGCTGTAAAAAACTATGCAGTAGACAACTTTGTTGTAGGTAACTATCTTGTAGATAACTGTTGTAGATTACTATGCTTTGGATGACTATGTTGTAGATAACTATGTTGTAGATAACTGTTGTAGATAACTATGTTGTAGATAACTATATTGTAGAAAACTGTTGTAGATAACTATGCTTTGGATGACTATGTTGTAGATAACTGTTGTAGATAACTATGTTGTAGATAACTATGTTGTATATAATAATGCTGTTAATAACTATGTTATAGATAAATATGCTGTAAATAATTATGTTGTAGATAACTATGCTGTAAATAACTATGTTGTAAATAACTTTGTTGTAGATAATATGTTGTAGATAACTATGTTGAAGATAACTATGTTATAGATAACTATGTTGTAAATAACTATGTTGAAGATTACTTTATTGTAGATAACTATGTTATAAATAACTATGCTGTATATAACTATGTTGTAAATAACTATGTAAATATCTTTGATGTAAATAACTATGTTGTAGATAACTGTTGTGGATAACTATGCTGTAGATAACTATGTTGTAGATAACTATGTAAATATCTTTGATGTAAATAACTATGTTGTAGATAACTATGTTGTAGATAACTATGTTGTAGATATATATGTAAATATCTTTGATGTAAATAACTATGTTGTAGATAACTATGTTGTAGATAACTATGTTGTAGATATCTATGTTGTAGATAATTATGTTGTAGATAACTATGCTGTAAATAACTATGTTGTAAATAACTTTGTTGTAGATAATATGTTGTAGATAACTATGTTGAAGATAACTATGTTATAGATAACTATGTTGTAAATAACTATGTTGAAGATTACTTTATTGTAGATAACTATGTTATAAATAACTATGCTGTATATAACTACTATGTAAATATCTTTGATGTAAATAACTATGTTGTAGATAACTATGTTGTAGATAACTATGTTGTAGATATATATGTAAATATCTTTGATGTAAATAACTATGTTGTAGATAACTATGTTGTAGATAACTATGTTGTAGATATCTATGCTGTAGATAAATATGTTGTAGATAAAAATGCTGTAGATAACTATGTGAATATATATATACTGTAGATAACTATGTTGTAGATAACTATGCTGTAAATAACTATGTTGTAGATAACTATACTGTAGATAACTATGTTGTAGATAACTATGCTGTAAATAACTATGTTGTAGATAACTATGCTGTAAATAACTATGTTGTAGATAACTATGTTGAAGATAACTATGTAAATATCTTTGTTGTAAATAACTATGCTGTAGATAACTATGTTGTAGATAACTATACTGTAGATAACTATGTTGTAGATAACTATGCTGTAAATAACTATGTTGTAGATAACTATACTGTAGATAACTATGTTGTAGATAACTATGCTGTAAATAACTATGTTGTAGATAACTATGCTGTAAATAACTATGTTGTAGATAACTATGTTGAAGATAACTATGTAAATATCTTTGTTGTAAATAACTATGCTGTAAATAACTATGTTGTAGATAACTATACTGTAGATAACTATGTTGTAGATAACTATGTTGAAGATAACTATGTAAATATCTTTGTTGTAAATAACTATGCTGTAAATAACTATGTTGTAGATAACTATGTTGAAGATAACTATGTAAATATCTTTGTTGTAAATAACTATGCTGTAAATAACTATGTTGTAGATAACTATACTGTAGATAACTATGTTGTAGATAACTATGCTGTAAATAACTATGTTGTAGATAACTATGCTGTAAATAACTATGTTGTAGATAACTATGTTGAAGATAACTATGTAAATATCTTTGTTGTAAATAACTATGCTGTAGATAATTATGTTGTAGATAACTGTTGTAGATAAATATGTTGTAGATAACTGTTGTAGATAACTATACTGTAGATAACTGTTGTAGATAACTATACTGTAGATAACTTGCTGTAAAAAACTATGATGTAGATAACTATGTTGTAAATAACTATGTTGTAGATAACTATGTTGTAGATAACTATGTAGTTAACAACTATGTTGCAGATAACTATGTTGCAGATTACTATGCTCTAGATAACTATGCTCTAGATTACTATGTTGAAGATAACTATGTTGTAGATAACTATGTTGTAGATAACTATGTTGTAGATAACTTTGCTCTAGATAACTATGCTGTAGATAACTATGTTATAGATAACTATGCTCTAGATTACTATGCTGTAGATAACTATGTTGTAGATAACTATGCTCTAGATTACTATGCTGTAGATTACTATGCTGTAGATAACTTTGTTGTAAATAACTTTGTTGTTAATAACTTTGTTGTAAATAACTATGCTGTAGCAAACTGAATCCGTGGATATAATCACACATCGATGGTTTATATAAGTACACAATTCTCATATAATAATTGCTGTTTTCATACATTATTACTAACAAGTAAAGCATTGTTCTATTGTCCCGATACATCTTACATACGACAGTATGCACAAAACATAACATAATTACTGGGATTTGCTTTAAATATTTATACAATAAAGAAATGTTTTTACCCATTACACCAATAGGAAACCAGCATAAGAAGTCTGTAGTAACGACAAGTAGAAGATTCCGGGCTATGCTTAAATCGTTCTTTCTAACTACAGATCTTTTCATCTTTCTTGTGTTAGATCTGATTTCATAATACAACATGCATTGACCAACCGCAATGAGAGCAAACGTAACAAAGTTAAGCCCTATGAAAATGGTAATAGAATAAACCCAACCAGGTGGACGGTCCCGCGTCAACGGAAGAGCAAGACAGACGCCAGATTTTGTATAAAACTTGTTCTGGAAATAGCCGCCGTAAACAATAGGTATGAATGCAATGATTATGACAAATGCCCATGCCACCAATGACGCTATTGATGCCGATCTTGCACGGAATCGTACTTGTCCAAATGGGTATTTTATTACGAGGACTCTGTCTATAGTTATTAGGCAGATGAACGCAACACTGGCCTCAGACGACATCGTTGACAGAATACCCGCCATATTGCACATGTGGCTATTTCTCCAATATTCATCCATCCAAATGTACCTGAATAAGAAAATTTATGATATATAGTGTACACTTGGCCGTTACTTGATCCTATATTGAATTTGGTAAGAATCGAGCTTTATAAAGTATATTTAAGCTGTTTACTTGAATTGAAGAAATGCATAAGTCAACTTAGCTGAAGCTATTATTATTTTATAAATGTAAAATATCTCTAAAATTAATTCATATTTTGAAATTTAGGTCATACCTGTTTCGAAAGACAAGGTCAGCAGTAGCAATTATGATAAGATAAACTCCCATTAAGAAATCTGCTACGGCCAGGTTTGTCACAAAGATTCCGTATCCTAACTTAAGGCGTTTCCTGTCGAACTTCAGTCGATATATCAGAGACAAGATGTTTCCAAGAAGAGCGGCTATACCGATTACCCACAGAAGTGCCTGTAAGTTTGGATTTCTCATAAGATCTTTACATGATGAAAACTCGTCTTTATGAGGAAGGCAGTCTATTTCATCTACGTAAACTGGTCGTATACAACAAATTTTATATGCCGGAGATATTATGTTCTTCACTGAAATAACACCGGTGAACATGTCGTTGCTGAAATCAGTTATGTCATTGAATTTTACATCTATTGTTTCCACATCTAAATTTCTAAATGAAAAATCCTCAACGGTTGAAATACGGTTATTAGATAAGTCTAAATATAAGAGACTGCCCATGCCAGTAAACGTGTCGGCTACTATTCTCGTTAGCTGTGTACCAGTTATAGACAGTTGTTGTAGATTCGTTAATCCTTCAAAGGCGCCAGCTTCAATTGACTGTAGTTGATGATTACCGAACAAAACGAACGTTCTGAGCAATGTCAATGATTCAAATGCCTTGTTCTGAATGTGTTTAATTGAATTATAGCTTATGTCCAAAGTACGCATATTAGGAGTTTGAATAAAAAGGTTACTAGGAATCGCACCCAGTTGACAAGTTGATATATTTAATGTGTGAAGAAAGAACAAAGTGTCCTGAAACGTGATAGCATCACCAGATAAGTTGCCGTTGAAACTTAAATCTAATAACCGGGTCTTAAGTGGAATGTCCTTTAAGTTTGATGTTTTAAAATCCTTACAGTTGATAACAAACCCTCTGCATGAGCATTTCTCGGGACATGTAAAGTCACAGAGGTGTTCATCGTCACCATGGATACATTGCTTTAGCCCATCACATACTTGACTTAGAGGAAGACAAACTCTTGTTGCTGTACATCGATACTGCATATAGCATATGCTTTCGTCATGATCTAGATGGGAATAAATACGAAACATCGGATGATTAAAATTCTTTCAGGAAAAATTAGAAACTTATATATGTACGAGCGAGTGTGACTTTATAGTTTTATCAACTTATTTTCGATGACATATTTGGCTCGATTACGTAGTTGGTGGTTTCAAATATTAACCTTCAGAAGAATCACAGGATTCTTTGATCAACGTGATTTTCAGATCTACCTGACCGTAATTTATGTTAAAAAAGAGGTATTGATGTGCTTATCGCACATATGTTTAAAGTTCGAAAACTTAAATAACATATAGTTACATACTTTTTAACAAGAAAAACAAACAATAAAAAAACCATAACCGTCTCAGGAAATAAAACAAGGTTAGTGTATAATATTTCTATTTCTTTACATATTCATAAGATAGTCATATAACATTTTTGATAAAACCCTGATGTACATGTACACGTAATGTGTTAAGCATCTTACTTGTACAAATTTCAGGAAAAAGTGTTGATCCAATGTTACCAATGTCGTCTTGGGTTCTTATTGTGATATTCTTTATAAACGAACTGTCTTTCTGTTCGACCTTTTTGTAAATGTTCGGATCAATGGCTACGTTGTACAGTATTATGCTACCTTCACGGATTGGTTGAATTGGTGAATCAGGTACTTTTGATATTACCTCAGCATCCAGACGGTGCTGTATGTGAACGATGCCTAGGGTTGTAATCACTCGTTCACGATCTTTAATTAGATGATTTATTATCTCGCTTTTATTAATTCGATTTTGTTTTGCCTGATACATTTTCAATGCTTGATGTTTCGAATCAACCACTCGTTCAGTTAAAAAAACCTCCGATGATGATGCGAAAACTGTTTTGGTAGAGTTCGGATTAAATCCACGGGAACTTAACTCTACGACACGCACAGTGCTTGCAGGTGAATATAATTGTCTGGCTAGTTTGTATACATTAGCGATCAGTTTCTCTGTAGACGTGTCGGCTGAATATACTATGATTTTCTCATTTTCAGTCTCTTTGCACCCTGAAGAACAAGTATAAATATGCATCTAAACAATCTAGCAAGTGACTGCATGGACATGTAATAAACTACACACAAGATATAATTCAACTTTGACTTGAATAGAGTTTGGAGCATTGGACTGGCAATAAGGATAAAGGCAAAAGTTGCATATGCATGTGACTGCCATGTACAGGTTGTGGGTAAGCGGTTGTTTATTACTGTTGTGTGCATCATATAACTTTATTTGTAAATACCCGCCTTTATAAATATAAAACGGTTGTGTATTGCTGTTATATGCATGATACAGCTCGTGTAAAAATGAACCGTGAAAATGGATAACGATAAAACGACTTTCCAAGATGTGATCAGAAGTATCATTTTTTATATATTTTGTAACGATTCTATCTGCCATTTAGTCAAACTCCTGCTGGGGACCTAGACTGACTAGACCAGACCTGACGGTTACACAGCTCAGAATTAATGTTAAGGTATATCGCCCAGAAAGCAATAAATCTATTTTAAAGTATTACGTATATTTAGACCAGGACCGAATATACAAGTTCGTGCATGTTTATGTATACACTTTGACTCTGTGTTTCCGATAAAAGTATATATAATCTATTTCCCGAACAACAAATGCTTTGGGCACGAGTTTTAAACAAAAATCATTTCAATATTATGAATTTTCACCTCAACTTTTAGTATTTTATCAGTTATGAATACAATTAACATTAGCCATCGAAATCGCGTGTTCTACACATAATGAACGCTAAGCACACTTTAAAGTGTCTAAGATTTAAGTAAAACTTGTACAAAGAGATAAATATACATACAGCATTTGATTTCGTCTTCTCCACCTACACAGTGTTTTTGTCCATCACATACGAAACGATATGGTATACAGAAGCTGCCGGGGCATTTTAAATATCCGGATGGACATTCATATTTCTCTTAAATGATATTTAAATTCTAATTATATTAAAAAGAAAACTTTGAGAGAAGAAAGTCTCCCGTTTGTATCATGCATCAATTGCTACAAGGGCACATAACGTTTAAATACTAAATCACATTTCTTCTACCAGGAGACATTATAGTTAGGCATAAATATATATTATAGCCAGGCGATAAACAAAAGATTGAAATGCATAGTTAATAGTCTTGAAACAGGTGACATTATAGTTAGGCATAAATATATATTATAGCCAGACGATAAACAAAAGGTTCAAATACATAGTTAATAGTCTTGCTGCAAGGAGGCATTATAGTTTGGTATAAATATATATTATAGCCAGGCGACAAACAAAAGGTTCAAATACATAGTTAATAGTCTTGCTACCAAGAGGCATTATAGTTAGGCATAAATATATATTATGGACTGGTGACAAACAAAAGATTCAAATACATAGTTCTTAGTCATGCAAACAGGTGACATTATAGTTAGGCATTAATTTATATTATGGACAGGTGACAAACAAAAGATTCAAATACATAGTTAAAAGTCTTGCAAACAGGAGGCATTACAGTTAGGCATAAATATATATATTATGGACAGGTGACAAACAAAAGCTTCAAATACATAGTTCTTAGTCTTGCAAACCGGTGACATTAAAGTTAGGCATAAATATATATTATGGACAGGCGATCAACAAAAGATTCAAATACATAGTTAACAGTCTTGCTACCAGGAGGCATTATAGTTAGGCATAAATATATATTATAGCCAGGCGACAAAAAGAAAATAAATAAATACATAGTTAATAGTCTTGCAAACAGGAGGTATTACAGTTAGGCATAAATATATATTATAGCCAGGCGACATACAAAAGATTCAAATAAATAGTTAACAGTTTTGCTACCAGGAGGCATTATAGTTAGGCATAAATATATATTATAGCCAGGCGACAAACAAACAAAAATACGTAGTTAATAGTCTTGAAACAGGTGACATTATAGTTAGGCATAAATATATATTATAACCAGGCGACAAACAAAAGCTTCAAATACATAGTTCTTAGTCTTGCAAACAGGTGACATTATAGTTAGGCATAAATATATATTATGGACAGGCGATCAACAAAAGGTTCAAATACATAGTTAATAGTCTAGCTACCAGGAGGCATTATAGTTATGCATAAATATATATTATAGCCAGGCGACAAACAAAAGGTTCAAATACATAGTTAATAGTCTTGCTACCAGGAGGCATTATAGTTAGGCATAAATATATATTATAGCCAGGCGACAAACAAAAGGTTCAAATACATAGTTAATAGTCTAGCTACCAGGAGGCATTATAGTTATGCATAAATATATATTATAGCCAGGCGACAAAAAGAAAATAAATAAATACATAGTTAATAGTCTTGCAAACAGGAGGTATTATAGTTAGGCATAAATATATATTATAGCCAGGCGACATACAAAAGATTCAAATAAATAGTTAACAGTTTTGCTACCAGGAGGCATTATAGTTAGGCATAAATATATGTTATAGCCAGGCGACAAACAAACAAAAAATACATAGTTAATAGTCTTGAAACAGGTGACATTATAGTTAGGCATAAATATATATTATAACCAGGCGACAAACAAAAGCTTCAAATACATAGTTCTTAGTCTTGCAAACAGGTGACATTATAGTTAGGCATAAATATATATTATGGACAGGCGATCAACAAAAGGTTCAAATACATAGTTAATAGTCTAGCTACCAGGAGGCATTATAGTTAGGCATAAATATATATTATAGCCAGGCGACAAACAAAAGGTTCAAATACATAGTTAATAGTCTAGCTACCAGGAGGCATTATAGTTAGGCATAAATATATATTATAGCCAGGCGACAAACAAAAGGTTCAAATACATAGTTAATAGTCTAGCTACCAGAAGGCATTATAGTTAGGCATAAATATATATTATAGCCAGGCGACAAACAAAAGGTTCAAATACATAGTTAATAGTCTAGCTACCAGAAGGCATTATAGTTAGGCATAAATATATATTATAGCCAGGCGACAAACAAAAGGTTCAAATACATAGTTAATAGTCTAGCTACCAGGAGGCATTATAGTTAGGCATAAATATATATTATAGCCAGGCGACAAACAAAAGGTTCAAATACATAGTTAATAGTCTTGCTACCAGGAGGCATTATAGTTAGGCATAAATATATATTATAGCCAGGCGACAAACAAAAGGTTCAAATACATAGTTAATAGTCTAGCTACCAGAAGGCATTATAGTTAGGCATAAATATATATTATAGCCAGGCGACAAACAAAAGGTTCAAATACATAGTTAATAGTCTAGCTACCAGAAGACATTATAGTTAGGCATAAATATATATTATAGCCAGGCGACAAACAAAAGGTTCAAAAACATAGTTAAAAGTCTAGCTACCAGGAGGCATTATAGTTATGCATAAATATATATTATAGCCAGGCGACAAACAAAAGGTTCAAATACATAGTTAATAGTCTAGCTACCAGAAGGCATTATAGTTAGGCATAAATATATATTAAAGCCAGGCGACAAACAAAAGGTTCAAATACATAGTTAATAGTCTAGCTACCAGAAGGCATTATAGTTAGGCATAAATATATATTATAGCCAGGCGACAAACAAAAGGTTCAAATACATAGTTAATAGTCTAGCTACCAGAAGGCATTATAGTTAGGCATAAATATATATTATAGCCAGGCGACAAACAAAAGGTTCAATTATATAGTTAATAGTCTTGCAAACAGGTGACATTAAGGCAAAAAGGCGATTTTAGATTCACACATGATTTACGTATCAGTGAACATTTATACTAATACAGATATATGTGTATAGTAAAACAGATTTTTGAATGAATGTAGAAGTTGCTAATTTAAATTATCGTTCAAACATATAACAAACTATTATACAATTAAGTTGATGCCTAGAAATACAGGCGTGAAAATATTTGTAATTTAGAAATTCACTATAATTATACATATATCTTATACGGTCGATATTTGATATACAGAAAATATTAAAATATATATTTACCACATCCTTCTAAATGCGTAAGAGAATTGCAGCCGTCAATTTTCCCGGACCAATCCAAATCATACAAACAACGTTTAGCCTCAGATATAGTCTTCTGTTCTCGTTCACAGGCCATATTTCTTTCAGTTTCAGTTATATCTAATTCTAAAGTAAATAAAATAAATCGAGTATGATTATACTTATATTATAATATTATAGCTATTAAAAGCAAAATCATATCTCAGCTATGAATGTGTACTGTTTTACAATGAAGTATTACCTCAACATTTGCTATAACTATACTACAAAAAAATGTAATATACATGTACTGTTCTACCACTCCGCTTTCGTCTGACGTTCATTTTTGAAGCATTAATACAGTGTATAGATAGTACAGTTTCTGACGACTACATTAACAGCGTGTCGTGCGAGTTGGTCTTCATAACGGTTTTTACTTGGGCAAATTATCTAGGTTTAGTAGTCGCGTTTTAACACTTCGCGGGTAGACGTTCCATACTAATAGTAACAATGTAATCTTGGAGAATACATTTTTATGTATATTTAATTTAACCTGGTAATTGAACTTTCTTTAAAATACATAATAGTATTATTTATTTACTGATATTTCTAAAATAAATGTTTTCTTTCTTTTAAAATAAAAAAAATGAACATTGACACTGTTGCTTTTAATCATTTAAATTAAAAGACGTGACTTACAGTATCAAATGAGGTAAACAGCGCCCTATTATCTCGAAAGTTAGAGTTATTAGCCTGTCATAGCTTTCTGGATTTAGTGGACAGTTTCCAACAATGGCTAGCACAGTAATAACCGTGTGATACTCATATGTCAATGTTCTGTGGGAGGTTATTCATTTAAACACTGTGGTGCTTTTATTTTGATAACTGATAAGCAACAGATAAAAATGACAAATTCTTCGCAGTTGCTGGGTGTTTAACTACACTCAGTACATTTAAAACGCACAATTTTATTTTGCACCGTTTCACGAATAAGTCGCGTTCAATTTAATTTACCTTTCTCGCAAACAACTGGTTCAACAAGAAATCGAATATTTCTAGCATACTGTTTGTAGGTTAAGTAATAGTAGCTGTGGTTGTATTTCACGTAATTCAGATCTTGGAGAACGTCGCAATGATATTTCATTCTAAAACATAGAACTGTTAATATGGAGACAGCAAATTGTTTTATTTAAGATCGAAACAATTGTCTAAGGATGCATTTTGTAAAACATTTTGTGCAATAATGATGGATATTTAAATATATACATTTTAAGAATATACTTTTTTTTTTAATTTATAGTTAGGCTTTTCAATGAATAAACACGGTATTTGTTTTTATTTTATATATTTCAGCAGTAGCTATTTTGTTGGTAGTGTTTGTTTACCGCGGTTTGACTTGTAAATATTTTTTTAAAAATAATATTTTAGCTATTCACTGCAATAATGGAAATATATATTCTATATTGTGTATGCACTTGACAATCAAAACACAACTTACTTTAGGCAAAAATATAACTAAATTTTATGTTCTATGAATGAAATGTACGATTATTTTTAATGTATGTTTCTATGTATTGCCATCTTGATCCTATTTTATTTGTGGACTGACAAGGGAGGGCTAATTGCTAGAACTTGTGACCCAACACGTTTGCTTATTATGTGAATAATGCAATACAATATGTTTAAACTATAAACCATCGGTCGATCAGTAAAGTAGAGCAGATACAGTCAAACCTGTCTTAAGCAGCCAGACAAGGGAATGAGCAAACGTGGCATTTAGACAGGTTGTTGCTTAATACAGGTTAATTTGCCCTGAAAGCATAGTAACGGGAATGAGAAAATATGACTGCTTAAGACAAATGGCTGCTTAATTGAGGTTACCGCTTATACAGGTTTGTATTGAATTACATTGATCACAGAAACATATCAACAGAAAAAGTATTGGCAGTATATATAATCGTCGTTTCAATTATGTTACTCAGTTTGTGGTGATATGTCAACTTCACATATCTTCGAACCTGAAGGTGATTATAACATTTAAAACAACTATTCATTTTTCCGATGTTCATTGAAATTTAAATACTAGAATCAAATTTTTAGAAATGTCACCTAAAGTGGTGTTGAAACTTACGACAACTCAGAACTCAAATTTACTGTACTGTGGCATAAACAGCCACTGAAGCTTATTCCTTTGTATACTCCGTCATACTGCGCCACCTCCCACATGCCAGGTCTACAGGTCAGCGATACCTACACATGACAAATATACACGATCATAATTATATTGATAAAATTGTGATAATATGTGTAAACATGTATATGTGGCAGCAACCAATACAAGTACACGTTATTCAGGCTGCCGTTTATATCAATACAGCACATTAAAACAAGGAAAATATTAATTGAAATGAAGCTTTTTTCCTGCTCTAGTAGGCACTTTAAGCATACACGAAGTTGTGATATATGTCTGGTATATTTATATATATATATATATGTCTGGTTTATATATATATATATATATATATATATGTCTGGTATATTTATAGGAGGAAACAGAAGGTAGACGTCATCCATCAATAATACTGAACATAAAATGACTTTGATAGACAACATACCACATTTACATTACTAGCGTACACTCATGAATGAAACGTGCAACCAAACTACAACATAATGTACACATACAGTTAATACTAGTACCTTCTGATCACATTGCTCATTCTCAGGAAAATTGCTTTGAATAAAATAGCTATCATTTATTTTGCGGTAGACGTTACCATCATAAACGCCATCTATTCTTTGCGTACTGTGAATAAATGTAAATATTCGGACTGTCTCGACGAGCAGGTATTCTTCAAACCTGCACTCCACTTCTCCCATGTCTGGCAATTAGAGAAATAAATCGTACAATATAGTTTTTATATAAACAGAATGCTGGCATAGCGACAATGAATAGTATACCACAGTCATTTACAGGGAAGTCTGAACGATATAGACATACAATATATACACGAATTAATAACCATTTAATATGATGATGACTTATTTAATCGATTTTCATTAAAATAACAAACGATTAAGAAATACATTTTTCGGCATTGCACTTTTATTATTGATAAAGCTATATTTATCAAATGCTCACAACGAGAAATTATATTGTTTTCAAATATTTTATTCAGATTGTTTCTTGTTTCGAAAATGATACCTTAATATTTTTTTATTGAATTTTTTATTTTGTTCTCCAATACATTACACTATACGACAATTTACAGAAATAAAGCAATTACACAAGTGTTATTCTTTAAATGACAATTATGTATAAGTATTTTTTTATTACAGATATTTCTATAAGGTATGGTATGTTTTAGATATTTATTTAATATAACTCGAAATAAAAGGATAACGTGCAGCATTCTCTATGTTTATTGAACATATATAGTTACGTTTGTGCAGTAACAAACTACGAGATAATAAACAATCATAATCTATACTATTAAAAGGTAAATAAAGGTTGGCATGTTTAGGCCGCTCTATGGTGTAAATATTCCTCCACCGAAAGGCGACCAGGCGCCACAGGCAAACTCCCATTAACAGAGACCCAGCTTTTGATTAAAATGAAAGCAAATTGAAGCAACACGCAATACAACACAAGTCAACAACGGACTGGCTGACGGCATCAAGCACACAGACTCCACCCGAATGCATGACCATAGGCCCCAGCTTAAAACGGCTACGCACCGGAAACCAGTGCCACATTGAAAGTTAGGGTCTACCGCCAAACATCCGGTGCTAAAAGGGGTGCCGACAACTGCTATTGTAGTTATTCAATATCGATGGGAATGACAACGGTTACACATACAACTGACCAACTTTGGTATGCCCTTCATGATGCAAGTCTTCAATTATTAAGTGGCAAAATGCATCATGTACAATTTTCAGACGGATACACAAACGCAACAAACCGCAACTGCATCAACACACAAAATACTCGTATAACAATACTGTTACACATACAACTGACCAACTTTGGTATGCCCTTCATGATGCATTGAGCCACCAAGCAGCAACCAATCTAGGTCTTACCAGTACTATAAGGGCCAGACCTAGTAACCCGAAGCAACTCGAGTCTACCATTATTAAGTGGCAAAATGCATCATGTACAATTTCAGACAGATACACAAACGCAACAAACCGCAACTGCATCAAACACACAAAATACGGTCTGGGTGCAAACTTTTTGATGCGAAACGTGGGCACACCATATGGCACAGCTCAAGACTAACAGCAACGGTATAATGCGTGCTGCCACAATATCTAGCAGAAGGTAACAATTTTTCCAATCTGTGACAATAACACCGTTGAGAACCACAGTTATACAAAAATAAAATATTTGGCTATTAACAGAACGCCTGATCCCTTCCGATGAACCCAACTTATGCGACAGTTCTAGCAATTACAATTTAAAATAAATACTTTTGATCAACACTTTATATCATACTTATAGCAAACTGTTCTTAATGTTAGTGAGGCACTAACCATATTCAATTGTAAATAAAATATTAAACAACAAACGCCAACTCAAACATTCTGTGCCATTTAACGATAGTCTAAGTCACTTTCAAATATCCGATATCCAGGCATTAGGTACACAATGCATGTAACGTATCATATGATTGTAAAGTTAGTAGGTAGTTCGCAGTTGGTAGTTGGGGATTCGAATAACCAACTACCGACCAGCTGCCAGTTGGGGATTCGGAATCGTTATTATAATTACTATTTCATTTACATATTTTACTCGTGTTAATATGTTTAAAAATATAATCAATAACAAATGTATGTAAATTAATATAAAATCTGAATCCCCAACTGGCAGCTGGTTGGTAGTTGGCGATTCACGGCGAATCCCCAACTGAACATTTTGAATCGCCATCTGGTGAGTATACTCATTTTATTGAAGAACCAACCCGGCCAAAGTGTGTTATTTATTATTATCAATTTATTTTTAATTGAATTGATTGATTAAAACAATAAAACAACAATTTATAAAAAAATCCGAATCCCCAACTGGCAACTGGTTGGTAGTTGGTGACTCGCCGCGAATCGCCAACTGGGAATTTTGAATCGCTTCCTGGTGAATATACTCATGGTATTGAAAGAAAAACGCGGGAACGGTGTTTATTTATTGTTATGAACTGTTTTTCTATGGAAATGATTTGTTTTCAAAAACAAATATCGATTTGAAAAAAAAACGAATTCCAAATTTGATTTTGAATTACCGTATTGTGAGTATAATCGTTCTATTGAAGAACCAAACCATCATTGGTGTTATTATTATCCTAAATCTGTTTCCTTTATTGAATTGATATGTTAAAATAATAAAACAGCGATTTAAAAAAAAAATCCAAATCCCCAACTGGCAGCTAGTTGGTAGTTGGCGATTCGCGGCGAATCCCCAACTGGACATTATGAATCGCCTTCTGGTGAGTATACTCATTTTATTGAAGAACCAAACCCGGCAAAAGTGTGTTATTTATTATTATAAACTTATTTTTAATTGAATTGATTGATTAAAAAAATAAAACAACGATTTCAAAAAAATCCGAATCCCAAACTGGCAAATGGTTGGTAGTTGGCGATTCGCCGCGAATCCCCAACTGGAAATTTTGAATCGCCTCCTGGTGAATATATTCATGGTATTGAAGGAACAGTGCGGGAACGGTGTTTATTTATTGTTATGAACTGTTTTTCTATGGAAATGATTTGTTTTCAAAATCAAATATAGATTTGAAAAAAAAAAACGAATTCCAAATTTGATTTTGAATCACCGTATTGTGAGAATATTCCTTCTATTGAAGAAACAAACCACCATTGGTGTTATTATTATCCTAAATCTGTTTTCTTTATTGAATTGATATGTTAAAATAATAAAACAGCGATTTAAAAAAAAAACCGAATCCCCAACTGGCAGCTAGTTTGTAGTTGGCGATTCGCGGCGAATCCCCAACTGGACATTATGAATCGCCGTCTGGTGAGTATACTCATTTTATTGAAGAACCAACCAGGCAAAAGTGTGTTATTTATTATTATAAACTTATTTTTAATTCAATTGATTTATTAAAAAAATAAAACAACGATTTAAAAAAAATCCGAATCCCCAACTGGCAACTGGTTGGTAGTTGGCGATTCGCCGCGAATCCCCAACTGGAAATTTTGAATCGCCTCCTGGTGAATATATTCATGGTATCGAAGGAACAGTGCGGGAACGGTGTTTATTTATTGTTATGAACTGTTTTTCTATGGAAATGATTTGTTTTCAAAAACAAATATCGATTTGAAAAAAAAAACGAATTCCAAATTTGATTTTGAATCACCGTATTGTGAGTATAATCGTTCTATTGAAGAAACAAACCACCATTGGTGTTATTATTATCCTAAATCTGTTTTCTTTTGAAGTGATATGTTAAAATAATAAAACAGCGATTTAAAAAAAAAATCCGAATCCCCATCTGACAGCTAGTTGGTAGTTGGCGATTCGCGGCGAATCCCCAACTGGACATTATGAATCACCTTCTGGTGAGTATACTCATTTTATTGAAGAACCAACCCGGCAAAAGTGTGTTATTTATTATTATAAACTTATTTTTAATTGAATTGATTGATTAAAAAAATAAAACAACGATTTAAAAAAAATCCGAATCCCCAACTGGCAACTGGTTGGTAGTTGGCGATTCGCCGCGAATCCCCAACTGGAAATTTTGAATCGCCTCCTGGTGAATATATTCATGGTATCGAAGGAACAGTGCGGGAACGGTGTTTATTTATTGTTATGAACTGTTTTTCTATGGAAATGATTTGTTTTCAAAAACAAATATCGATTTGAAAAAAAAAACGAATTCCAAATTTGATTTCGAATCACCGTATTGCGAGTATATTCGTTCTATTGAAGAAACAAACCACCATTGGTGTTATTATTATCCTAAATCTGTTTTCTTTATTGAATTGATATGTTAAAATAATAAAACAGCGATTTAAAAAAAAAATCCGAATCCCCAACTGGCAGCTAGTTTGTAGTTGGCGATTCGCGGCGAATCCCCAACTGGACATTATTAATCGCCTTCTGGTGAGTATACTCATTTTATTGAAGAACCAACCCGGCAAAAGTGTGTTATTTATTATTATAAACTTATTTTTAATTGAATTGATTGATCAAAAAAATAAAACAACGATTAAAAAAAAATCCGAATCCCCAACTGGCAACTGGTTGGTAGTTGGCGATTCGCCGCGAATCCCCAACTGGAAATTTTGAATCGCCTCCTGGTGAATATATTCATGGTATCGAAGGAACAGTGCGGGAACGGTGTTTATTTATTGTTATGAACTGTTTTTCTATGGAAATGATTTGTTTTCAAAAACAAATATCGATTTGAAAAAAAAAAACGAATTCCAAATTTGATTTTGAATCACCGTATTGTGAGTATATTCGTTCTATTGAAGAAACAAACCACCATTGGTGTTATTATTATCCTAAATCTGTTTTCTTTATTGAATTGATATGTTAAAATAATAAAACAGCGATTTAAAAAAAAATCCGAATCCCCAACTGGCAGCTAGTTTGTAGTTGGCGATTCGCGGCGAATCCCCAACTGGACATTATGAATCGCCTTCTGGTGAGTATACTCATTTTATTGAAGAACCAAACCCGGCAAAAGTGTGTTATTTATTATTATAAACTTATTTTTAATTGAATTGATTGATTAAAAAAATAAAACAACGATTTCAAAAAAATCCGAATCCCAAACTGGCAACTGGTTGGTAGTTGGCGATTCGCCGCGAATCCCCAACTGGAAATTTTGAATCGCCTCCTGGTGAATATATTCATGGTATTG
Organism: Panopea generosa; assembly: GCA_029582155.1. NCBI lineage: Eukaryota > Metazoa > Mollusca > Bivalvia > Adapedonta > Hiatellidae > Panopea > Panopea generosa. The sequence continues at coordinate 24,543,042 of CM055899.1, read as the reverse complement.
AAGGAACAGTGCGGGAACGGTGTTTATTTATTGTTATGAACTGTTTTTCTATGGAAATGATTTGTTTTCAAAATCAAATATAGATTTGAAAAAAAAAAACGAATTCCAAATTTGATTTTGAATCACCGTATTGTGAGAATATTCCTTCTATTGAAGAAACAAACCACCATTGGTGTTATTATTATCCTAAATCTGTTTTCTTTATTGAATTGATATGTTAAAATAATAAAACAGCGATTTAAAAAAAAATCCGAATCCCCAACTGGCAGCTAGTTTGTAGTTGGCGATTCGCGGCGAATCCCCAACTGGACATTATGAATCGCCGTCTGGTGAGTATACTCATTTTATTGAAGAACCAACCCGGCAAAAGTGTGTTATTTATTATTATAAACTTATTTTTAATTGAATTGATTGATTAAAAAAATAAAACAATGATTTAAAAAAAATCCGAATCCCCAACTGGCAACTGGTTGGTAGTTGGCGATTCGCCGCGAATCCCCAACTGGAAATTTTGAATCGCCTCCTGGTGAATATATTCATGGTATCGAAGGAACAGTGCGAGAACGGTGTTTATTTATTGTTATGAACTGTTTTTCTATGGAACTGATTTGTTTTCAAAAACAAATATCGATTTGGAAAAAAAAACGAATTCCATAATTGGCCATTTTGAATCACCGTATTGTGAGTATATCCGTTTTATTGAAGAACCAAACCACCATTGGTGTTATTATTATCCTAAATCTGTTTAAATCGGGTTGGTTCTTCAATATAATGAGTATATTCACCAGACGGTGATTCAAAATGTCCAGTTGGGGATTCGCGGCGAATCACCAACTACCAACCAGCTGCCAGTTGGGGATTCGGATTTTTTTTTAAATCGCTGTTTTATTATTTTAATATATCAATTCAATAAAGAAAACAGATTTAGGATAATAATAACACCAATGGTGGTTTGGTTCTTCAATAAAACGAATAAACTCACAATAGGGTGATTCAAAATGGCCAATTATGGAATTGGATTTTTTTCAAATCGATATTTGTTTTCAAAAAAAATCAGTTCTATAGAAAAACAGCTCATAACAATAAATAAACACCGTTCCCGCACTGTTTCTTCAATACCATGAGTATATTCACCAGGAAGCGATTCAAAATTTCCAGTTGGGGATTTGCGGCGAATCGCCAACTACCAACCAGTTGCCAGTTGGGGATTCGGATTTTTTTTAAATCGTTGTTTTATTTTTGTAATAATTCAATTCAATTAAAAATAAGTTTATAATAATAAATAACACACTTTGGCCGGGTTGGTTCTTCAATAAAATGAGTATACTCACCAGACGGCGATTCAAAATGTCCAGTTGGGGATTCGCGGTGAATCGCCAACTACCAACCAGTTGCCAGTTGGGGATTCGGATTTTTTTTAAATCGTTGTTTTATAATCTTAATCAATCAATTCAATTAAAAATAAGTTTATAATAACAAATAACACAATTTTGCCGGGTTGGTTCTTTAATATAATGAGTATACTCACCAGACGGCGATTCAAAATGTCCAGTCGGGGATTCGCGGCAATAATGGTTGGTTTGGTCGTTCAATCAAACTAATATACTCACAATACGGTGATTCAAAATGGCATATTTGGAATTTTTTTTTTTTTTTCAAATCGATATTTGTTTTCGAAAACAAATTAATTCTATAGAAAAACAGTTCATAACAATAAATAAACATCGTTCCCGCACTGTTCCTTCAATGCCATGAATATATTCACCAGGAAGCGATTCAAAATGTCCAGTTGGGGATTCGCGGCGAATCGCCAACTGCCAACCAGTTGCCAGTTGGGGATTCGGATTATTTTTAAATCGTTGTTTTATTTTTTAAATCAATCAATTCAATTAAAAATAAGTTTTTAATAATAAATAACACACTTTTACCGGGTTGGTTCTTCAATATAATGAGTATACTCACCAGACGGTGATGCAAAATGTCCAGTTGGGGATTCGCGGCGAATCGCCAACTACCAACCAGTTGCCAGTTGGGGATTCGGATTTTTTTTAAATCGTTGTTTTATTTTTGTAATAATTCAATTCAATTAAAAATAAGTTTATAATAATAAATAACACACTTTGGCCTGGTTGCTTCTTCAATAAAATGAGTATACTCACCAGACGGCGATTCAAAATGTCCAGTTGGTGATTCGCGGCGAATCGCCAACTACCAACCAGTTGCCAGTTGGGGATTCGGATTTTTTTTAAATCGTTGTTTTATTTTTGTAATAATTCAATTCAATTAAAAACAAGTTTATAATAATAAATAACACACTTTGGCCTGGTTGCTTCTTCAATAAAATGAGTATACTCACCAGACGGCGATTCAAAATGTCCAGTTGGTGATTCGCGGCGAATCGCCAACTACCAACCAGTTGCCAGTTGGGGATTCGGATTTTTTTTAAATCGTTGTTTTATAATCTTAATCAATCAATTCAATTAAAAATCAGTTTACAATAACAAATAACACAATTTTGTCGGGTTGGTTCTTTAATATAATGAGTATACTCACCAGACGGCGATTCAAAATGTCCAGTTGGGGATTCGCGGCAATATTGGTTGGTTTGGTCGTTCAATAAAACGAATATACTCACAATACGGTGATTCAAAATGGCCAATTATGGAATTCATTTTTTGTCCAAATCGATATTTGTTTTTGAAAACAAATCAGTTCCATAGATAAACAGTTCATAACAATAAATAAACATCGTTCCAGCACTGTTCCTTCAATACCATGAATATATTCACCAGGAAGCGATTCAAAATTTCCAGTTGGGGATTCGCGGCGAATCGCCAACTACCAACCAGTTGCCAGTTGGGGATTCGGATTTTTTTTAAATCGTTGTTTTAGTTTTTTAATCAATCAAATCAATTAAAAATAAGTTTATAATAATAAATAACACACTGTTACCGGGTTGGTTCTTCAATATAATGAGAATACTCACCAGACGGTGATTCAAAATGTCCAGTTGGGGATTCGCGGCGAATCGCCAACTACCAACTAGCTGCCAGTTGGGGATTCGGATTCTTTTTTAAATCGCTGTTTTATTATTTTAACATATCAATTCAATAAAGAAAACAGATTGAGGATAATAATAACACCAATGATGGTTTGTTTCTTCAATAGAACGAATATACTCACAATACGGTGATTCAAAATCAAATTTGGAATTCGTTTTTTTTTTTTCAAATCGATATTTGTTTTTGAAAACAAATCATTTCCATAGAAAAACAGTTCATAACAATAAATAAACTCCGTTCCCGCACTGTTCCTTCGATACCATGAATATATTCACCAGGAGGCGATTCAAAATTTCCAGTTGGGGATTCGCGGCGAATCGCCAACTACCAACCAGTTGCCAGTTGGGGATTCGGATTTTTTTTAAATCTTTGTTTTATTTTTTTAATAAATCAATTGAATTAAAAATCAGTTTATAATAATAAATAACACACTTTTGCCTGGTCGGTTCTTCAATAAAATGAGTATATTCACCAGACGGCGATTCAAAATGTCGAGTTGGGGATTCGCCGCGAATCTCCAACTACCAACTAGCTGCCAGTTGGGGATTCGGATTTTTTTTTTAAATCGCTGTTTTATTCTTTTAACATATCAATTCAATAAAGAAAACAGATTTAGGATAATAATAACACCAATGGTGGTTTGTTTCTTCAATAGAACGAATATACTCACAATACGGTGATTCAAAATCAAATTTGTATTTCGTTTTTTTTTTTCAAATCGATATTTGTTTTTGAAAACAAATCATTTCCATTGAAAAACAGTTCATAACAATAAATAAACACCGTTCCCGCACTGTTCCTTCGATACCATGAATATATTCACCAGGAGGCGATTCAAAATTTCCAGTTGGGGATTTGCGGCGAATCGCCAACTACCAACCGGTTGCCAGTTGGGGATTCGGATTTTTTTTAAATCGTTGTTTTATTTTTTTAATCAATCAATTCAATTAAAAATAAGTTTATAATAATAAATAACACACTTTGGCCGGGTTGGTTCTTCAATAAAATGAGTATACTCACCAGAAGGCGATTCATAGCGTCCAGTTGGGGATTCGCGGCGAATCGCCAACTACCAATTAGCTGCCAGTTGGGGATTCGGATTTTTTTTTTAAATCGCTGTTTTATTATTTTAACATATCAATTCAATAAAGAAAACAGATTTAGGATAATATTAACAACAATGGTGGTTTGTTTCTTCAATAGAACGAATATACTCACAATACGGTAATTCAAAATCAAATTTGGAATTCGTTTTTTTTTTCAAATCGATATTTGTTTTTGAAAACAAATCATTTCCATAGAAAAACAGTTCATTACAATAAATAAACACCGTTCCCGTACTGTTCCTTCGATACCATGAATATATTCACCAGGAGGCGATTCAAAATTTCCAGTTGGGGATTCGCGTCAAATCGCCAACTACCAACCAGTTGCCAGTAGGGATTCGGATTTTTTTTTAATTGTTGTTTTATTTTTTTTAATCAATCAATTCAATTAAAAATAAGTTTATAATAATAAATAACACACTTTTGCCTGGTTGGTTCTTCAATAAAATGAGTATACTCACCAGAAGGCGATTCAAAATGTCCAGTTGGGGATTCGCCGCGAATCGCCAACTACCAACTAGCTGCCAGTTGGGGATTCGGGTTTTTTTTTAAATCGCTGTTTAATTATTTTAACATATCAATTCAATAAAGAAAACAGATTTAGGATAATAATAACACCAATGGTGGTTTGGTTCTTCAATAAAACGGATATACTCACAATACGGTGATTCAAAATGGCCCATTATGGAAATCGTTTTTTTTCCAAATCGATATTTGTTTTTGAAAACAAATCAGTTCCATAGATAAACAGTTCATAACAATAAATAAAAATCGTTCCAGCACTGTTCCTTCAATACCATGAATATATTCACCAGGAAGCGATTCAAAATTTCCAGTTGGGGATTCGCGGCGAGTCGCCAACTACCAACCAGTTGCCAGTTGGGGATTCGGATTTTTTTTTAATCGTTGTTTTAGTTTTTTAATCAATCAATTCAATTAAAAATAAGTTTATAATAATAAATAACACACTTTTACCGGGTTGGTTCTGCAATATAATGAGTATACTCACCAGACGGTGATTCAAAATGTCCAGTGGGGGATTCGCGGCGAATCGCCAACTACCAACTAGCTGCCAGTTGGGTATTCGGATTTTATTTTAAACGGCTGTTTTATTATTTTAACAGATCAATTCAAAAGAAACAGATTTAGGATAATAATAACACCAATGGTGGTTTGTTTCTTCAATAGAACGAATATACTCGCAATACGGTGATTCAAAATCAAATTTGGAATTCGTTTTTTTTTTTCAAATCGATATTTGTTTTTGAAAACAAATCATTTCCATAGAAAAACAGTTCATAACAATAAATAAACACCGTTCCCGCACTGTTCCTTCGATACCATGAATATATTCACCAGGAGGCGATTCAAAATTTCCAGTTGGGGATTCGCGGCGAATCGCCAACTACCAACCAGTTGCCAGTTGGGGATTCGGATTTTTTTTGAATCGTTGTTTTATTTTTTTAATAAATCAATTGAATTAAAAATCAGTTTATAATAATAAATAATACACTTTTGCCTAGTCGGTTCTTCAATAAAATGAGTATATTCACCAGACGGTGATTCAAAATGTCGAGTTGGGGATTCGACGCGAATCGCCAACTACCAACTAGCTGCCAGTTGGGGATTCGGATTTTTTTTTTAAATCGCTGTTTTATTCTTTGAACATATCAATTCAATAAAGAAAACAGATTTAGGATAATAATAACACCAATGGTGGTTTGTTTCTTCAATAGAACGAATATACTCACAATACGGTAATTCAAAATCAAATTTGGAATTCGTTTTTTTTTTTCAAATCGATATTTGTTTTTGAAAACAAATCATTTCCATAGAAAAACAGTTCATAACAATAAATAAACACCGTTCCCGCACTGTTCCTTCGATACCATGAATATATTCACCAGGAGGCGATTCAAAATTTCCAGTTGGGGATTCGCGGCGAATCGCCAACTACCAACCAGTTGCCAGTTGGGGATTCGGATTTTTTTTTAAATCATTGTTTTATTTTTTTAATCAATCAATTCAATTAAAAATAAGTTTATAATAATAAATAACACACTTTTGCCGGGTTGGTTCTTCAATAAAATGAGTATACTCACCAGACGGCGATTCATAATGTCCAGTTGGGGATTCGCCGCGAATCGCCAACTACAAACTAGCTGCCAGTTGGGGATTCGGATTTTTTTTTAAATCGCTGTTTTATTATTTTAACATATCAATTCAATAAAGAAAACAGATTTAGGATAATAATAACACCAATGGTGGTTTGTTTCTTCAATAGAACGAATATACTCACAATACGGTGATTCAAAATCAAATTTGGAATTCGTTTTTTTTTTTTCAAATCGATATTTGTTTTTGAAAACAAATCAGTTCCATAGAAAAACAGTTCATAACAATAAATAAACACCGTTCCCGCACTGTTCCTTCGATACCATGAATATATTCACCAGGAGGCGATTCAAAATTTCCAGTTGGGGATTCGCGGCGAATCGCCAACTACCAACCAGTTGCCAGTTGGGGATTCGGATTTTTTTTGAATCGTTGTTTTAGTTTTTTAATCAATCAATTCAATTAAAAATAAGTTTATAATAATAAATAACACACTTTTGCCGGGTTGGTTCTTCAATAAAATGAGTATACTCACCAGAAGGCGATTCATAATGTCCAGTTGGGGATTCGGCGCGAATCGCCAACTACCAACTAGCTGCCAGTTGGGGATTCGGATTTTTTTTTTAAATCGCTGTTTTATTATTTTAACATATCAATTCAATAAAGAAAACAGATTGAGGATAATAATAACACCAATGGTGGTTTGTTTCTTCAATAGAACGAATATACTGACAATACGGTAATTCAAAATCAAATTTGGAATTCGTTCTTTTTTTTTTTTCAAATCGATATTTGTTTTTGAAAACAAATCATTTCCATAGAAAAACAGTTCATAACAATAAATAAACACCGTTCCCGCACTGTTCCTTCGATACCATGAATATATTCACCAGGAGGCGATTCAAAATTTCCAGTTGGGGATTCGCGGCGAATCGCCAACTACCAACCAGTTGCCAGTTGGGGATTCGGATTTTTTTTAAATCGTTGTTTTATTTTTTTAATAAATCAATTCAATTAAAAATAAGTTTATAATAATAAATAACACACTTTTGCCGGGTTGGTTCTTCAATAAAATGAGTATACTCACCAGAAGGCGATTAATAATGTCCAGTTGGGGATTCGCCGCGAATCGCCAACTACCAACTAGCTGCCAGTTGGGGATTCGGATTTTTTTTTTAAATCGCTGTTTTATTATTTTAACATATCAATTCAATAAAGAAAACAGATTTAGGATAATAATAACACCAATGGTGGTTTGGTTCTTCAATAGAACGAATATACTCACAATACGGTGATTCACAATGGCAAATTTGGAATTCATTTTTTTTTTTTCAAATCGATATTTGTTTTTTTAAAACAAATGAGTTTCATAGAAAAACAGCTCATAACAATAAATAAACACCGTTCCCGCGTTTTTCTTTCAATACCATGAGTATATTCACCAGGAAGCGATTTAAAATTTCCAGTTGGCGATTCGCGGCGAGTCGCCATCTACCAACCAGTTGCCAGTTGGGGATTCGGATTTTTTTATGAATTGTTGTTTTATTTTTTTAATCAATCAATTCAATTAAAAATAAATTTATAATAATAAATAACACAATTTGGCTGGGTTGGTTCTTCAATAAAATGAGTATACTCACCAGACGGCGATTCAAAATGTTCAGTTGGGGATTCGCCGTGAATCGCCAACTACCAACCAGCTGCCAGTTGGGGATTCAGATTTTATATTAATTTACGTACATTTGTTATTGATATATTTTTAAACATATTAACACGAGTAAAATATGTAAATGAAATAGTAATTATAATAACGATTCCGAATCCCCAACTGGCAGCTGGTCGGTAGTTGGTTATTCGAATCCCCAACTACCAACTGCGAACTACCTACTAACTTTACAGTCATACGTATCATCCTGTTCCACAACGATTAACAAAGTGTCTGTTCGTACAAGGTATAAGTAGGATAATGTTCCCAAAGTCGGTATCCGTGGCAGAAGATCCATGATAGTATATACGTGGCAGTGAACTGGATATCGGAGACCATCTAATGCACATCAGTTGTTACCGCATCCGTTAAATCTCAACGTACAAGATCCTGAAAAATATACTGGGAACAGCAATTCTGACACAAAATCACGCATATATGTAACCAGGATTAATAAGTCCTTATCACATACACTAGTTGCCATTGAATATGCAATAAAAAAATATCTTCTAGGGGTGTGGCGGGCGGGTAATTTTGTAAACTCTTGTGTCATGTAGATAAAAGTGAGAAGGCTGCACGGGATTTGCGTTTATATACCGCGAATGGACATATTGTTTTCCGATTCTGTATTGTATTATTAAACAATGTGTTTATTGTATTATTAAACAATGTGTTTATTGAAAGGGGAACCAGCTTACCGGACGATAAAACCTGAAGAGCTACGAATCCGTAGCAACGGACAGTCGTTATTTCTCAAATAAATAAACAAAAATTATTTTAAGGGAAATCATTTTTAATATTTAATATAACTCGAAATAAAAAGAAAACGTGCAGCATTCTCTATGTTTATTGAACATATATAGTTACGTTTGTGCAGTAACAAACTGCGAGATAATAAACAATCATAATCTATACTATTAAAAGGTAAATAAAGGTTGGCATGTTTAGGCCGCTCTATGGTGTAAATATTCCTCCACCGAAAGGCGACCAGGCGCCACAGGCAAACTCCCATTAACAGAGACCCAGCTTTTGATTAAAATGAAGGCAAATTGAAGCAACACGCAATACAACACAAGTCAACAACGGACTGGCTGACGGCATCAAGCACACAGACTCCACCCGAATGCATGACCATAGGCCCCAGCTTACAACGGCTACGCACAGGAAACCAATGCCACATTGAAAGTTAGGGTCTACCGCCAAACATCCGGTGCTAAAAGGGGTGCCGACGACTGCACTGTTTATTTTACGCCTGGTCACCCTCGGCCGATAGAATTTTTTCCGCCACAATAAATGAAACATTTATCCCCCAAAATTCTAATGAACGGAAGACCTATTTTTCAATAGCGACTCTCCAATAAAATCGAGGTAAAATTCGAGACCGACCTCGTTAAGATGCCAACCGTCGGCACGAAAGAAGTTGGTTTTGGTATCAATGTCTGGACTTATGATATCGCTTTTCCCAAACTTGTGTACAATGGTGCGGCCTAATCTATTAACCCGCTTGCGTTTTGCGCCCATAAGTTTAAGGCTGAAGTCCCCTCTCCAGGCCCTTCTAGGCAAAATGTCTACCCATATAAATCATTGTATTGGTGAAGGCTTCCCTAAGATATCGTATCTCAGAAGTTATACTTCTTTTAATTATCTAAATTTAATAACATAAATATTTTATTTAGATATTCCCTTTTATAATACTTGCTTAAACTTCAGTACATCAACGGTAAAGGGTTACAATAAACAGCACAAATGCGGCTACATGTATATAAATAATCGTTACATAACAAATGTAAAATCCATAAAACAAACATATATATATTCATATACCATAACAACCAATGAACAGTGATATTTGGCAAATATGACCCTAACTCGCATTTGAAGCAAAACATCCAATCTGGAACTCTAGTTCGCTAAGATGAGGCAGAAATAAGTGGATCAATACGGTCTTTACTCACTCAACCGGGGCAAACAAAAATGTTTATATAGATCTAAATCGCACGTTCTAGAGGAAGGCGAAAGAGATTTCATGAACATGCGTTGACAAACTAAATTGACCTGACGCAAGAGTGACTATCACTCCACCCACTGGCCACGTGGCACTGTTTGTTCAAGTAAATACAATGTAATACAAAGTAGTGTTTCTTTAGAGACCATTGGTTTGTCTAAGGAAAATGGCGCCATGGAAACAATTTAGATTGCTACTTGGATTAATGACTGGTTTGATCAACAGCACACATCAGGTCAATTGAGGGAGACATAGGTCAATATGATCCGACTTGCTCAATATGAACTGACTTGCTCAATATGAACTGACTAGCTCAATATGGACTCCCTTGCTCAATACGGACTAACTTGCTACACCAAGGCAAAAAGACAGTTTACATGGATCTAAATCATGGCTAGTTGACCAGGGTAAACATGACCTTGTATGGCTAATGTGTTAGTGTGCAGCATAGCGTTTAAAGCTAGAAATAGTATGTCCACAGGTTAAGGATGCCACCGCTATAGGTTAGATAAGTTTAAGACAAATACATATACATTTGCAAGTCGAAAAGGGACAATAATTTAGAAATGGTGGAACCTGCATCAAGTTCTATACAGAAAAAGAAACATGCAGCTTAAGCATAGGGTACATCTTCTTTTGAATCAAATGCAGAACTAAACTCAATTGGCACATATGTTAATAGCATTTTAGTAAATGTACAGTTTCTAAGTTAAAACCATGAAATAATTGATTAGCATTTAATACATGCATATGTGTCATCTTGTTATGAATAACAAGAAAATCTTATGTGAGAAACAGAACTGTCCTTTACATAGTTTTTTAGTACACATGTACCTATATAAGTGCAAGGACCTGAATTTTATCAATAACAATTCTTAAATTCTAAATTCTTATAAAGCTGACGAAGCTCAGAGAGCTGACAAAGCTCATTAAGCTGACAACAGTCACCTAGCTAAGAAAGCTGACAAAGCTCATCAAGCTGACAAAGCTCACCTAGCTCAGAAAGCTGACAAAGCTCATCAAGCTGACAAACCTCAGAAAGCTGACAAAGCTCATCTAGTTCAGAAAGCTGACAAAGCTCATCAAGCTGACAAACCTCAAAAAGCTAACAAAGCTCATCTAGCTCAGAAAACTGACAAAGCTCATTAAGCTGACAAAGTTCATCAAGTTGACAAAGCTCACCTAGCTCAAAAAGCTGAAAAAGCTCACCACGCTAAAAAAGCTGACAAAGCTAATTAAGCTGACAAAGTTCATCAAGTTGGCAAAGCTCACCTAGCTCAAAAAGCTGACAAAGCTCACCATGCTAAGAAAGCTTACAAAGCTCATTAAGCTGACAAAGTTCATCAAGTTGACAAAGGTCACCTAGCTCAAAAAGCTGACAAAGCTCACCATGCTAAGAAAGCTTACAAAGCTCATTAAGCTGACAAAGTTCATCAAGTTGACAAAGCTCACCTAGCTCAAAAAGATGACAAAGCTCAGAAAACGCAGAAAATTCACTAAGCTCAACAAGCTGAAGAAGCTTACATTTTCAATACATTTTCAGTATCCAAGGGCAATGATTCTTAACTGGCAAGATTATTTTACACTTTTCACTCACCACGCTCAGAAAAGCTGACAACAATCACCTAGCTAAGAAAGCTGACAAAGGGTCCACTATACTGAATGGGAAAACCCTGTGAAAAACCCTGATTTAAAAAGTTCGCTTCAGCCTTATCATAAGAGCACGAATAACGTTTTAAAGCTTTTACTTTGACTGGCGATTTTGTTATATTGACAATACCTAAATTGTAAGGCTCTTCAGTTGTAAACTCGCTTGAGCTACTGTCTTTGAAACTGGCCCCGCCCTTGACCTCTGAAAGGTCTACGAGAGCCCCTGTCTCGAAAATTACTAGGAATTCTTGAAATTCGAGAATTCGCGGACGAACTCTGCTGATTACAATTAACCTCAGGGTGCGGGGCTGAACAGGTACTACAGACATGGGCGAATTTGCAGTTCTGCCAGACACAGTTAAAGTCGTAAACACGTGTATCTACGCGTGCTTAATTGGGCAACTTTCTGCGTGTCCTTAACTTGCATGCATCGCCACCACAGGTCATTATTAATTTGCGACCAGGATGCAGGCGATATTGCCTGACGTAAGCGGAACTGCTCGTCATATGTGCGCCATGCCAGGCCTCCATGACGCATAGCGCATTCCCTAACGTTACACATGTAGTGGAGCATTTCATGGACTCTATCACTGTGCGATAATAGATAAATTGAAGAGTATATAATGAACGCGTTTGTCCATTGTTCTATACTTGTTATTTTGTCTTTGCACTCCTTCTCGGCGGCCTTGCAAAAATTCGACAGCTCTACTGCCCATAAGGGCTAAATTTATATATTCACCCTTGCCGATCTGTTGCTTTAGAGATGAAGGGACATGTGCTGCCAAATCATCACAAGCCAAACGGACTGAAGGCGCAGTTTGCGCTTTACTGGTCAGGGAATACTGACCGGTTTGGTTCGAAATTTGACCTGGCGGCCAGACAGGCAACTTATTGCCGCGCACCGATATCGCCACACCCCGATTTATCACCTGAATTCTCTAAAACAGTATTTCTAAAAGGTAAAATACCAGAACTTTGTAAAACATTTTCAAAATCAATAAAATTGTTAATACACCCACCGGCATCATCCTGGAGCAGCCTGTTGTCACTAGCGTCGAGTTCGTGCGTCTGGCCTTGCGCGTCCACGTGTCTCTTCGCACCTGCAGCGTTGTCCTACCGTTGTACCTCGTCGGCATTCCGTTTCCTGCCTCTTGTCCGCGGGCGGTTGTCCTCGTTTTGTTGAGGCTGGGCTGCCTGCCTAGCGTTTTGCCTGTTACATTCCCGGCCCTCTCTGTGGGCTACTCGCCGCCTCCATCTTCCACGTGGCATTATAAGCTATGCCTTATTTAACATTCAGTTTAATTTTGTAAACTCTTGTGTCATGTAGATAAAAGTGAGAAGGCTGCACGGGATTTGCGTTTATATACCGCGGTTGGACATATTGTTTTCCGATTCTGTTTTGTATTACTAAACAATGTGTTTATTGAAAGGGGAACCAGCTTACCGGACGATAAAATCTGAAGAGCTACGAATCCGTAGCAACGTACAATCGTTATTTCTCAAATAAATAAACCAAATTATTTTAAGGGAAATAATTTTTTAATATTATTTCGAAAGTATTTGAACTCGTTAAATAACAAACACAATATTGAGTTTTATGTAGGAAAAAATATATTTTTAACAAGTTTTTCACATAAAACAGCAAAACAATAGCAACACACACACACACACACACACACACACACACACACACACACACACATTATCTACATATACACACATATACAAACACACATATCCTTATACAGTTATCATTTGCCATTCATAAAAATATATTACATTCATTATTAACTAAGAATGTAAAGACAAATTCAATAATAACAACAAATGTATTAACAGATATGCTATACGAAGTTCATGTATTGGGTTTACTGGTTTATATTTCAGTTAAGATACCTTTATTGCCTGACTACAGATACCATGGCTTACGGATTCTCACATAAAGGTAAACTATTTTTATTGTATGCCTCATTCTTAATAATTAGTACAACGACGTTAAATATTGGCAATGTTTGCCACTAATCTATTTGTAGTGTTTAATATTTTTTTTTTGATATTTATGCAGAACAGAGCGACTTTTATTTCCAAAATATATAGTACAATATCGTTTTGAAATACATGTAGGTAACTGTTTCTTTATCAGTCAATTGCCATATAGAGAAGTCGATGGTACTCTGTTAAATACATTTTTTTTCAAAAAGGAAATAGGTCGCTGTGGCCTGTAGTCAAATGGTTCCTAGTCGTATTAGTACAAATATAGAGTCAATTCTTGTTCTAAGTTTTATTATATCGAATAAGTTATGAATGTACAGTATAAAGATTTCTTAATGAAATGAGAAATTAACCCATGTAGAACGAATATTTGTTCACATGTTCCCATTTTTTGCTAAAACAAGCCTGTGTAAATATATACATAATTTTCTTCTGCATATTCCATTAAATTATTGTTTATCTAATTAATACATAGTTCAGCGATTGTACTAAGAAATTTGATCACGAAAGTTATAAACATTGTTTAAGAACCTTTTTTAAAGCTACATGTACATAATCAGTAGATTATATCCTTTTAGGGCAATTAAAAAAAAACTTGTATGAGTGTAATATTTATAATTAATTGAGGCTTTATGGATCATATCTGATGCAAAATAGCGTTGTGTATCGTCATAAAACAAGTTTTAAAACACGCTGTTAATAAACCATGTATTCAAACACGCTGTTAATAAAACATGTACTCAAATACGCTGATAATTAACCATGTATTCAAACACGATGTACTCAAACACGCTGTTAATAAAACATGTATTCAAACACGCTATTAATAAAACATGTATTAAACACGCTGTTAATAAACCATGTATTAAACACGCTGTTAATAAACCATGTATTAAACACGCTGTTAATAAATCATTTATTTAAACACGCTTTTGATAAAACATGTGTTCAAACACGATGTACTCAAACACGCTGTTAATAAAACATGTACTCAAACACGATGTACTCAAACACGCTGTTAATAAAACATGTACTCAAACACGCTGTTACATGTAATAACACATGTATTCAAGCACGCTGTTAATAAACCATGTATTCAAACACGCTATTAATAAATCATTTATTTAAACACGCTTTTGATAAAACATGTGTTCAAACACGATGTACTCAAACACGCTGTTAATAAAACATGTACTCAAACACGATGTACTCAAACACGCGGTTAATAAAACATGTACACAAACACGCTGTTACATGTAATAAAACATGTTTTCAAACACGCTGTTAATAAACCATGTATTAAACACGCTGTTAATAAATCATGTATTCAAACACGCTTTTAATAAAACATGTGCTCAAACATGATATTAATAAAACATGTATTCAAACACGCTGTAAATAAACCATGTATTCAAACACGCTGTAAATAAAACATGTACTCAAAGGCGCTGTTAATAAAACATATACTTAAACACACTGTTAATAAACTACGTATTCAAACACGCTGTTAATAAAACATGTATTCAAACAAGCTGTTTATAAACCATGTATTCAAACACGCTGTTAATAAAACATGTATTCAAACAAGCTATTAATAACACATGTATTCAAACACGCTGTTAATAAACCATGTACTCAAACAAGCTATCAATAAAACATGTACTTAAACAGGCTTTTGATAAAACATGTGTTCAAACACGATGTACTCAAACACGCTGTTAATAAAACATGTACTCAAACACGATGTACTCAAACACGCTGTTAATAAAACATGTACTCAAACACACTGTTACATGTAATAAAACATGTTTTCAAACACGCTGTTAATAAACCATGTATTAAAACACGCTGTAAATAAAACATGTACTCAAACACGCTTTTAATAAAACATGAACTCAAACACGATGTACTCAAACACGCTGTTAATAAAACATGTACTCAAATACGTTGTTAATAAACCATGTATTCAAACATGCTGTTTATAAAACATGTACTCAAATACGCTGTTAATAAACCATTTATTCAAATACGCTGTTAATAAACCATATATTCAAACACGCTGTTAATAAAACATGTATTCAAACATGCTGTTAATAAAACATGTATTAAAACACGCTGTTAATAAAACATGTATTCAAACACGCTGTTCATAAAACATTTACTCAATTACGCTGCTAATAAAACATGTATTCAAACAAGCTGTTAATAAAACATGTACTCAGACACGCTGTCAATAAAACATGTACTCAAACACGCTGTTAATAAAACATGTTTTCAAACACG
Source organism: Panopea generosa (assembly GCA_029582155.1). Taxonomy (NCBI): domain Eukaryota; kingdom Metazoa; phylum Mollusca; class Bivalvia; order Adapedonta; family Hiatellidae; genus Panopea; species Panopea generosa. The sequence continues at coordinate 24,527,124 of CM055899.1, read as the reverse complement.
CTGTTAATAAAACAGGTACTCAAACACGCTGTTAATAAACCATGTATTTAAACACGCTGTAAGTAAAACATGTTTTTCAAACAAGCGGTTAATAAATCATGTATTCAAACATGATGTTAATAAAACATGTATTCAAACACGCTGTTAATAAAACATGTATTCAAACACGCTGTTAATAAAACATGTATTTAAACACGCTGTTAATAAAACATGTACTCAAAGGCGCTTTTAATAAAACATGAACTCAAACACGATGTACTCAAACACGCTATTAATAAAACATGTACTCAAACACGCTTTTAATAAAACATGAACTCAAACACGATGTACTCAAACACGCTGTTAATAAACCATGTATTCAAACACGCTGTTTAAAAAACATGTACTCAAATACGCTGTTAATAAAACATGTATTCAAACACACTGTTAATAAAACATGTATTCAAACACGCTGTTAATAAACCATGTATTAAACACACTGTTAATAAATCATGTATTCAAACACACTTTTAATAAAACATGTGCTCAAACATGATATTAATAAAACATGTATTCAAACACAATGTTAATAAACCATGTACTCAAACAAGCTATTAATAAAACATGTACTTAAACAGGCTTTTGATAAAACATGTGTTCAAACACGATGTACTCAAACACGCTGTTAATAAAACATGTACTCAAACACGATGTACTCAAACACGCTGTTAAGCTGTTAATAAAACATGTACTCAAAGGCGTTGTTAATAAACCATGTATTCAAACAATCTGTTAATAAAACATGTACTCAAACACACTGTTAATAAACTATGTATTCAAACACGCTGTTAATAAAACATGTATTCAAACAAGCTGTTAATAAACCATGTATTCAAACATGTTGTTAATAAAACATGTATTCAAACAAGCTGTTAATAAAACATGTATTCAAACAAGCGGTTAATAAAACATGTATTCAAACGAGCTGTTAATAAACCATGTTTTCAAACACGCTGTTAATAAAACATGTACTCAAACACACGGTTAATAAACTAAGTATTCAAACACGCTGTTAATAAAACATGTATTCAAACATGCTGCTAATGAAACATGTATTCAAACACGCTATTAATAAAACATGTATTCAAACAAGCTGTTAATAAACCATGTATTCAAACACGCTGTTAATAAAACAAGTATTCAAACACGCTTTTAATAAAACATGTATTCAAACAAGCTGTTAATAAACCATGTATTCAAACACGCTATTAATAAAACATGTACTCAAACACACTGTTAATAAACTATGTATTCAAACACGCTGTTAATAAAACATGTTTTCAAACAAGCTGTTGATAAACCATGTATTCAAACACGCTGTTAATAAAGCATGTATTGAAACAATTTGTTAATAAAACATGTTTTGAAACAAGCTGTTAATAAACCATGTATTCAAACACGCTGTTAATAAAACATGTATTCAAACAAGCTGTTAATAAAACATTTATTCAAACAAGCTGTTAATAAACCATGTATTCAAACAAGCTGTTAATAAAACATGTATTCAAACAAACTGTTAATAAACCATGTATTCAAACACGCTGTTAATAAAACATGTATTCAAACACGCTGTTAATAAAACATGTATTCAAACACGCTGTTAATAAAACATGTTTTCAAACACGCTGTTAATAAAACATGTATTCAAACACGCTGCTAATAAAACATGTATTCAAACAAGCGGTTAATAAAACATGTATTCAAACACGCTGCTAATAAAACATGTATTCAAAGACGCTATTAATAAAACATGTATTCAAACAAGCTGTTAATAAACCATGTATTCAAACACGCTGTTAATAAAACATGTATTCAAACACGCTATTAATAAAACATGTATTCAAACAAGCTGTTAATAAACCATGTTTTCAAACACGTTGTTAATAAAACATGTATTCAGACACGCTATTAATAAAACATGTATTCAAACAAGCTGTTAATAAACCATGTATTCAAACACGCTATTAATAAAACATGTATTCAAACAAGCTGTTAATAAACCATGTATTCAAACACACTGTTAACAAAACATGTATTCAAACACGCTATAAATAAAACATGTGCTCAAACATGATATTAATAAAACATGTATTCAAACACAATGTTAATAAACCATGTATTCAAACACGCTGTTAAGCTGTTAATAAACCATGTACTCAAAGGCGCTGTTAATAAACCATGTATTCAAACACGCTGTTAATAAAACATGTATTCAAACAAGCTGTTAATAAAACATGTATTCAAACAAGCTGTTAATAAACCATGTATTCAAACAAGCTGTTAATAAAACATGTATTCAAACAAACTGTTAATAAACCATGTATTCAAACACGCTGTTAATAAAACATGTATTCAAACAAGCTGTTAATAAAACATGTATTCAAACAAGCTGTTAATAAACCATGTTTTCAAACACGCTGTTAATAAAACATGTATCCAAACACGCTGTTAATAAAACATGTATTCAAACAAGCGGTTAATAAAACATGTATTCAAACACGCTGCTAATAAAACATGTATTCAAAGACGCTATTAATAAAACATGTATTCAAACAAGCTGTTAATAAACCATGTATTCAAACACGCTGTTAATAAAACATGTATTCAAACACGCTATTAATAAAACATGTATTCAAACAAGCTGTTAATAAACCATGTTTTCAAACACGCTGTTAATAAAACATGTATTCAGACACGCTATTAATAAAACATGTATTCAAACCAGCTGTTAATAAACCATGTATTCAAACACGCTATTAATAAAACATGTATTCAAACAAGCTGTTAATAAACCATGTATTCAAACACACTGTTAACAAAACATGTATTCAAACACGCTATAAATAAAACATGTGCTCAAACATGATATTAATAAAACATGTATTCAAACACAATGTTAATAAACCATGTATTCAAACACGCTGTTAAGCTGTTAATAAAACATGTACTCAAAGGCGCTGTTAATAAACCATGTATTCAAACAATCTGTTAATAAAACATGTACTCAAACACACTGTTAATAAACAATGTATTCAAACACGCTGTTAATAAAACATGTATTCAAACAAGCTGTTAATAAACCATGTATTCAAACATGTTGTTAATAAAACATGTATTCAAACAAGCTGTTAATAAAACATGTATTCAAACAAGCGGTTAATAAAACATGTATTCAAACGAGCTGTTAATAAACCATGTTTTCAAACACACTGTTAATAAAACATGTACTCAAACACACTGTTAATAAACTAAGTATTCAAACACGCTGTTAATAAAACATGTATTCAAACATGCTGCTAATGAAACATGGATTCAAACACGCTATTAATAAAACATGTATTCAAACAAGCTGTTAATAAACCATGTATTCAAACACGCTGTTAATAAAACATGTATTCAAACACGCTTTTAATAAAACATGTATTCAAACAAGCTGTTTATAAACCATGTATTCAAACACGCTATTAATAAAACATGTACTCAAACACACTGTTAATAAACTATGTATTCAAACACGCTGTTAATAAAACATGTTTTCAAACAAGCTGCTAATAAACCATGTATTCAAACACGCTGTTAATAAAACATGTATTCAAACACGCTGTTAATAAAACATGTATTGAAACAAGCTGTTAATAAACCATGTATTCAAACACGCTGTTAATAAAACATGTATTCAAACAAGCTGTTAATAAAACATGTATTCAAACACGCTGTTAATAAACCATGTATTCAAACAAGCTGTTAATAAAACATGTATTCAAACACGCTGTTAATAAACCATGTATTAAACACACTGTTAATAAATCATGTATTCAAACACGCTTTTAATAAAACATGTGCTCAAACATGATATTAATAAAACATGTATTCAAACACAATGTTAATGAACCATGTACTCAAACAAGCTATTAATAAAACATGTACTTAAACAGGCTTTTGATAAAACATGTGTTCAAACACGATGTACTCAAACACGCTGTTAATAAAACATGTACTCAAACACGATGTACTCAAACACGCTGTTAAGCTGTTAATAAAACATGTACTCAAAGGCGCTGTTAATAAACCATGTATTCAAACAATCTGTTAATAAAACATGTACTCAAACACACTGTTAATAAACTATGTATTCAAACACGCTGTTAATAAAACATGTATTCAAACAAGCTGTTAATAAACCATATATTCAAACATGTTGTTAATAAAACATGTATTCAAACAAGCTGTTAATAAAACATGTATTCAAACAAGCGGTTAATAAAACATGTATTCAAACGAGCTGTTAATAAACCATGTTTTCAAACACGCTGTTAATAAAACATGTACTCAAACACACGGTTAATAAACTAAGTATTCAAACACGCTGTTAATAAAACATGTATTCAAACATGCTGCTAATGAAACATGTATTCAAACACGCTATTAATAAAACATGTATTCAAACAAGCTGTTAATAAACCATGTATTCAAACACGCTGTTAATAAAACAAGTATTCAAACACGCTTTTAATAAAACATGTATTGAAACAAGCTGTTAATAAACCATGTATTCAAACACACTATTAATAAAACATGTACTCAAACACACTGTTAATAAACTATGTATTCAAACACGCTGTTAATAAAACATGTTTTCAAACAAGCTGTTGATAAACCATGTATTCAAACACGCTGTTAATAAAACATGTATTGAAACAATTTGTTAATAAAACATGTTTTGAAACAAGCTGTTAATAAACCATGTATTCAAACACGCTGTTAATAAAACATGTATTCAAACAAGCTGTTAATAAAACATTTATTCAAACAAGCTGTTAATAAACCATGTATTCAAACAAGCTGTTAATAAAACATGTATTCAAACAAACTGTTAATAAACCATGTATTCAAACACGCTGTTAATAAAACATGTATTCAAACAAGCTGTTAATAAAATATGTATTCAAACAAGCTGTTAATAAACCATGTTTTCAAACACGCTGTTAATAAAACATGTATTCAAACACGCTGCTAATAAAACATGTATTCAAACAAGCGGTTAATAAAACATGTATTCAAACACGCTGCTAATAAAACATGTATTCAAAGACGCTATTAATAAAACATGTATTCAAACAAGCTGTTAATAAACCATGTATTCAAACACGCTGTTAATAAAACATGTATTCAAACACGCTATTAATAAAACATGTATTCAAACAAGCTGTTAATAAACCATGTTTTCAAACACGCTGTTAATAAAACATGTATTCAGACACGCTATTAATAAAACATGTATTCAAACAAGCTGTTAATAAACCATGTATTCAAACACGCTATTAATAAAACATGTATTCAAACAAGCTGTTAATAAACCATGTATTCAAACACACTGTTAACAAAACATGTATTCAAACACGCTATAAATAAAACATGTGCTCAAACATGATATTAATAAAACATGTATTCAAACACAATGTTAATAAACCATGTATTCAAACACGCTGTTAAGCTGTTAATAAAACATGTACTCAAAGGCGCTGTTAATAAACCATGTATTCAAACACGCTGTTAATAAAACATGTATTCAAACAAGCTGTTAATAAAACATGTATTCAAACAAGCTGTTAATAAACCATGTATTCAAACAAGCTGTTAATAAAACATGTATTCAAACAAACTGTTAATAAACCATGTATTCAAACACGCTGTTAATAAAACATGTATTCAAACAAGCTGTTAATAAAACATGTATTCAAACAAGCTGTTAATAAACCATGTTTTCAAACACGCTGTTAATAAAACATGTATCCAAACACGCTGTTAATAAAACATGTATTCAAACAAGCGGTTAATAAAACATGTATTCAAACACGCTGCTAATAAAACATGTATTCAAAGACGCTATTAATAAAACATGTATTCAAACAAGCTGTTAATAAACCATGTATTCAAACACGCTGTTAATAAAACATGTATTCAAACACGCTATTAATAAAACATGTATTCAAACAAGCTGTTAATAAACCATGTTTTCAAACACGCTGTTAATAAAACATGTATTCAGACACGCTATTAATAAAACATGTATTCAAACCAGCTGTTAATAAACCATGTATTCAAACACGCTATTAATAAAACATGTATTCAAACAAGCTGTTAATAAACCATGTATTCAAACACACTGTTAACAAAACATGTATTCAAACACGCTATAAATAAAACATGTGCTCAAACATGATATTAATAAAACATGTATTCAAACACAATGTTAATAAACCATGTATTCAAACACGCTGTTAAGCTGTTAATAAAACATGTACTCAAAGGCGCTGTTAATAAACCATGTATTCAAACAATCTGTTACTAAAACATGTACTCAAACACACTGTTAATAAACTATGTATTCAAACACGCTGTTAATAAAACATGTATTCAAACAAGCTGTTAATAAACCATGTATTCAAACATGTTGTTAATAAAACATGTATTCAAACAAGCTGTTAATAAAACATGTATTCAAACAAGCGGTTAATAAAACATGTATTCAAACGAGCTGTTAATAAACCATGTTTTCAAACACGCTGTTAATAAAACATGTACTCAAACACACTGTTAATAAACTAAGTATTCAAACACGCTGTTAATAAAACATGTATTCAAACATGCTGCTAATGAAACATAGATTCAAACACGCTATTAATAAAACATGTATTCAAACAAGCTGTTAATAAACCATGTATTCAAACACGCTGTTAATAAAACATGTATTCAAACACGCTTTTAATAAAACATGTATTCAAACAAGCTGTTAATAAACCATGTATTCAAACACGCTATTAATAAAACATGTACTCAAACACACTGTTAATAAACTATGTATTCAAACACGCTGTTAATAAAACATGTTTTCAAACAAGCTGCTAATAAACCATGTATTCAAACACGCTGTTAATAAAACATGTATTCAAACACGCTGTTAATAAAACATGTATTGAAACAAGCTGTTAATAAACCATGTATTCAAACACGCTGTTAATAAAACATGTATTCAAACAAGCTGTTAATAAAACATGTATTCAAACACGCTGTTAATAAACCATGTATTCAAACAAGCTGTTAATAAAACATGTATTCAAACACGCTGTTAATAAACCATGTATTCAAACACGTGTTAATAAAACATGTATTCAAACAAGCTGTTAATAAAACATATATTCAAACAAGCTGTTAATAAACCATGTTTTCAAACACGCTGTTAATAAAACATGTATTCAAACACTCTGTTAATAAAACATGTATTCAAACAAGCGGTTAATAAAACATGTATTCAAACACGCTGCTAATAAAACATGTATTCAAAGACGCTATTAATAAAACATGTATTCAAACAAGCTGTTAATAAACCATGTATTCAAACACGCTGTTAATAAAACATGTATTCAAACACGCTATTAATAAAACATGTATTCAAACAAGCTGTTAATAAACCATGTTTTCAAACACGCTGTTAATAAAACATGTATTCAAACACGCTATTGATAAAACATGTATTCAAACAAGCTGTTAATAAACCATGTATTCAAGCACGCTATTAATAAAACATGTATTCAAACAAGCTGTTAATAAACCATGTATTCAAACACACTGTTAACAAAACATGTATTCAAACACGCTATTAATAAAACATGTATTCAAACAAGCGGTTAATAAACCATGTATTCAAACACGCTGTTATCGCCGATATTTAAAGTAGACCAGGCGACCGTTACACTAACTTTCGTAAGTCTTAAAATTTTCGTATGAATGAATTTTGACATCTGGGAACGTTTCATTTGTTAATTTCAGAAAGAATATAAGGCTTGCAAAAGATCACAAAATAAGCAAGCGATACACTTCATGAATTTCCTGACTTTTTTCATAATTTTTAATTTTACACTAAGAAGTTCATAAACTTACGTTTCATAGTGAAACGTGCTCTTGGCTCATATGTGACAACAATGGTTTAGTATATATTGTCTTTATAACTTTACAATGCTCAATGTCAAATTGTGTAATAGTTTAGTATTCATCTATGAAAGTGTGTCAATAGCCAATTATTTAGTACATCTTGTCTCGGTTAACGTTCGAAAATTTCTGTCCGGGTGCCATCGATTAAAATGCAATTTAATGAAGGACTACGCAGGGCAGTGGGTAGAACTGCGAATTGTCGAATAGGCGTCCCGTGATGAGGTTTTAGTTCATTCTAACAGCAACGCTATTTCCCCCCACAAAAAAGGGTTAAAAACAAAAAACTTCTTTGTGATATCTAGCATCCATTCTTTTTTTAAATATGTTCTGCCATCAACAAGACCCAATACCGTATGATAAAATAATTGATCGAGTATGTACGATTATGAAAGGCGTATATGCGATTATGATCGGAATATTTACGAAAATTGCCGTCATCGGAGTAGCTAACTTACTGATCAATTACTTGATTACATGATTTATTCGCGTGTAAGAGACGTATTAGCCGTTGGCCCTAATAATCACAAAAACGTATTTATAAACAAGTTGTTTATATTTGTATGAAATATATTCAGATACTGTTTGTGACGCTTTAAGGATATGTACCAAATTTTCTTCACTTCGAATTTCTGGAATCCACAAATGATTAAATGAAGTAACTTGTTAAGTTGGCAACTATGAAAATATTGTTGTTTCCTGACAATCAACCAGAACAAACGGATCAGACGGACTGTTAACTTAATTAAAATACTCTGCAAATGAGCTGAAAATTGTATATTAGGCTTTTTTTGTTATTACTCAATCTTTTAAAGGTTTCAAATAGTACCTGGGCAATCTTGCCTAGGTTGAGTAGTCGCGTTTACCTGGGCAACCTTGCCTAGGTTGAGTAGTCGCGTTTACCTGGGCAACCTTGCATAGGTTGAGTAGTCGCGTTTACCTGGGCAACCTTGCCTAGGTTTAGTAGTCGCGTTTACCTGGGCAACCTTGCCTAGGTTTAGTAGTCGCGTTTCGAAGCTACGTAGGATAGATGTTATATAAATATAAAAAAATACTTTAAAAAAACAAAGGACATTCATGAAATTCTACCGCGAAAAAAATAGTTCAACCGTTGAGTTCCGAATCACAGATAATTCTAATGTCAGAACCGGGATACTCCAACCATCTAGGAACTATTTTCGGTAATTTCTATTTTTATTGTATATTTGGTTAGTTCCTATTCTGTTCGTTTTCATTAGTCTAGTAGACAGGATTGGGATACGTTTGTACATAGCAACCGTTAATAAATCTCTTTCATCAATATGCTTATATAATGTTCTGGGCTAGGACTGAACACGAACTTTATTATTTCATTTCAACTTGATCATTGTTTGCTCACGTTTTGGTACTTTGATTATACTCTACAGACAAACGGTTGCAAATATAGGTCTTGATTTATCTAAATGTTAACATAAAATGTTGCCAAACGTTTCAAAACCTTGAGCTCTTCACTAAATCCAGTTATCCTAATATATTATTATTGTACATAATGTATAGTATGTATGTTATTCAACTCGAAATCAACATTCAGATACGTATCAATGTCATTAATACATAATACATTGATTAAATACTGACAGACATAACTTACGTATGTGTACGGCAAATAGACAGATTTATCGAAGAAATAAAACATCTCCCTGTTTTATTAACATTGTCACAATTCGGATTACAAAAATTATACCACTTTACATAACGGGATTTTTATTATTTCTGTTACGTGTTACCTAGGAGATAAACTCCGTTTGTTTTGTATCCTGCTTCATACCAGCCTTGACACGTTGAATATGTCGTCTGCTCGCAGGACAATTCATCTTGTCCATCTTTGCAGTCTTTACTCTGGTCACACACTTGTGATAATGCTATACACCTGAGATCACTACACGCAAACGCCATTGTCTCGTTACAGGACACTACAGAAAATTATATTAGCAATATAAAAATGTTAAACTATTGAATTGTGAGTTACAAACAAACATGTACATTTCTGATATATTGGTGAGACAATTTGAGGCATAATTTGTAGTGAAAGTGTGCGTTTTGTGACAAAGATAACACAATTTGCATATAGACCAAATTGAAAATATATTTATGAACAGTTTTGACAATAGTCAATAGCGATTATTTACAAAATATTAGACTAAAAACACTTTACTATGCTCAATATCAAATTGTGTTATAGTTTATCATTCCTCTACGCAAGTGTACCAATAGCCATTTTCACTGGGAATAGTCTTTTCTTTCATCATGCCAAGTTTAGGGATTTTGTAAAAGTTGACGCTCAAATATCAAACACTCCTTCCGCAAGAATAATAGGCTGTAATAAGATCAAGATTGACTCACATGCTGTTCATCAAACATCTAAACCAGCATTTAATAAAGGATAAATTAAACTATGACTTATGTACGTTTAAATATTGATGTTTAAAGAAATTGGAATACTAAATAACCAACAAATCTTCTTTGTCAAATATACAATATATGTTCTTAAAATACATGCCAAAATATCATCAAAAATAAATACTTTTCTACACTGCTATTTATGAATGAAAAGAACGTATTTTAAAGCATTTTCTACTGTATATTCACCAACATTTATAATTTGATGACAATGTAGAATATACATCAAGCGTTTGATACTGTACCTTATGTATAGAAATTTTGCATGATTTTTTTTGTTAATGTGTCTTGACCACCATTTACATATATTTTGATCTTTGGAAGAGTCAATGACAATGGTTAACGCAGATATCCCAGATAAACTCCTTTGAATTGATATTGGACTTTCATTAATAAGTGGATAAACATTAATTGCAAAAGTGTTATTTGGCTCACAGCATTATTAAATGTTTAGGTTTCAAATTTCAATCTATATGGAACATTTAAGTATTGAAACTGTGCTATCATACTGACAAAATGAATTTCCGATTTGAATATCTCTTACATTTTTTTCTTCCATTGTTTTAGCTAAAAGTGAAAAGTTCTCGTATGATTAAAATTTCTATTAAAAAGTGATGATCTTAACCTGTTATACAAACATACGTATGCAAACAAATATGAAAAAATATATTTCTAATTCAAATAACAATAAGACATAGTATTACAAACACAATGATATCACGTATCATTAGGCAATGATTTCGCAGTGTGATAGTGAGACACGTACTCCATCGGGTTGTTAAAATACCTGTAGATAGGACACAGTCAGCTGACAATGCATTTAGTAAAAACACGCCATAGAATGTTTCATCCTTTAGTTACACACTTTATTTTATCGCAATTTCTAAAGTGTCTCTGCTTTTCAAACACCTTTGTTTGACAATTTTTTCAAAATTAAACGTAAATTGTTTTATCATAAATCGTTCTGATCAGACATCTGTTGTAATACTGAAAATTGTAATATAGGGTGCTTTTTGTGTTTAATTTTGTGGTTATGTACACTGTTACTGTCTGTAAATTAATATTTAGGTTGTTTACATGCTATTACCTGTATATAAGTGGAAGTTACCACCATTTAAGTCGTTTACATGGAAAACCCATATACATTTTATAGATACAAGTAAAATCTTCTCTTCTCATAATTATTTTACATCGCTGTTAAGTAAATGAGATTTGAAAAAAGCAAGCCATCACTGGAGGAAAATATTTTTTTAGTATTATACTGCCTACCTGTTTAAAAATGAAATGAAAAGTCACAACAAATGAGTTATAAGGGAAAAAAAGAGGTGATAAAGTCTAGAGTCTTTCTGATAGGAACAGTGGAGGTTTCCCTCCCTCTTAGTAGTCCATTTTATATAACATTATGACAAATAAAGTAACATTTGCATCTATGAATGTGCAAGGGCTTGGTTATAAAAACAAACGAAAAGACACTTTAAATTTTCTGAAAAGTAAAAATTATTCGGTATATTTTTAACAAGATACCCATTTTACAGCCAACGAAGTTAATTATATACGTACTCAGTGGGGGTATGAATGCTATTTCAGCAACTATTCCAGCCAATCAAGAGGGGTAGCTATCCTTTTTAATAATAGTTTTGAATTTAAAATTCATGCAGTAGAACCTGACAAAGATGGAAATAAATAAATCTTGAAAACTACAATTTCAAATAAAGAAATTACACTTATTAATATTTATGGCCCAAATAGGGATGACCCAATGTTTTATACAACCCTTAAAAATGACATTCTAAATTATGACGGTTTGTTCATTATTGCCGGTGATTTTAATATGGTCTTAAACCCTGAACTATATTGTTTTAACTTTGTCAATATAAATAACCCAAACGCTCGAAATGTTCTTATTGATGTAATGGTTGAATGTAATTTAATTGATTGTTGGCGAGATCAAAATATGGAAAAAAAGGAATTTACTTGGTTTAAAAAAAAATCGTCAAAGAAAGCAAGACTTGATTATTTTTATATTTCGGATTCACTTTTAACAGATATAGATACAGTAAAAATTAAGCCTGGATGCAGAACAGACCACTCTTTATTAATTTTGACATTTGAATTTGGCAAACTCAAAAAGGGGAGGTCATACTGGAAAATGAATAATTCATTGTTAAAAGACCAAAAATATGTCGATGAAATAAAACAAATAATAAACAGAATAAAACTACAATATTCAAAGAAAACGCAACATTTACACATTAACACAATCGAAAATAAGAATTTAGAATTAGAAATAAATGACCAATTGTTTTTTGAAGTATTGTTACTAGAGATTAGAGGAAAAACTATATCATACTCATCATTTAATAAAAAAAGACAAGACAAAAAAGAACAATCACTTTATGAAGAAATAGATAAACTTGAAAAAGAACTCGTATGTGATCAAAATATTATTGAAATTAAGAGACAAGAATTAAATGATATAGGAGAAAAAAAATTAGAAGGTATGAAAATTAAATCAAGAGCAAAATGGATTCAAGAGGGGGAAAAATGTCTAGATACTTTTGTAATTTAGAAAACCAAAATTTTGTATCTAAATCAATGTTGAGTTTAAAACTTAATAATGAACAGACAATAAACGATCAAGATAAAATTATTAAGGAAACTAAAAATCTATAACAAATTATGCTCCCAAAATGAATCTGTAGAAGTAGATTTAAATAATATATTTTCTGATATTAATGTCCCTTAGCTAAATAATGACTTGAAGGTCATATAACATAATGAAGAAATATTGGGCTGTCTGAAGAATATGTTAAATTTTAAAAGTCCAGGATTCGATGGTTTAACAGTAGAGTTTTATAAGTTTTTTTGGAAAGACATTGGCCATTTTCTTGTACATGCGATAACTGAATGATGGATTTGACAAAGATGAACTTTCAGTCACACAAAAACAAGGTGTAATCACTTGCATACCTAAAGGAAATAAAGATAAACAACTTTTAAAAAACTGGCGCCCAATATCACTTTTAAATGTAGCATATAAACTAGCATCCGCAGCTATTGCACAACGAATTAGATATGTTTTGCCATTTATTATAAATGGAAACCAGACAGGCTTTTTTACCAGGAAGATATATAGGTGAAAACACCAGGTTACTATATGACATGATGTTTTACTTAGAAAAACAACATAAACCAGGTTTATTACTTCTGATTGATTTTGAAAAAACTTTTGACTCTGTAAGCTGGTCGTTTATCTTACTCAATTTCTTTAACTTTGGCCCTTCAATAACAAAATGGATAAAATAAATAAATTCACAATATTAGGTTTAAAATTCTCTGTAAATTTAAATGAAATGATAAATTTTAATTATAAAGAAAAAATTCAAGACATTAAAAAACTTCTTGCCAATTGGTCAAGGAGAATTTTAACTCCAATAGGCAAAATATTAATTATAATAAGTTTAGCATTATCAAAATTAAACCATCTTATTATGGCATTGCCAAGTCCAACTTGTGCAATGATCAGAGAACTAAATTCTATATTCTTTAATTTTTTATGGGACGGTAAACCAGAAAAAATAAAACGTGCAGTTATATACCAGTCATATGAAAAAGGTGGTTTAAAAATGTTTGACATTGATGTTTTCTTTGGCTCCTTGAAATTGACATGGATAAGACGGCTTTTTTCAGTCAAACAAACCATGTTTATCTATTTTTAAAACTATGTACCCCTGTGTTATAAATTTTTCTTCATTTGGAGCAGATTTCATTTCTCGACATGTCAATAGAAAAGATTAAGAAATTAAGAAATTAAGATTTTAAGAAAAAAAACATTTCTGGAACGATATATTTAATATTTATAAACAATTTTCAACAAATATCATACCTAGAAACTGGAATAACTTTCAGTCCACTCCATTATGTCACAACCCTCATATTAAGGTCGGAGGATCTAGTATTTTACTGAATCATTGGTTTAAAAAAGGAATATATTATATAAATGACCTCATGAATACAAATGGCAATTTCTTCACCTACAGATAATTCACTGAAAAATATAGTGTTAACACTAACTTTATTGAATTTGAAGGACTCGTAGCATCAGTCTGACACTACTTAGATAAGTTTTATCATGCATTTGCCATAACCCTTTAATACCATATACAATGTCAACAATCCTGAAAGATAAAAAGGGCTGTAGAACAATTTACCAACATTTCATGAATAAAGATTATATTCCAACTTCTAAAACAAAATGGGAGAATGATTTAAATATTCACTAAAGACACAAATTTACAATGGTTCCAATTTAGAATTAATCACAGAATTCTTGGAACAAACTTATTATTTAAAAAAATGAAGATTAAAGAATCATATGTATGTTTCTTTTGTCAAAGAGAAACCGAAACTATTAAACATATATTTATTGACTGCACAGTAACGCAACAATTTTTTCAAAGTTTTAAAAATTATCTGAATGAAAAGTGCAATACAGTAAATACAGACGGGTCATCTTCAGACATAATCTTTGGCAGTATGAAATTCGAAACTGTTTTGAATAGGCTACTATATACTGCTAAACACTTCATATACTGTCAAAAAATGAAAAACAATATTCCTATTTTTGAACCATACAAACACTACATTAAAATGTTGTATGAAACAGAACGATGTATTGCCAAAAATAACATTGAGGTGGAAAAATTTGATTTGTTATGGAACCTGTACATTCCCCTTAATATCTTAAAAATAAAAACTATTAATTTTACACTTTTCAGATTTATGTATGATAAAAGTTGCCCTCCAGGATGGCCTCTTTGCTTATTTTGTTGAGACAGTAATTTAGTGAAAATCTCCTGCTGCCTCGATTTTTTCTAATGTTGTTTTTGTTTTGTCTTTTTCTACTTATATATTGTTTTATAATGATCCAACTTCTGTTTTATTTTTCATTAAAAGAAAAGGAAAGTGTTTATTTAACAATTTTACATCTGGTCATAGAACACATGTGTATTCTAACTAGAGTTTATCTTATTTGTGAAAGCAAATTTTGCAATAATATAAGATCTTAATTACTGTTTACATCAATAGTATAGCCTATATTTTTGTGTCACAAATGGAATTATTATAATTATAAGGGACTCTGTTAAACTATAAATATCTGCTTGGAAATAGTGTTTACACATGTACACTCTTAATCATGTTTCTTTCAAAACAATTGTTGTTTCATTTTATTATTTTTTAATATTTGATTTTTAAAAATCAACAACAAAAAAATCCTTACACTACACACCTGTCTCTCTTGAATATACATATAAGTTTGTTACTTATTCTTTCTGTATATTTATATATATAACTGACATACTATTTTAGTTTGTATGTGAATCTGCCAAATTTTTTATGAAATATATGTAAATGAGAAATGTATTACACTAATATTCAACCAATCCAAAAACTGAAAACACATGTTTTATCAAATTTAAGAAATAGGTGATTCTTTTGTGTTTTCTGATTCTCAAATATAGTTAAATTTTACTAGAAAAATATAAAATGAACCAAAGTATCTTTGATATTTTTTTTAAAGTCTTCTCCTGGCTTTCAATGAACACCATCAATTAACACACAAACAATTGTGTTTATAAACCATTCCAAGTATAGATACCTCTAATAAATATGAACACACAAAAACAACCCGAATATAATAAAATTCATGTTATTATTGCCACTATATCTTCTCTGTAAAAACGGATACACTAAAATACATATTCAATATTTAGTAAGGTCATACATCAAGCCAGCCACTATAGACTTAAGAGAGAAGTCATTAGACAACATAATTTTCTTATACTATCATCTGCTGTGTCAAATTATATTTTATTTCTGTTAGATTTTTGTTTTAGCTCGAGCTACAGTCTATTATTTGTTTTAAGATTAATGTATATATGTGTATTCGGTGAAAGGAAAAATAAAGTATACATACCTATAAACGTCGACAGGTTAAGTAACAATAAATGTATTGCATATAGATTTTGTATATTTATATTTCATCATACTGTTGAATAAAAAAACAAGCATTTAATTCATTTCAAAGCAAAACAATAAGAAAAAATCAGTTCATTTTCCATCACATGAATAAACTTAGTCAATAATGAAATAATTTCAAAAACCAAAATGTATGCTTTCTTCTTCCTTTCAGTGTATATACATGTATATATGAATGTAAGTTACAATTTGACTGATACATATATTTGTACGGTTTGTTGAGGGATAGCCCACCCCGACACTCACAGACCTATTACGGGGTGATTAAATGGATCACTTATAAAATGTAAGCAAACCAACAGCTTAATACATATTTAATAGCCGTTAAGTATATATGTAAAGGAACTTTAACTATACGAGAATAATATTTTATTTGATAGGTTATAGGATCCGAAGAGTTACCGTTGTTTTGTATTTATTATATGAAAGATACGTATTGTGTCATGTGCATTAAATAAGTATTTTAATTACGTCATATCTAATGATTCAACATTCTAGAGACGGATCCCCAATTCTGAGGTGTTTTGCTTTTGCCATCGCCCAATTCGTTTTATAATCAAAATACTTAAATTATATAATCTTAACGTTATGAAGACTACATCGTTGTAAAAAATGATAAGCCGTGGTCACATCTTACGTAGTTGACCATAGTGGGGAATGACCGTAGTGGACCGTAGTTGAACGTATTAAACGTAGTTAAACGTAGTTTAACGTAGTTACACGTAGTTAACCGTAGTTCAACGTATTAATAAAGGTAGTTCGAACTTATGATTTGCCCGTAGTTAGCACATAACTTTTCAACATGTTCAAACCTTGTTTACGGTCAACTACGATGCCTACCAAGACCCTACTGTGACCGTAGTTTGAACGTAGTTGACCTTTGTTAACCGTAATTGACCCTACTTCACCGTAGTGTTTACCGTAGTTGACCGTAGCAAAAACCGTTAGGGTCAACTAATAAGAAATATGTCGCTAACATTTCTGGGATTACACACATCTTGTTGTTTGAGGATTCAGTTATTCTTTTAACTGCATACGTACACAATGGGTGACAGAGTCACGATTGCGAAGTTCTTGGGTCAGGTTAACATGGAACTTGCGGGTCTGGCAAGAAACTTTGTGGAATTAGAGGACCTAGAAGAACAGGAAAGGAGGGCGAATAGAAGACAAAGGAGATGGTGGACCAGGGATTGACTGCTGCGTAGACCCGGCCAGTATGAGGCTCTGATGGAAGAACCTCGTTTCCTCTTCCTTGGCGGCATGGTAGAATTAGGTGATCAGCAATGTTGGCTTTGGAAGAACCTCGTTTCATCTTCCTTGGCGGCATGGTAGAATTCGGTGATCAGCAATGTTGGCTTTGGAGGAACATCCTTTACTCTTCCTTGGCGGCATGGTAGAATTAGGTGATCAGCAATGTTGGCTTTGGAAGAACCTCGTTTCCTTTTCCTTGGCGGCATGGTAGAAATAGGTGATCAGCAATCTTGGCTTTGGAAGAACCTCGTTTCCTCTTCCTTGGCGGCATGGTAGAATTAGGTGATCAGCAATGTTGGCTTTGGAAGAACCGCGTTTCCTCTTCCTTGGCTGCATGGTAGAATTAGGTGATCAGCAATGTTGGCTTTGGAAGAACTTCGTTTCCTCTTCCTTGGCGGCATGGTAGAGTTAGGTGATCAGCAATGTTGGCTTCGGAAGAACCTCGTTTCCTCTTCTTTGGCGACGTGGTAGAATTAGTTGATCAGCAATGTTGGCTTTGGAAGAACCTCGTTTACTCTTCCTTGGCGGTATGGTAGAATTAGGTGATCAGCAATGTTGGCTTTGGAAGAACCTCGTTTACTCTCTCTTGGCTGCATGGTAGAATTAGGTGATCAGCAATGTTGGCTTTGGAAGAACCTCGTTTACTCTTCCTTGGCTGCATGGTAGAATTAGGTGATCAGCAATGTTGACTTTGGAAGAACCTCGTTTCTTCTTCCTTGGCTGCATGGAAGAATATGGTGATCAGCAATGTTGGCTTTGGAAGAACCTCGTTTATTCTTCCTTGGCGGCATGGTAGAATTAGGTGATCAGCAATGTTGACTTTGGTAAACCTCGTTTCCTCTTCCTTGGCTGCATGGTAGAATATGGTGATCAGCAATGTTGGCTTTGGAAGAACCTCGTTTACTCTTTCTTGGCGGCGTGGTAGAATTAGGTGATCAGCAATGTTAGCTTTGTAAGAACCTCGTTTCCTCTTCCTTGGCGGCATGGTAGAATTAGGTGATCAGCAATGTTGGCTTTGGAAGAACCTCGTTTCTTCTTCCTTAGCGGCATGGTAGAATTAGGTGATCAGCAATGTTGGCTTTGGAAGAACCTCGTTTCCTCTTCCTTGGCTGCATGGTAGAATTAGGTGATCAGCAATGTTGGCTTTGGAAGAGCCTCGTTTCCTCTTCCTTAGCGGCATGGTAGAATGAGGTGATCAGCAATGTTGGCTTTGGAAGAACCTCGTTTCCTCTTCCTTGGCTGCATGGTAGAATGAGGTGATCAGCAATGTTGGCTTTGGAAGAACCTCGTTTACTCTTCCTTGGCGGCATGGTAGAATTAGGTGATCAGCAATGTTGGCTTTGGAAGAACCTCGTTTCCTCTTCCTTGGCGGCGTAGTAGAATTAGGTGATCAGCAATGTTAGCTTTGGAAGAACCTCGTTTACTCTTCCTTGGCGGCATGGTAGAATTAGGTGATCAGCAATGTTGGCTTTGGAAGAATCTCGTTTCCTCTTCCTTGGCTGCATGGTAGAATTAGGTAATCAGCAATGTTGGCTTTGGAAGAACCTCGTTTCCTCTTCCTTGGCGGCATTGTAGAATAAGGTGATCAGCAATGTTGGCTTTGAAAGAACCTCGTTTCCTCTTCCTTGGCGGCATGGTAGAATTAGGTGATCAGCAATGTTGGCTTTGGAAGAACCTCGTTTCCTCTTCCTTGGCTGCATGGTAGAATTAGGTGATCAGCAATGTTGGCTTTGGAAGAACCTCGTTTCCTCTTCCTTGGCGGTGTAGTAGAATTAGGTGATCAGCGATGTTAGCTTTGGAAGAACCTCGTTTTACTCTTCCTTGGCTGCATGGTAGAACTAGGTGATTAGCAATGTTAACTTTGGAAGAACCTCGTTTACTCTTCCTTGGCGGCATGGTAGAAGTAGGTGATCAGCAATGTTGGCTTTGGAAGAATCTCGTTTCTTCTTCCTTGGCTGCATGGTAGAATTAGGTGATCAGCAATGTTGGCTTTGGAAGAACCTCGTTTCCTCTTCCTTGGCTGCATGGTAGAATTAGGTGATCAGCAATGTTGGCTTTGAAAGAACCTCGTTTCCTCTTCCTTGGCGGCATGGTAGAATTAGGTGATCAGCAATGTTGGCTTTGGAAGAACCTCGTTTCCTCTTCCTTGGCTGCATGGTAGAATTAGGTGATCAGCAATGTTGACTTTGTAAGAACCTCGTTTCCTCTTCCTTGGCGGCATGGTAGAATTAGGTGATCAGCAATGTTGACTTTGTAAGAACCTCGTTTCCTCTTCCTTGGCTGCATGGTAGAATTAGGTGATCAGCAATGTTGGCTTTGGAAGAACCTCGTTTCCTCTTCCTTGGCGGCGTAGTAGAATTAGGTGATCAGCGATGTTAGCTTTGGAAGAACCTCGTTTTACTCTTCCTTGGCTGCATGGTAGAACTAGGTGATTAGCAATGTTAACTTTGGAAGAACCTCGTTTACTCTTCCTTGGCGGCATGGTAGAATTAGGTGATCAGCAATGTTGACTTTGGAAGAATCTCGTTTCTTCTTCCTTGGCTGCATGGTAGAATTAGGTGATCAGCAATGTTGGCTTTGGAAGAACCTCGTTTCCTCTTCCTTGGCTGCATGGTAAAATTAGGTGATCAGCAATGTTGGCTTTGAAAGAACCTCGTTTCCTCTTCCTTGGCGGCATGGTAGAATTAGGTGATCAGCAATGTTGGCTTTGGAAGAACCTCGTTTCCTCTTCCTTGGCTGCATGGTAGAATTAGGTGATCAGCAATGTTGACTTTGTAAGAACCTCGTTTCCTCTTCCTTGGCGGCATGGTAGAATTAGGTGATCAGCAATGTTGACTTTGTAAGAACCTCGTTTCCTCTTCCTTGGCGGCATGGTAGAATTAGGTGAACAGCAATGTTGGCTTTGGAAGAATCTCGTTTCCTCTTCCTTGGCGGCGTAGTAGAATTAGGTGATCAACAATGTTGGCTCGTCGACATCCAAAAACACAATGACCGTGGCTTACCCGTACTGCGCTGGCGCAGACACGATGTTTTACTGTAGCTCAACGCAGTTGACCCTAGTTTACCGTAGTTGTGCGTACTTAAAACTTAGTAGATACGTAGTGTTACGTAGTTACCCGTAGTTAGACGTAGTGATACCCTAGTTAAACATAGCCACTTTGCTCGTAGTTCAATGCAGTTGACCGTACTGAAACGTAGTTCAACCTACATAGACTTTCTATATTTCCTCTTTTTGCCAATTTTGAACCTACTTCGAACCTACTTCGATGTAGTTGACCGTAGTTACACTACGGAGGATTACGTTTGAAGTGAACTACGGTCAACTACGTGCATGACCGTAAATGTGACCATGGCTTAAGAAAGGCATACAAAGTACATACTTATTGACATGGCTGTGAAATATTTATATAATGTAACTTAAATTATATGAGAATTATACATTAGTTCGTAGATTATACACATACAATCGGAGTAAAATGTATTGTATGCATTTAAAATACAAAAATATAATACTTGACTATGTACGTTTGAGTAACGTTTTAGTTACATCTGATGTAATGAGTTAAGTTTGAACGTTGATTTCTAGAAACAGAGCCCTAAATCCATTGGAGTAATGTTTGTATCATCGCCCTTCGTTCTATAATTGAAAGATTTCAATTTACTAGTAGTTACCAATTTCATATATACATCGATGTGAAATATAAATGTAAAACATACCACAGTTTATTTCATCACTTCCATCGAAACAATCTGGAACAGCATCACATCTTGAATACGACGGTATACACTGTCTGTCTGTACATTGAAATTGGTTCTCGTTGCATGCAGGGTAGACTGGTAATATATAGACTTATAGTATTTGATAAATATCCACTGCTATCTTTATATTGCTAATATATTTTTTTCCACGGATTTTTTATTATATTTAAACATTTTACTGCTATCCGCTTAAATGAACTAAATATATCAACTGCAGTTCATTTCAAAATGAAAAAAATTGCAGCTGGGTGAAACTAAAAAAAAACAAGTTTGCATTTCATTGATTGCTCGAATTTGTTTTGCTTGTGAGACGTCACGTTGCCGTTAGTTTCACGTGACATTGGCCTTAAGTTGTCATACAAACTAATGCACTTATTTAGTATGTTGACAACCTCGCCGTTACATTTATGACATTGGCTTTGTGGTTTAATGGATATAATTTGCTTTTTAAAAATTATAACTTTAATAGCTAAAAAATAAATAGCATACAGGGTATTTCTTTAGATATGGGGTTTTCATTTCCGAGTCGAAACAGCAGGAAACAAACATAAATCGAAATATTGGTTAAAGCCCCAACACCCGATAAGACTATCGGATGTCAATCAGTTACTCTACAAGGCTTGTTTTATTATTGTATAATATGGTTAAACAATAGAATAGTGATAATAGCAGACAGCAAAATGTTTGTAAAACAATGCAGAAGATTTACATTGTAACTGACACAGGAATGTTGACTCTGGTGGTATCATATCAGGGTCTTTTACCTTGGAGAAGACCTTTATAAGATTTTATCTTCCGTTCTAATCCATATTTATACTTTTAAACTGATTTGTATGTATGTAAATTTGAATGAATAAATATGTTTAAACTAAATATTGACTAGTTTCCTCCCCCGACATGCAAACTGATTGTCTGTTGAAAGCAACAAATAATAAATTATTGCAGATTTTATTCTAAAATTTCAGTGATTTACTCAGTAAGTAACATTAAAACTATGTTGCATGACAAATTTCAAATGTTACAATCCTTGAATTTATTTTAGATTTGAAAATTATTATCCCAGATCTGAATTTTTTAAAAAATAAGGGAAAACACTCCCACCGCCATTACCTCCCTTTTGTACCCAGGTTGAGCCTTTAAGTTATAAACGATGAACCATAAAATATACCTTAAGATGCGATTTTCGATGAGTGTTTATATAAATAAAGTTCTAACCTTACCAAGACTGCCTGTGAACACGGCGAGTCGAATTGTACCTCTGGTTTCTTTATTGAACTGTTATGTCGTGTTATAAATATACGATTTATATTTATTACAAATTGAGGCAAATGGCCCAATCAATGAAACGGAATCTGTTTGTTTCAGCGTTTTTAAACGTATGCTGAACGCAGAGCAGAAAAAATGCAACTAAAACAATGTATAAACATTTACCACAGTATTCATCCGACTCGTCCAGACAGTCTGGGATGTAGTTACACACTTCACTCATGTGGATAATCCCTCCGTCGCTACACATGAACCACTCGTCTTGACACATTTAAAAGTAGTAGTTATATTTACTCATACTATTCAATATGTATTACTAGTGCCATATTTTTAACAAAAACATGTTGTAGTAAAACATAACAATACAAAATGCATCTGTTTATATTACATCATATGAAAAGGAAACATGAATATTAAAATGTTATGCTTTTCCATCATTCAATGTTTCTCAGTTTCTCATGAATACTTGCTTTCTCAGTGTTATATATTTCTATGATCTGATTACAGATTAGAACTTGTATAACAAGTAGGAGATTATCCACTTTACGTTTTACATACAAACTACGTTCTCAATATCAATTGTACTTGTTGCACATGACAAATATTTGCGCCTATCATACGCATATATACTTATAAACTGAAATAAGTTTAATGTACATTTAAAAATATATCACCGGACGCATCATTTAAAAACCATCTGCTTATACGATGTTTTAACTGATAGTCCGGTTCCAATGGCTAATCCTCATCATTTATGACATGGGTTAAGTACTTTTTACGCATAAACTATTAAACTAAACTGATAAGAACCATAAAAAATATACAACATTTGTCCTTAATATCCATTTTTGCAAGCAATTAATATTCAGACGACGAATATTCGAAAATCAGACTTGATATGCCAAACGTACTAATAGTGACACACATTACATAGCTGAACAAAATGTATTACATAGCTAAACAAAATGTATTACATAGCTAAACAGAATGTATTACATAGCTAAACAAAATGTATTACATAGCTAAACAAACTTACTCTGAGTCTACAATAAAACGTAATGACTTCTGGTTGGTGTTTCAAACAATATATTTAGAAAAAAAATGTATAAACATTGGTATAATAATACGTACATGTTTCCGTTTGAATTAAAATTCTTTAGTTACAAGATGTTAGTATGTTTGCACAACGTATCCTTTGGAATGTAGGAAAATATTGAACATAATCAAGTTACTCCAGGCAATTATATTATACAAAATACAGCACATAATTAATTAAAAGTTCCTCATAATTTGCATCGATCCTTTATATCAGCATAAATAATAAGCAATAACTATAGATGAAACAATTATTGTGCACCTTCATCCGAAAACTAGTCATTTACGTTTAAGATGTGAAGATGTGTTTTATGTGCTTACGTCAATAAATTTAGTCTCACTCTATCGTCCTACTGAAATTGCCAAAAACATCCTACCTTTATCTATATGGTTACAATTTATCTCGTCCGATCGATCGAAACAGTCCGGTATACCATCACATTTGGCGATTATGCTTATCCAGTCACCGCTTTTACATTGGTAAAATCGCCCTTTTTCGGTTGGCATTTCTGTCGGAGTTTTCGTATCATTTCGTAAATTGTCTGTAAATGATAGGATCCTAAATGACTGTATGGCATCATCAACAGTATAAACACACCTTACTACTAACAGTTAAACAGAACTTATTAACACGAAAAATAAAACTAGACCGATATGTTGACAAATGCTTTATTAGATGTGGAACAATCCAAAACCACATTATATTTGTGGAAACATGAAAAGCGATGATGTCTAATGCTCTGCTCACATGAACTAAATGTTTAATATCAGTTGCATTGCACTTGTGCTGACTCTAAACTAAACTAACACGACAATTAGTGCACATAAAATATCGGAATACGTTGCTGAAGTGATCAAATCGAGTCATTACTATCTTGGAAAGATAATTAATTACATGTAATTATTTTTGCATTGTGAGTTAATTTATATACATATGTATTATTAGGAGTTTAACCCTATACAACGCTTGAAAGTTTTTATAACCTTAAGGTCCCAGAAAAAGCATTTACAAGGTGAAAAGCATGTAAAAGTCGTCGATACTGAATAGTCCAATATTGCACTTATGTATTGCTTGCGCTTGAGCAGTCAGTCTTCTTACATATAACTAATATGAATTAACTTAAATAAAGTATGGGGCACATTATTGAACTAACTAGATCAAATACATAATGTCTGATTTATGACTTTTGATTCCAAGGTTAAACTTTTTGCATTTTGTGAAATATAACACCAGGAAATTAAATTTTGACATGCTGACACCTTCGGTGACCTATTGGTAAGGGCGTCCGTTTCGGGAGCGGGTGATGAAAGGTTCGAATCCCGGTGGAAGCACTTGTTGTTTTTCTCTGATGCTGCCGGTTGCTCACGCAGCATCTAGTTAAATTAAGGGCAACTGAATGTTTAACAGCCTGACGCCTTCGGGAAGTTAATGTGTACAACATAAATATGTCTCATAGTTGATCAAACATTTCAGATATATTACATTACATAATATACATAACAAACATACAGTAAATGACGGATATAATTACATTATATACATTACAAACATACAGTAAATGACACATATTATTACATTATATACATTACAAACATACAGTAAATGACGGATATAATTACATTATATACTTTACAAACATACAGTAAATGACGGATATAATTACATTATATACTTTACAAACATACAGTAAATGACGGATATAATTACATTATATACATTACAAACATATAGTAAATGACACATATTATCACATTATATACATTACAAACATACAGTAAATGACACATATTATTACATTATATACATTACAAACGTACAGTAAATGACAGATTTAATTATATTATATACATTACAAACATACATTGAATGACGGATATAATTACATTATATACTTAACAAACACACAGTAAATTGCAGATTTAATTACATTATATACATTACAAACATACAGTAAATGACGGATATAATTACATTATATACATTAACATACAGTAAATGACGTATATAATTACATTATATACATTACAAACATACAGTAAATGACGTATATAATTACATTATATACATTACAAACACACAGTAAATGACAGATTTTATTAGTTTATATAAATTACAAACTTACAGTAAATGACATATATAATTATATTATATACATTACAAACATACAGTAAATGACACATATTATTACATTATATACATTACAAACATACAGTAAATGACACATATTATTACATTATATACATAACAAACATACAGTAAATGACGGATATAATTACATTATATACTTTACAAACATACAGTAAATGACGGATATAATTACATTATATACTTTACAAACATACAGTAAATGACGGATATAATTACATTATATACTTTACAAACATACAGTAAATGACACATATTATCACATTATATACATTACAAACATACAGTAAATGACGGATATAATTACATTATATACATTACAAACATACAGTAAATGACAGATATAATTACATTATATACATTACAAACATAAAGTAAATTACGCATATAATTACTGAATCAAGTATAATAGTTGGATTGTTACATCATATAATTATATGTCATATTAGAAGTATTACAAACACTACACCTCTTCGGTATATGTATGCTTATATATTTATTTCAAAAAAGATTTACTCGTCAATTACTACTATATAGAAATAGGGTGTATATATTGCGCTTTAATTGACACTTGATTTCTATTCATGGCCATAGACTTATTTGTCATTTTAAACCCTTTGTATATGTAAAAATACACATACAATACAAATACGAATATATTTGTATAGCGCTAAAATGTAGTGTAAGCACAATACTCTGTTGCGCTTCACACGGTTGCATAATATGATACACATGTAGTCCTACAATAATTATGCACATAAAAACTTCACAGTCATATCATTTAGTTATAAAACATATTAAACAAATGAGTTTTCAGTTTTTGCCTAAATTTCCTTCACTGGTTACACATTTGAGATATTTCGGAAGTCCATTCCACCACTTTGGGCCAACAACAGTAAATGATCCGTCTGCCATTTTCATTATTGTTCTTGGAACTATAAAGTTAATTTCATCAGATGATCTAAATCTGTACTTTCCCTGAACACGATTGAGCAAATCCTTCAAATAAGATGGAGCTGTTCCCTGCACAATTCGAAAGACAAGAACCAGTATTTTGTACATGATTCTTGCCCTTACAGGCAGCCGGTGGAGAGACTTTAGAATTTCATTACTAGGTTGGTCATACAGAGCAACTCTGGCCGCAAGATTTTGAATTCTTTGAAGTCTCTCAATCTGATAGGCAGGTATATTAGTGAAAAGTTTATTGCAGAAGTCAATGTGTGAATGACTATTTCCATGCACTAAGATTTCTGTTGACTTTTGTGTAAGGTGTTTGCGAATACCTTTCAGATTTCTAAGCTGGGCATGTGCAATCTGACATTTCTTTCTTATATGAAGGTCAAAATTTAAAGTATTTTCCATATATACTCCAAGACCTCTCAAATGATCAACACAATTTACTTCACATCCACCAACATTTGTACTCGAGATGTTAATCTTTGCTAACTGACGCCTAGTCCCGTACATAATAATTTCAGTTTTTGAGTTATTCATTTTCAACTTGAACTTTGTCATCCACGTATTAACATCATTTAGACAATCACTAAGCTGCCGAAGAACAATTGCCTCGTTTTGCATATTTCCAGCCTGAACTCTGAAAGCGATTTAATGGCCATCCGCATAACCATAGAGTTCAGTAGCGTTATACTGCACAACTTTTTTCAGAGCAGCAATATACATGATAAAGATAACACCTGCACAGGAGCCTTGTGGGACACCAAATTTCAAGTGCTCTGTGATGGAGAACACATTATCAATTCTCACTTTCATTGTTCTTTCAGTTAGATAGGGTTCCACCAAGTTTAATGGAGTTCCTTTAATACCAAAGTCATCCTTAAGAATTTGAAGTAATATTGGAATATCGACTGTATCGAATGCCGCACTAAGGTCTATCATAACGACGATTGTTACACGGTTGTTGTCCATAGCATTCAATAGATCATCAAACATTTTTATCATTGCAGTTTCGACACCGTGACTTTTTCGGTAAGCACTTTGGTTTGATGGAAGGAGATTATTTGCTTCAATATGATTAGTAATTTGTTGCAAGGCAGATTTTTCCATAATTTTTTATATAAAAATGATCAGTTTGACACAGGCCGATAGTTTTTCAGTTCTTGGGAGAGACATTTCTTCTTCAGTAAAGGTATAATCACAGCACTTTTTCACTCTTTCGGAAACACACCAGATGATAGTGATCTAATCACAATTTCTGTTACAATTGGTATAAAATACTATAAGATTTTCTTTCAGAATTGATGTTTGAATAACATCTAGTTCACACATTGTTGACTGTGATTCTTACACAAGTTTAATGACGTCATTTTCAGAAAGTGCTTTAAACTCAGTCAATGCATTGTTAACTAAAGGTGAGTTTGACGTTTCAGACTCAATATAGTCGGATGGATCTATCCCTTTATTATCTAAGTCATCTCTCAACTTTGAAATTGTATCACTAAAAAAACTCAAAAAATCATTTGCAAGAAACACATCATCGGTATGTGGAGGCAGTGGAATTACCTTCACGAGACGGAGCAGACATGAGGTTACCCCATAAAGTTTTTTCACATTACCCTCAGCCTGACCAACTTTACACTGATAATATACATTCTTCGCTGTTGATACTGCGGCTGTGTAACAATTTCTGATTTTTTTGTAGACATTTTCTATGAGGCCTGTTTTGTCATTCAAATATATTGTTTCTATTGATCTCTTGTACTGCTTGAGTGATTTCAAGTATTTAGAATACCAAGGCACATTTGGTCGGCAGAAAATAGTTCTTTCTATAACTGGAGCATGATTGTTGATTACATCTGTGATAGTTTTGCTGAAATCTGTTACAAGGTCGTTAGCATTTGACGAACTTTCTCTAAGTAAATTTAATTTCGAAATACCTTTCTAGAAAGTTTCTTTGGACACAAATTTCCAGTTTCTATTTTAAACAGATTTGACAGTGAGTAGTGGACGACACTGTTCTACATAACAACTTACAAAGCAGTGATCAGAAATAAAGTAGTCACACCGAGGTTCTGTGATAGAAAATGTATCACTTTTTCTAGTAATGATTAAGTCCAGAATATGTCCACTCGTGTGAGTAGGATTCTTCACATTTTGTACAAAGCCAAATGGTTGTAGACATTGCAGGCTCAGATATAAGTGAAAGTTGATCTAATAATTCTGTTATTTTATTCAGAAACATTGCTTGTGTAACAGGATGTCTTTCAGAGTATGGCGGTCGATAAATACCGATGACCAAGAAAACAAAGTTTTTGCTATTAATTTTCCACTCAACATATTCAAAAGACTGAAAGGTTTGGCAGTAATCTCTAAAACTTTCAGGTTATTTTTGTAGCGTAGGGCTATATCTCCACCTTTTCGCTCAGACCTAGGGACATCATTAAATCCATAGCCATCCGATGTTAGGTCTCACCGTACAACATCATCACCATCAGTCTGAAACCAAGTCTCAGTTATTAAACAAAGGTCAATGTTATCCTCAAAGATATGTTGAAGTAATTCAGCTGACTTTCCTCGAACCAATTTGTATCCCACGTCCTGAGGCAACCTGCTCTTTTACCTCTGTATACCAGTAATCCATAATCCTTCAGTCTTGTTAAGACATCTTTGTCCAATTTAGATACATTTCTAGGTAGTGAGCGAAAACTCAATAATTGATCAGTGCTGTACTGTCTAACTGTTAACGGATTATCCATTATGTCCATTGACAAACTGTTCACCATGAGTATTGAATTTATTGGGGTGGAACACCTTTCTTTTTCATAATAAAATTGTTTTAGATCCAGATTCTCCAACAATGCAATTAAAATTACAAAAAATAATGTCAACAACATGTTGGTTAGATCTTAATTGTTCGTGCCAAAAATCAAGTTTCTACATTCAGTAACATTTCACATTAAAATTCATTTGATACAGAGCACAAAAAAGAATGTTTCTTATAATATGCTTGCTTTCAGTTTGTAATAATTCAATAATTTTAGATATGTTTGGGTTTATATAATATATATATATATATATATATATATATATGTCTCAATGCCTTGTTTAAACAACATTCAAATAAAAATTGAAACGTGTCCTCTAAAACTCAGAACGTTCCATATGGAAAGGTTTGCTTAGCTGCTTTCATCTGCACTGTGGAGAAGCCCTCAGATATTATTGCTTTTTTGCTTTGCCAGCTAACGTTCTTTGTGTCTCATTTAAAAACTACCACTTGTAAAAACAACAACTAAATGTACTAACCATTTCTATGTGTCTATTTGATGTCTTGTTAATTATCTCCCTTTTCTAACTATCGAAAGTTTTGTTTAAATAAAAGTAACTTTTATTTTACATCTCTTTCAGTAATTATTTAAAATATAAATTTTATTTTTTAAGTCTTCAGATGAATTAGAAATAAGAATTAAATCATCAGCGTACGCTAAATAGAAAAATAACTTAAAATATGCTAACCCAAACCCATTATAACCTTTATCGGATAATTCTTCCTCAAGGTCATTAATATACGTAAAAAACGGAGAGTACTTAGAATTCACCCTGACGAACACCTTATAAACATTCAAAGCTATGTTTTCCGGTTGGGTTTTCAATCTTCACTGTAGATTTCCAAGACGTATACATTGCTTTCATTACATTATGAATTTTACCCCTAATTCCAAACTTTAATAGTTTAAACACACGCTTACCGCAAATGGATACCTGTTTTAGCGATAATATGCACACGCTTACCGCAGAGGGATACCTGTTTTAGCCATATTATACACACGCTTACCGCATATGGAGACTTGTTTAAGCAATACTATATACATGCTTACCACATAGGGATACCTGTTTCACACGCTAACCGCATATGATTACCTGTTTTATCCATACTATGCACACGCTTACCGCATAGGGATACCTGTTTTAGCAATATCATACACACGCTTACCGCATAGGGATACCTGTTTCACACGCTTACCGCATATGATTGACTGTTTCAGCTATAATATACACACGCTTACCGCATAGGGATGCCTGTTTGAGCAATATTATACACACGCTTACTGCATAGGGATACCTGTTTTAGCCATACTATACACATGCTTTCTACATAGGGATGCCTATTTTAACCATAATATAAACACGCCAACCGCATACGGATAACTGTTTTAGCCATAACATACACACGCTTACCGCATAGGGATACCTGTTTTAGCCATAATATACACACGCTTACCGCATAGTGATACATGTTTCAGCCATAATATACACACGCTTACCGCATAGGGATGCCTGTTTTAGACATACTATACATACGCTTACCACATAGGGATACCTGTTTTAACCATAATATACATACGCTTACCGCATAGGGATACCTGTTTTAGCCAAAATATACACACGCTTACCACATATGTTTACCTATTTTAGCCATAATATGCACACGATTGCCGCATAGGGATACCTGTTTTAGCCATAATATACACACGCTTACCGCATAGTGATACATGTTTTAGCCATAATATACACACGCTTACCGCATAGGGATGCCTGTTTTAGACATACTATACATACGCTTACCACATAGGGATACCTGTTTTAACCATAATATACATACGCTTACCACATAGGGATACCTGTTTTAGCCATAATATACACACGCTTACCGCATATAAATACCTATTTTGTAGCAGTTATAGCAACTGAGAAGGAACTTATATGTTGCATCATATTGCCGTCTCTGAAGTAGTGCTACTGCCACTAGTTTTAAGTTCCGTTAATTTTTGCAATTTCAGTCAAATATGTATAATATTACTTGTTTTAGATTATGTGAATTATAACATATAATAAAAAATTTAAGCCAATACAAATAAATGATATCTGTTTAATGATTGCAATTCATCAAGTTCAAAGGGTTATTCAGAATTTAGTGGACAAATTTAATAAAATCCTTATGTATGTATGCAAGTACATCGCTTTATTTTCCACAACTGTAGTATAAGTGTATCTGTCATCGAATTTATTGCATTTCTTCACTCAGTAATTATGTTATGGTATCCGTAGCAACATGCATACATGGTTAGTGCCGCAGCTCATAATGTTAAACAATTTGACAAATAAGTATATAAAACAAATACTAATCGCTTCCCTGTAAAATTTGCGGTAAATAATATTTATTTAATAGGACACGTCATCAATGCCTGTATACGTATTCCAGTTATAGCATTACGGGAAACTGTTAGGAAGTTAATCAAATATACATTTAAAGAGTACATGCACATACAAACAAAATTGGCGTCTGACAAAAATATTAAACAATGAGTGGGTATGCAGTTGTATGTCAATATTAGCAAAACAAGTATCCAGACAATGGATATGCTTTGTAAAGCTCCGAGAGAGTAATGTATAGTGAATCTGTAGTCTAAAAATTGCACAATATATAGTACAGTGAGGAAAGGAAAAGCTCCGAGAGAGTAATGTATAGTTAATCTGTAGTCTAAAAATGACACAAGTTATAGTACAGTGAGGAAAGGTAAAGCTCCCATAGAGTAATGTATAGTGGATCTGTAGTCTAAAAATGGCACAAGAT
Organism: Panopea generosa; assembly: GCA_029582155.1. Lineage (NCBI taxonomy): Eukaryota > Metazoa > Mollusca > Bivalvia > Adapedonta > Hiatellidae > Panopea > Panopea generosa. The sequence continues at coordinate 24,494,512 of CM055899.1, read as the reverse complement.
ATAGTACAGTGAGGAAAGGAAAAGCTCCGAGAGAGTAATGTATAGTGGATCTGTAGTCTAAAAATGGCACAAGATATAGTACAGTGAGGAAAGGAAAAGCTCCGATAGAGTAATGTATAGTGGATCTGTAGTCTAAAAATGGCACAAGATACAGTACAGTGAGGAAAGGAAAAGCTCAGAGAGAGTAATGTATAGTGAATCTGTAGTCTAAAAATGGCACAAGATATAGTACAGTGAGGAAAGGAAAAGCTCCGAGAGAGTAATAAATAGTGAATCTGTAGTCTAAAAATGGCACAAGTTATAGTACAGTGAGGAAAGGGAAAGCTCCGAGAGAGTAATGTATAGTGAATCTGTAGTCTAAAAATGGCACAAGATATAGTACAGTGAGGAAAGGAAAAGCTCAGAGAGAGTAATGTATAGTGAATCTGTAGTCTAAAAGTGGCACAAGATATAGTACAGTGAGGAAATGAAAAGCTCCGAGAGAGTAATGTATAGTGGATCTGTAGTCTAAAAATGGCACAAGTTATAGTACAGTGAGGAAAGGGAAAGCTCCGAGAGAGTAATGTATAGTGAATCTGTAGTCTAAAAATGGCACAAGATATAGTACAGTGAGGAAAGGAAAAGCTCAGAGAGAGTAATGTATAGTGAATCTGTAGTCTAAAAATGGCACAAGATACAGTACAGTGAGGAAAGGAAAACAATAAATAACTAAATCGTTCAAAAGTTTCGTCAACTTGGTAAAACATTATTCGACAAGGCTCATCACAATGTCATAAAAAAGGTAACGGTACAGTGCAAATGATACTTCAGAATGAAACACACTTAAGTGCTCGCTGGGTTCTCCGATTGTTATAAGAGTGGGAGTGGTGTGACGAATAAGAGTAAGACACTTTCTTGCGAAAATATTGATTTCGCGACAACGTAACGCAAATTTGACCTGCGACAGATGGCCGCATATTACATATTTGAAATACATATTACTGTTTTATTTATATGACACTTATGCACTCACGAGACGCCTTTGTAAGTAGTTCTGTAATGAATGTTTCACAGATGTAGTACGCGGCTGAACCCGTTCCCGTGGTGGAACATTCTTCTGATTCCCAGGTGTTGTCTTTATTCCGTTGATCAAATCTCAAACGTGTGCACTGTTTTCTTTTGACATCCACAGGTTCTTCGAAGTTCCTTTTTATAAATTATTTCTGATAAATATTAACAAAAAGTAAAAGTGATATTTATCTTAATAAGCTTAGTATGAAACTTTATGTCCATACTATGTAGTTGACATTTTAAACACTTTCTCCAATAGAAGTATATAAGTAAATTGATTTTTTGATAAATCATAAAATACCTAACTTTGGACATATGTTTGAGGCTTGACATTTCCCCGTGTACTATTTCTTGACCCTGAAGCACACTATATAAAATAACGCGGTGCTTGCATATTTTATAATTATATGTTTGTATTAAGCAATAAATTGTATTTGTATGATTTACCATGCAGTGAATGTAAGAGGGCTCCCGTCGATCCATATTTCCTGTAATATTCCATCAGCGTCAATGTAACGGCTAAGACCTAAAATAAGAAAAAATGAAAAAAACAAAAAACAATTGTACATACAATCTAAAACGTGTAATGGAAATGATGCGTTTAATATCAAGCTTGATCACGAAATGAACGCATGTGTATTGATAATCGAAATCCAAAGAACCTAAATTTTAACCAGGACACACAAGGGATATACCAACATATTCCCCATTTTATAACACACTACATATATGTGTGAAGTATTAAACCACTGTTTGTACATATATATTTCTTATATTATGACTTATATAAAACAAGCATCAAAACAGTGCACAATAAAACAACAACATATAAATGCGATTACCGACTTACCATTCAAGACCTCAAAGTGAACACATGTCTGGTATTCAAACTTGATCTTTGAGTTGTTACTTAGATACACGACTACTAACAGAAGTCTTACAAAAACCAGAACTAAACAATTGTCATTATTTTGAGCCATAGTTTAAAATGAACTATGTACAAAATTGATATATTATATATTTATTAGATGAACAATATAAATTTACAGTGAAATATATGTCAAGAGACTTAGCGTCAAAAGCACAAATGTAATAAATACATAAACCTCATATCATTATTTCAGGCAAATATAAATTGATAGCAAGTGATGTAAAATATTAGGTTTACCGATATGTAAGTAAAGATCCGGATCAATATTCGGCAGTAGGTGGTAACTAAAGCGGTTATTTTCTAATTCTGTCAAATTTTGTTTCATAAAGTTGTCTATTAATATTCTAAGGAATTGTAACTCCAAGCGCGTGTGTATAGTAACAAGGTGCGAGTCACGTGATTCACACTCTTTCTGGGCTGCTTCCCAACTGGAATTATTCTTGGACGACGACGACGATGCGTATATGACATAACATTTCTGCAGTTGCATAGAACATACTGTAATGGTAAAAGACACATACAAGTAAATCTCTGGTTCAAGGGAACAGGAATTATTATATACTTTGAACAGATCCTGCATATTAATACACTTATAATGTTTAGAATTGAACCAAAACTGGACAAGCCATTCATCCGAAAATGAAGTATAAATATTTAAAGAAACGAGTAAGTAGAAAAAAGTGTATGTACAGTAATTATTGGTACTAAACAGCTCAGCAAAATAGCATTGTCAAACAAAATATTTTATAAAAGGAAGCTACACGCAAATACAAATGATTGTATTAAATTATAAAAAATGGTCGTTGCATGAAATTTTTCAAAACAGTTACCTATTAGTATTGATATGCTAATTAGAAAAAAAAACAGAACTCAGTATAGATATCATTTCACTTGTTCATGCTTATTATACGTTATTTACAAACATATATAAAACTAAGTAATATGATTATTATATATTGTGACATTGTTTCTAGCAACATGCTTCTGTACTGCTGACTTGTTAAAACTTGTTAAAACATGAGGTTGCAACATAGACAAACGAGGACTTCAACTTTCATTTCCATTAAATATTGTTGTTGGCGTAAAAAGAATCCGTAAGAAATGTATCAAACTCACACAAATCCTTTCGAGAATGCTACATATGATCAAATGCAGAATATATTCATGCAAGAAACAATACTGTAACATTAGTCATTCTTGTCAGTATGGTTAAAAATATTTTAAATGGTAATCAAATTATATTACCTTTTCCATGTTCTACATCAGAGCCAGCCTCGTCTGGCATTGCACCTATGTACAATAGTAATACATTGTAATGTAACGCCATTATGATTATAATAAAAATGTCAATGGTATATTATAAGATAATTGGCGTATTATAAAATGATATAATATCAAGCCCTATAACCAACTGACGTTATGTGAGCTGAAGTATATCGAGCCAGATTCATCTGAGTTATTCGTATTGTATGATAAGAGGTTGATAAAGACCAGTTTCTCAGCGTAAACGATATATTTAAATGAACATTTAACAGTTAACAACTCATCGACGAACATGTTTAAATATTTTTAAAAAATGTACGAGACGTTCTGTGAAGCATTCTGTATGTCAGTTCTAAGTTTCAATGTACAAACACATATTTGATTATGATAATAGGTGCACTTGAATTTTATTTACTCACAAAAGAATGGAAATTGATATGTCAAATTTCAGTTTAAAATCTAACTATCTACATACTGGTCATGTTCCGATAAGTTTTCAGAATAAGTTTATTCTCCAATGAAAACTCGTATGAGGCCCGGAAACCTTCGAAGAACCAATTATTCTGTTGTATATATTCCAATGTCAGAGTGTTGTATATCGAAAGGAACTGAACCGGCTTTTTTGTATTGCAATATGTAGACACGCCGTTACCGTCTCGGCCCGGATCATGTATTGTGAACAGCGTGCCTTTTAAATAAACGGAAAATACAAAACATGGAATACGAAATACATTTCATATATCTTGGTAGACCATTGAATAAGATATGGTGACAATATTTGTGAATATAGATTATATTTATAGCGTATATTTGCTGTTTTGTTTACCAGTTGATATGTAAGTTATATTGGTCCTTTGCGATTAGTTCACCATAAAAAGAAAGAAGTACATGTCGAGTGGTGGACTTAATATTGAAAGGACAACTGACAGTTGGCATGTACCACCCGCCGAACATTCAATATCCCCATTGAATAAGTTACCTTTATCACACTCAACATCTATCTCGATAATCGTCAATATAATTGGCAGTGTGTCATTCCCCTGTATGATCCATTTTTGTAAATAAACTCCACCAGGATCGCCAACCTTATGGTTGTAGAATGAATCCGAAGCTAAAGTCATCATCGGCATTTCACAGTAAAAAGGTCGGTATAATCCAAAGCAATTTGGAATCACTGTAATGTAAGTACAAGCCGGTTACAGTCTTTTATTTAATGTTAACAATCAATATCTATTTTAGACTTTAACGAAAATAGTGTTCAAATACAAATAATATTTTATATGTACGGTTATAATGATATGTAAAACTTGTTATTTTATTACCACATCTGCATATTAAGTTAGAATTTCGTATTCTTTATAAAGTTTGCTCCAAAAGCAAAATCGAGCCTTCGAGTTAACCCTTTTATTCTGATTGTCCATGCGTCTTAAACATTTAAATATACAATGTAGCACCGCCGTTTTATAACGCTCCGCATTACGACATGATTAGCCAATATGAACTAGGTGTCAAACTTGCTCTAAAAGTTAAAATGTAACTTGATATTTTGTTAACATAATATATGAAATAACGTTATTTCGGACAATGTAAGATTTGTTAGAGTAGACGTATTACTTTGGAACGTCACGCGTACCTTGTTTATGTAAAGTTTAAATACTAACGTTCCTGTATTCAACGTCAAGTAGCGATTCCCTAAAAGGATTTTTCAAAGCGTTTCACATTTAAAGAAATGTTATTAGAAAAGTTTCTACAATAGAAATCTGTCTTTGTTTATATATATATGTAATCAAATGACCAGCAAGACAATGTACTGCGACGTTTAGAATGATTATCTCCGCGTATGACCGGGTCTGCCCGATGGTCTATGAGCTTGACATATGTAGTTTGTTATTGTCTACTTCAAGATTGATAAAACAGGTGTTTTTTTTTTAAAGATTTTTTAAGATGAATATAAAATTGTATTCTTAGGTGTACATAGCACACAAGTATTTTAAGCACTTTACCTTACTATGGCCGCTTAATGTTCTAGACGTATCATGAAATATGGTTTATACTTGTGTATTCGTGTTTTATTGTTGCCTAACTAATTATTGATACTGTACAATGTTCTCATTTTAAGGTATATATAACATATAAATATATATGCAAGATGCCCCATTATAGTGTCTGACATTTCCAAAGTTTAAAACAATTTATTGATCGTGATTAACTTTTCCATAAATATCAATTGTGACTTAAACCATACTAAACATGTTAAGTTAAGAGAGGATCCCTCATTACATCACATACCTGTTTTCGTCACAATTGCTCTGAAGCCGTTTCCTGTAAAAATCCGCATCCTGTTCGTAATGCAAGTAGTAAATGTCAGTAATAGCTCTGTCATATTAGTTGCAAACGTCATCATGGCGCTGTTGTCCCGATTATCTAGCTTTACCCCCACATCTGACATTTGTTTCCTTGAATCCTGAATTACCAGTTTGTCTATACAGCCATCTGTGTCGTCGACTCCTCCGGTGTCAATATTCTTTTAGGAAAGATAGTGACAGTTCATTTTCTCACACTTCTAAGGTTTAATTATCCATATCAACAGTTCATAACAATTTGTCGTCATTATATTTATTAAAACATTGAAATGATCAGAACTTATAATTGTTAAATACAATCAAATCAATATGGACCTTCAACTTTTGATTCAACACTCTCCTAGACTCGAAATCGAAATTGCCTCAAAGACGAAATAATATTTCATCGTCCCTTTGTACATAATGATTATCTCTCTTTGTTATTTTTATGTAATTTACCAACACGAATGTGTATGTCAATAACGATTCAAAGTTAACTCAAATAGACTCGCACCGCGAGAATATGTAAAATTCGGGTAAGTGTAGTCGATATTTTTGATAAGTCGATTAGATCGATGCAATTAGGGGAACGAAAGATATTTAAGCACTTCTTTAAATCGTTACTTTGCCTTTAAACAATAAAAAAAAACATACAGATAGACAGTCAGACAGAGACAGGGACGTACAGAGACATAGATAGAGCGGCAGATATATATATATATATATATATATATATATATATATATATATATATATATATATATATATATATATAATTATATATATATAAATATATCTGCCGCTCTGTCTATGTCTATATGTGCTGCTCTGTCTGTCTGTCTCTCTCTCTGTCTCTCTTTTTCTATATATATATATATATGTGTGTGTGTGTGTGTGTGTGTGTGTGTGTGTGTGTTGGGGGGGGGGGGGGGGGGGGGGGGTGAGAGAGAGTCACTTTGCATTTGCTTTCCTTGATTGTTTACATTGGATACAGAAGAGAAATAATTAACAAAAATGTATGCAAACATTTACCATATAAACGTATTCTTTTACGGATAACACTTATTTCTTTATCAATGAAAGAATACTCTTTATGTTCCATACTCCAAGTTCCTGCTATCTTTATTATAATGTCTGCATTCCAAACATGTAGAGCTTACTATTAATGTTTGCTAATTAGTGTGTTTTAACTATAGATTGACACAGTTTTATATTTATTTTCTTGTTTGACTGATTCATATTTTTCACTAAGTTTTTCTTACACTAATAAAATATTGCCTTATGTGCATGTCTATTTTGTTTATCAAGATATATACTTTTCTCTTACTTTCAACAAAAACGTAACTTGATCTCTTAAGCATATCTTTTAGACATTTCTGCACATAGATCTACATGTAGGATTTGTTTTGCCATTTTGATTGACAAAATATTTTTACAAGCGCACTTTAGTTCCACATGCCACCGATATTGAGTCGGTTAGGATTTGGTTATTGAAAATTCCTCACTCATGGGAATTATATGAGGCATAGAAGTGATAAAAGAAATTTAGTATAGATATAGTGACATGTGTACTAATTATATATAAATAAATGATATTTTAGTCAGAGTAATTTTCCGAAACGCTAAAAGTTATGTGAATTTTGATGACGACAAGTAGGCTTAAATTGTTATGATGTGAACTTGATATTTGATTTTTTTTTTATAAAATAGATAAATAAGAACCTATATCAATAATCGTGTTACATACATTGTGTTCAATAGGACTCGCTGTAGTATTGACCAGAGGCCTACATTACTGAACAAGCATAGTATCATTGATAGTGAAAAATTGAATACCTCATACACGTGTAGAGACAAGTTAGATACAATCAGCTTGATAAATTCTCCCTCCTTAAAATGAATGTGCCACTGGTATATCTGATCGAGTTCGTAGTGGAAAGGATAGCCAGTACTTGTGATGACCTCTTCATCTTCAATGTCTGCAGCACTATATGGCCTATCGTTAGGATCATCTAAAGAAACTTTTGCTATTTTTGGTTTAATTTCAGCTGATTCTGCAATGGTAATATTTAATAAATAAAGACTTAACTAGTTATGTATGCTTTCTACTATTCATTATTTTATAAAATACTCAATTCAATTATATCACAAAAAGTATATCTCATAAAACGTAAAACATAAATGGTACATCTATATGTAATGCCTTATTTTAGAAATCCACTTCTTAGATGAAGGTCATGAGTATAGTCAAAACCTATGCGCCAATGAAACTTCTACTTTTAAACGGTTCGTCTATTGCATTTCGATGTTTTAATATGTCTGTCTTATGGTACTTTTGATTATGTTTGATGTTTGTCATAGAAAAGCAAGCATCTGAAAGATTAAGACAAAGTGACACAGTGCGTCCAAGCTTAAATCTTCAAAAAACAGACAAGATTGAAAGATGAGATGACACATATAAATTATGAAATATAAGCGAACTTGAAATGAGACAAAACTACCAGCTTAATGAAGCTTTACAATGCGTCTTATTTACACAAATGAAAAAAAAATGCGGCTATAATCGTTCCTTCGTTATTCTGATAAATGAATAGTACATATTATTGTTAACAAAGTAGTGAAGTTGTTTATAGACGGACGACACTGAATGTCACATGGTTCATTGCATTTGTGTACTGTTTACGTATTATCTGGACCAGCACTTTAATTCCATTTCTTACAAGTGCAGGAAAATACACATAATCAATAAAAATGCAACAGTCATTTAATTAATGCAATATTTTCTATTGTAAATATTACTTCAAAATTGAAATTACCTACAAAATACTTCACGTTCGTTGAACTAACCAGAAACATAAATTATGTACTCCACCAAATAAGTTAAGGACCACGTATATTCCATAGATGTTAAATTAAATGGTTTATGCAAAGTTTTTCAAAAGCAAATTTGGAGTATCTCTGTGACCTTATGACAAAAGAGTGTTAATACAAGTATGGGCAATATATTATATAAAATACTTAAACAAATATATAGCTTTTATATCTGATATATAAAACATAAGTAGTTTTTGCCCCAAAGTATATTTCACTTTTCTTTCTTTAAATAATCTTATTTATCACTTTCAGTTTTTTTTTCAACAACAATTGTCAAAACTGTTTTCATCCTGTTGAACTCGATCATCTCCAAATTTCAAAAATCGCCATAATAAAAAGATTGAAATTAAGTTTAATACAATCGGGTAAGGTGTTTTAAAAGCCTCTAAATCATACATCAAATGTCAGTTTATTTTCAAATTTTGCATATTTATTGCTTATATAACTTTCTATATATTTAACTACAATCAACCCACTGGTTTAAGAGCCCATGGTGTAAACAGGTTTATGTTTATGAAGAATCATGTCCTTGTATTGATATACCTTTATTAAGTAAAGTTAAGTACGCCATTTTACAATCATACATCATGATGACATACCCACTGTTTATTTAGAAGTTATACAAATAAATGATCAAACTAATCTTCTATAAACAGTGTAACATTTCAAACCAATGTTTTGTTGGACTAACTGTTGTTTAACACTATTTTATATAGTGAGACCAGCAGTTCAGCCTAAACAGCATATATTTGAGAATTGTTTCAAACTCAAACCAAAACTATTCGCATGGATCAATGCTCAGTTTCAGCACAAAAGTTCAAACACCAAAACTTCCCAAAGCCTATAGCCAGAAACAATATGTGTTGAAATGTACAAACATTTATGTTAAAAAACAACGACATATTTATAATGAGTTTATCCTCTTTTAAACACTTCAGTTGAAGACCTATATATTTAACTAGATCAACTCACCTTTCCGACAGACAAACGTGGTTAGTGTACCAAGTGCTGGTTCGTTTACTAATTCCTGGTAATTGTAGCTATGACTTGGTTTATAAATAATACATATATTGTCCTCTTGGTGTTGAAATGAACTGCAGTCGTTGCTGATGTTTATGCAGGCAGTCATGCAATCACTCCATGTGGATTTGGTTCCATCAAATAAGTAAATAGGTTCATAGACAGACACAAATGTCCTTGAAACATTCATCGGTTGCATTGTCGTGCCATTTTCACAAAATAAGGACGTAACGACTGCAACAGAAATAAACCAATGACAAAACAAAATCACCAAACTATTATAGATCATGAATGAGATGTGCATGTAATCCTGGTTGAAAATGACCAGGGTGATTCCAAAAAGCTGAGAATTTATTTAATTATCAATTACAGCTATTACCGCTAAGCAACAATTTGAGTTTGGTTAAACCAATAAAAAAAACAATATTAGAATATTGCAATATCACCAAAAGGTATAATAACAAGATTCATGATTATATGATACTTACACGCGTTCAATTTAAGAATGAAAAAAAGATAATCATATCTTATAACTAAAATGGCGATTTCAACATCATAGACAAAGACACGAGTCAGTCACGACAAAGAAAATCACTATATGATAGTATACTAAAGTTAATAGAATAATAAGAGTATACACCAGTATAGATAAAACACGACAACGATCAGGAAAGGTCAGGACAAAACCAGCTAATAACTTTTATTTTAAAATGAAATTACATGATTTTCATGTCATATGTGGCCGCCGGTTAAAATATGTTAAATCTTGAGTGAAACTATGTTAGATCGCGGATTAAGCAATGTTATATCGTGAGTTAAACTGTTAATATCGCGGGTTAAACAATGTTATATCGTGAGATAAACTATGCTTTATCCAGGTTAAACAATGTTAAATCGTAAGTTAAACTATGCTATATCGCGGTTTAATCAATGTTAAATTGTGAGTTAAACAATGTTATATCGTGAGTTAAACTATTTTATATCGCAGGTTAAACAATGTTAAATCGTGTGTTAAACTATGTTATATCGTGAGTTAAACTATGTTATATCGTGAGTTAAACGATGGTAAATCTTGAGTGAATATACGTTATATCGCTGGTTATACTATGTTATATCGTAAGTTAAACTATGTCATATCGCGGGTTAAACAATGTTATATCGTGAGATAAACTTTGCTTTTTCTAGGTTAAACAATGTTAAATCGTAAGTTAAACTAAGTTATATCGCGGTTTAAACAATGTTAAATCGTGAGTTAAACTATTTTATATTGCGGGTTAAACAATGTTATATCGTGAGTTAAACTATGTTTTATCGCAGGTTGAACAATTTTAAATCGTGAGTTAAACTATGTTATATCGTGAGTTAAACTTTGTTATATCGTGTGTTAAACGATGATAAATCTTGAGTGAATCTACGTTATATCGCTGGTTATACTATGTTATATCGTGAGTTAAACTATGTTTTCTTGCAGGTTATATATTATCTTACAGTCATTACCTATGTCAGAAAAAGGCAGCAATGTCGGGGGGGGGGGGGGGGGGGGGGACCAATCTAAGTGTGTGTAAGCACATGGATATTATAGGTAAATGAGGTCATTTAAAGAAATTTGCTAGAAAGTTTCCTTAGAAAAATATAAAATGCTTATTCATCGACGCAAAACGACCGACGAGAATATCTGGTAGAAAACGATGAAAAACAACAAATAGTAAAATACCTGTTGTTTTGCATCCGACGAGTTCAACTTTCAGACAATTTATGTTTAGAAGAGGTTCCGGATGAATGCGCACATATCTTGCCAGGAACGGTTTCTTGAATAAGAATTGGTGTGGGTCCTCATACTGCCGTGATAGATCCAGGCGGTACTTTAGAAATCAGATGATATCGATACGTTAATAATTAAACGGTGCTTAAAGACATCGATACAGGATGAACAAATATAAAGACTCTATATTAAGAATGATTGTTATACGTGTCATTCTATCAATACCAGTGATATAAATGTAGATCAAAATTGTGAAACCCGCATATTTTCAGAAAATAAAGAAAAGGCTAGACTGATGCAACATCTCACGATAATGTCAGTTCTTATGAGTATTTGAGGGAGATGGTCGGACAAGACAGAAAGTAACCCGACCTTTTGCATACGAGTGATTAGTTATATACGGATAACACCGGGCGATTGAATGGCAGTGACCATTAACTAAGTGTGCCATGAATGAACTGATATTGCTATTTCTCGATCTTTGGAATCATGAATCTCGTCCAGTGTTCCACGTATATAGGCTTTGGTGGGGATGGTAAGAAGTGTTGCATATTTAATTATTTTCAAGAAATGACTTGATAAAATATCTAATGGGTGTACTCTTCCTTCGTTAATTTGGTAAGATTCTGTTGTAAAAAGAAATATCTAACAACGTTATATATTAAATTAATAAACACATGAGTCAGTGTACGTAAATTACAGATATTTACATTAACTAATTATTAAATTAATACCTGTCTAGATGTTCCATAAAATGAATCCAGATTTGTTCCATATGTAAGATGAAATGAACGACATCCCATTGGCTCAGATTCCAGAACAAACACGTTGTTGTATTTTACTTCCGTCTGCTTATTCCAGTTGAACACAGTCACGCCTTCCAGAGTAGTTGGAATCAGAAGATCGATCTGTAATGTTTGCATACAAAATAATAATTAGCACGTAGTTTGATTCAAATTCGTTGGATGGTTTTAAATTATCGGTATACAATTTAGAATCGATCTCGTTTTACTCATTTCAGAGACTTTTAAACATTTTCAAGAGGGTTCATACATGTAGCGACTGTGATTTCATGCTGTAGATGTACAGCACATTGGTAAATCCAATAATGAAACGTCATCAGGCAGATAAATAAATTAATTGTCTACACTGAAAATCGCGTCGACTAAGGAAATAACAACTCGGTAACTTTCTTGTCTTTTAAGCAATTGACAAGCGGTAAGGAGTACGCGTACCCAGCCTCCACACTACAGTATACTGGTGGCCAAGTACGTGTATCCGGCCTTCACACTACAGTATACTGGCGGCCGAGTACGCGTACCTGGCCATACTGGTGGCCGAGTACGTGTACCCGGCCTCCACACTATATAGTATACTGGTGGGCGAGTACGCTTTCCCGGCCCCCACACTACAGTATACTGGTGGCCGAGTACGCGTACCAGGCCTCCACACTATATAGTATACTGGTGCCGAGTACGCGCATCCGGCCCCCACACTACAGTGTACTGGTGGCCGAGTACACGTACCCGGTCTCCACACTATATAATATACTGGTGGCCGAGTACGCGTTCCCGGCCCCCACACTACAGTATACTGGTGGCCGAGTACGCGTACCAGGCCTCCACACTATATAGTATACTTGTGGCCGAGTACGCGTATCCGGCCCCCACACTACAATATACTGGTTGGCGAGTACGCCTTCCCGGCCTCCACACTATATAGTTTACTGGTGGGCGAGTACGCGTACCTGACCTCCACACTACAGTTTACTGGTGGCCGAGTGCTCTTTACCGCATCTTTGCCTCTCCTTTGTGAAAAATAGCAAAGTTTGGCATTTGATTTTAAAAGACGCGGACGAATGTAGTTAAGAGTATTTATTCAGAGGATATGTTAATAAAATATTTTGGGTTGTCATTGCATTGCCTTAAAAACTAAGTTGGTTATCTTTGCATATTTATAAGCAGATACATTCCTTCTATGGACAAATAATTAAACAATTGCGTTTGTTGTTTTAAAGTGGAAACTATAGACCTTATTTTAGATAGAACAAAGACCAAAATTCAACTGTGTGCCGAGACCAGAACAAAGGTATTATCAAATAGTTTAACTGTATAATTATTTTAGATATGTTCTGTTCCGATCTGTTCTGTAAAAACTGGCAGATGTTTTAATTTTAAAACAGCAAATATGTATAAGAACATGTTTAATATACTGACTTGAAAAATCACAAACAAATATACCATGTAAACATAGAAAACAGTGCAGGGGCATTGCCAATATAAACATTTAAACCATTCATTAAGTGAGCAGTAAAAACATACCTGGAGAAATGGATCGATGTCTACGGTATCTGCACACCATCCAGCGTGGAATAGACGAGCCAGTTCAGGGGGATAACCTGGTTGCCATGACGATGCTGTGATTTGAAATGAATCTATCATACCACCAGTCATTCCGAGCTCTCTGTTGCAGTTCATCTGTACAACTGTATTGTGTCAAGAGAACGACATAGTGACTATATTTATAAAACACTTTATCTGTACAACTGTATTGTGGCAAGAGAACGACATAGTGACTATATTTATAAAACAGTTCATCTGTATATCTGTATTGTGGCAAGAGAACGACATAGTGACTATATTTATAAAACAGTTCATCTGTACAACTGTATTGTGGCAAGAGAAAGACATAGTGACTTTATTTATAAAACAGTTCATCTGTACAACTGTATTGTGGCAAGTGAACGACATAGTGACTTTATTTATAAAACAGTTTATCTGTACAACTGTATTGTGCCAAAAGAACGACATAGTGACTATATTTATAAAACAGTTCATCTGTACAACTGTATTGTGGCAAGTGAACGACATAGTGACTTTATTTATAAAACAGTTTATCTGTATAACTGTATTATGCCAAAAGAACGACATAGTGACTATATTTATAAAACAGTTCATCTGTACAACTGTATTGTGGCAAGTGAACGACATAGTGACTTTATTTATAAAACAGTTCATCTGTACAACTGTATTGTGGCAAGAGAACAACATAGTGACTATATTTATAAAACAGTTCATCTGTACAACTGTATTGTGGCAAGTGAACGACATAGTGACTATATTTATAAAACAGTTCATCTGTACAACTGTATTGTGGCAAAAGAACGACATAATGACTATATTTATAAAACAGTTCATCTGTACAACTGTATTGTGGCAAGTGAACGACATAGTGACTATATTTATAAAACAGTTCATCTGTACAACTGTATTGTGGCAAGTGAACGACATAGTGACTTTATTTGTAAAACAGTTTATCTGTACAACTGTATTGTGCCAAAAGAACGACATAATGACTATATTTATAAAACAGTTTATCTGTACAACTGTATTGTGTTAAGAGAACGACAAAGTGCCTATATTTATAAAACAGTTCAACTGTATATCTGTATTGTGTTAAAACTTGCCTTGATCGTTTGCGGAAGAGCACTTCATTGCAACCATGTTATTTAAGCGAACGTGGAATTGCATCAGGCCTGTGTTTGACTTGTACTTGTTTGCAATATATGACATGTATCTGCCTCTTCCTGGCCTGCGATAAAAATATATGATTCCAGTTGATTGTTACCGTTATACAATATTTATAGGATCTTACATAAGTGCTTATTTATAATTGAATTTATCAAACGAGTTTGCAAAAAAGCTATGAAGATAAATAACAAAATATAAAACGAACTGCTATCAAAATAACACTGTTAAGGTAATTAACAATATATGAAACGAACTGGAATCATAATATAACGTGTAGGTAACAATATATAAAACGAACGGCTATCAACATAAAGCTATGTAGGTAACAATATAAAAAACAGCTGCCAACATAATATAGCTTTATATGTAACGATATGTAAAACGAACTGTCATCAAAATGAAGCCGTGGTTGTAACAATATATAAAACGAACTGTGATCAAAATAAAGCTATGACGGTAACAATTTATGAAACAAACGGTCACCATAATATAGCTGTGTAGGTACCAATATATAAAACGAACTGCCATCAAAATAAAGCTGTAGTTATAACATAACAAAACATAACAGCAGATTAACTGTGACAGTTTAATTGGACCAAGGGCGAGATCAAATTTAAATAGAATGAAAATACCTTACAAACTGTTACTTAAAAATCCGATTGTCTATTGAGTAGGTGTTGTACCGGACGACTTCTGCACCATAATTAAGAAAGCTCCACTTGCTTTCACTTATGTAAACATCATGGAAATCTGTATACGTTAACATAGCGTTGTACTTCTCAAATCTGTTTATGCGCCCTGTAAAAAGGGTGTGTGCATTATTCCTCTTTGAAAAGCATATTGGCGTATTATTTATTATTGATATTCTGCTTTCTGATTGCCATTTAATTATATCTCCTATTGAGGTTTATCGTATATCTTCTAATGAACAAATACATGTATTTTATATTGGATTAGCTAAGGTACTGCGGAAAAATAACATTAACTCATAAGTGCAATAAAGGGTCACATGGTGACCGTATAATTTAAATTTTGGAACATTACGCTTAAGCACATATTTAGCCGTAAAACAAACATCTATTAACACAACTCAAAAGACAAAAGCCTAGTTTGCTGACAGGACAACAAAAGTTATGATATGAGCATAATGTTAGCAAAGGCAAAATCCTAGTCGGCTGATTGGATTACAGATAATATAAAGAAGTATAAGCATAAATATCATCAGCAACCCAGCAAAATAAATTTGAACTTCTTTACGAGTTTCATATTCTAGCCCAGAAATGTGACGGGGTTCTTTAGAAAACTATATTCTGATAAACATATAGCTTATGTCTCCATATTTCCGACGACTCATGCATTTGACTGCGGTATATTTAATAACTGGCCTATGTATACTTTATATCCTGTACTATTATTTTACCTTATGACTGACGTGTAATTTATACCCTCGTGATTAACGTGTAGATCTTATTATTGTTTTCAACAGAAACATTGTTTGATCTCCTGATTTTAAATTAAGCTGTATGTCAGGAGCATACTACTGTATAATATATATTATCGAATGAAACATAATCATGAATGAAACACTTGTCTAATATTGTCTTCTGAAAAACGTGTTATTTATATCCCTGATCAGTGTATACTTTATTTCCCGATTGAAACATACCTTTATATCCTTATTGTCGTGCAAATTTTACTTTTTATTAATGTATATATCATGTTCTCGAAGAAACATCATCTTATTTACTGATTGAGGTGTATTTTTTTAATGCAGTTTAACGCCATTTTCAACACATTTCATGTTATAAATTGCATACCCAGTTGGACTGGTGGAGGAAGGCCTCGGACTGAGTCAGACTGAGTAGAACCACCGTCCTTCCGCTAGTAGATTGCAGTGTAATTCATATCTCAAGATAAAGGTATAACTTATATGCATAACAGAAATATGATTTGTTTCCTAACTGACGTGTTACTTGTACATTGCGTTGATTGTATAGTATGCTATGGTAGCAGTACCTGGCTAACGTTTCCTAATTGACGTGTTACTTGTGTATTGCGTTGATTGTATAGTATGCCATGGTAGCGGTACCTGGCTAATGTTTCCTAATTGACGTGTTACTTGTGTATTGAGTTGATCGTATAGTATGTCATGGTAGCAGTACCTGGCTAATGTTTCCTAATTGACGTGTTACTTGTGTATTGCGTTGATCGTATAGTATGTCATGGTAGCAGTACCTGGCTAATGTTTCCTAATTGAAGTGTTACTTGTGTATTGCGTTGATTGTATAGTATGCCATGGTAGCGGTACCTGGCTAAAGTTTCCTAATTGACGTGTTACTTGTGTATTGCGTTGATGGTATAGTATGCCATGGTAGCGGTACCTGGCTAATGTTTCCTTATTCACGTGTTACTTGTATATTGCGTTGATCGTATAGTATGCCATGGTAGCGGTACCTGGCTAATGTTTCCTAATTGACGTGTTACTTGTGTTTTGCGTTGATCGTATAGTATGCCATGGTAGCAGTACCTGGCTAATGTTTCCTAATTGACGTGTTACTTGTGAATTGCGTTGATTGTATAGTATGCCATGGTAGCAGTACCTGGCTAATGTTTCCTAATTGACGTATTACTTGTGTATTGCGTTGATTGTATAGTATGCCATGGTAGCAGTACCTGGCTAATGTTTCCTAATTGACGTGTTACTTGTATATTGCGTTGATGGTATAGTATGCCATGGTAGCAGTATATAGCTAATGTTTCCTAATTTACGTGTTACTTGTATATTGCGTTGATTGTATAGTATGCCATGGGCGTTGATGGTATAGTATGCCATGGTAGCAGTACCTGGCTAATGTTTCCTAACTAACGTGTTACTTGTGTATTGAGTTGACGGTATAGTATGCCATGGTAGCAGTACCTGACTAATGTTTCCTAATTGACTTGTTACTTGTATAATGCGTTGATTGTATAGTATGCCATGGTAGCAGTACCTGGCTAGTGTTTCCTAATTGACGTGTTACTTGTGTTTTGCGTTGATGGTATAGTATGCCATGGTAGCAGTACCTGGCTAATGTTTCCTAATTGACGTGTAGCTTGTATATTGCGTTGATGGTATAGTATGCCATGATAGCAGTACCTGGCTAATGTTTCCTAATTGACGTGTAACTTGTATATTGCGTTGATGGTATAGTATGCCATGGTAGCAGTACCTGGCTAATGTTTCCTCACTGACGTGTTACTTGTATAATGCGTTGATTGTATAGTATGCCATGGTAGCAGTACCTGGCTAATGTTTCCTAATTGACGTGTTACTTGTGTATTGCGTTGATTGTATAGTATGCCATGGTAGCAGTACCTGGCTAATGTTTCCTAATTGACTTGTTACTTGTGTATTGCGTTGATTGTATAGTATGCTATGGTAGCAGTACCTGGCTAATGTTTCCTAATTGACGTGTTACTTGTATATTGCGTTGATCTTATAGTATGCCATGGCAGCAGTACCTGGCTAGTGTTTCCTAAATGACGTGTTATGTGTGTATTGCGTTGATGGTATAGTATGCTATGATAGCAGTACCTGGCTAATGTTTCCTAATTGACTTGTTACTTGTATATTGCGTTGATGGTATAGTATGCCATGGTAGCAGTACCTGACTAATGTTTCCTAATTGACGTGTTACTTGTATAATGCGTTGATTGTATAGTATGCCATGGCAGCAGTACCTGGCTAATGTTTCCTAATTGACGTGTTACTTGTGTATTGCGTTGATGGTATAGTATGCCATGGTAGCAGTACCTGGCTAATGTTTCCTTATTGACGTGTTACTTGTGTATTGCGTTGATTGTATAGTATGCCATGGGCGTTGATCGTATAGTATGTCATGGTAGCAGTACCTGGCTAATGTTTCCTAATTGATGTGTTACTTGTGTATTGCGTTGATGGTATAGTATGCCATGGTAGCAGTACCTGGCTAATGTTTCCTAATTTACGTGTTACTTGTATATTGCGTTGATGGTATAGTTTGCCATGGTAGCAGTACCTGGCTAATGTTTCCTAATTGACGTGTTACTTGTATATTGCGTTGATGGTATAGTATGCTATGGTAGCAGTACCTGGCTAATGTTTCCTAAATGACGTGTTACTTGTATATTGCGTTGATGGTATAGTATGCCATGGTAGCAGTACCTGGCTAATGTTTCCTAATTGACGTGTTACTTGTATAATGCGTTGATTGTATAGTATGCCATGGTAGCAGTACCTGGCTAATGTTTCCTAATTGAAGTGTTACTTGTGTATTGCGTTGATCGATAGTATGCCATGGTAGCGGTACCTGGCTAATGTTTCCTAACTGACGTGTTACTTGTGTATTGCGTGGATCGTATAGTATGCCATGGTAGCGGTACCTGGCTAATGTTTCCTAATTGACTTGTTACTTGTATAGTGCGTTGATGGTATAGTATGCCATGGTAGCAGTACCTGGCTAATATTTCCTAATTGACGTGTTACTTGTATATTGCGTTGATGGTATAGTATGCCATGTTAGCAGTACCTGGCTAATGTTTCCTAAATGACGTGTTACTTGTGTATTGCGTTGATGGTATAGTATGCCATGGTAGCAGTACCTGGCTTATGTTTCCTAATTGACTTGTTACTTGTTTATTGCGTTGATTGTATAGTATGACATGATAGCAGTACCTGACTAATGTTTCCTAATTGGTGTGTTACTTGTGTATTGCGTTGATCGTATAGTATGCCATGATAGCAGTACCTGGCTAATGTTTCCTAAATGACGTGTTACTTGTATATTGCGTTGATGGTATAGTATGCCATGGTAGCAGTACTTGGCTAATGTTTCCTAAATGACGTGTTACTTGTATATTGCGTTGATTGTATAGTATGCCATGATAGCAGTACCTGGCTAATGTTTCCTAATTGACGTGTTACTTGTATATTGCGTTGATTGTATAGTATGCCATGGTAGCAGTACCTGGCTAATGTTTCCTAATTGACGTGTTACTTGTATATTGCGTTGATGGTATAGTATGCCATGGTAGCAGTACTTAGCTAATGTTTCCTAATTGACGTGTTACTTGTATATTGTGTTGATTGTGTAGTATGCCATGGTAGCAGTACCTGGCTAATGTTTCCTAATTGACGTGTTACTTGTATATTGTGTTGATTGTATAGTATGCCATGGTAGCAGTACCTGGCTAATGTTTCACCAACATTTTACTTAAATACTTAAAAAAGCAACTAAATATTGACTGGTTATTTATCTATTGTTTAATCAGTATCAATGAAACAATATGCAGTTTTACTGTAACCAGTCTAAAATCATGTTCACCTGACTGCTGGTCTTAGATTTAAGTTTTTAAGTATTTAAGTGCATGTCGGTGAAATAGGAGCCTGATATCGCCTATTTTATATTTTGTTTACGTCTATAAGCGGCAGTGTATAAATATTTAATTGATACGAGCGGCAGTGTATTAAGAATTAACCGATACAAGCGGCAGTGTATTTTACCAGTCATGAGATTCTGAGGTCTCCTCAATCCATTCGAGAGTCACCGATTGAACCGATTTCATATTGAAAACATGTGCTTTGCGGGGTAAGTTAAACTTTTGCTTTTTTCAGCTGGGAAGATTGATTAGGCAGCAACACAAAAATTGATGACGACATTGTTTTTGCGATGTGTTAAACTTGCGTTTAAACACATTTTACCGATGATAAACTATTAATTTATGGCATTAAAAATAAAATGTTAATTATAACAGAGTCGAACAGATTCCATAAAAATTGCATTTGTTTTGTTTTAATTTCATCAATCAAAATTGGAACTATTTCCATGCGCATTTACCGCAGATGTACACACATTTGTTTGTTTGCTGGACATGAATTTAAATAGAAATAAGATGAAATACGCAAATAAAGACATGATTAATAGAATACAATGTTAGTGCCTGATACTCTGAAAATTATCAAGTTCGACTCAGGGGCCTTCCGTGACCGAGTGGTCTAATGTATAATAAGATCACTAACCTCTCACTGCTAAGATCAAAGATTCGAGTCCAGCTCGAAAACTTTATGTGAGAAAGTTAGCCAGTTACTTGCGTGCGGAAAATACGATGGTTCTACTCAAAAATTCATTCTGAGATCTTCATCCACTAATAAAACCCCATTCAAACAAACAAACAACTCTTCGACTATCAGGTACATACGTGGTATTCTCTTTTAACATTGGAAGTATATACCAAGAAAGCAGATTATATTTGCAAACACATACAGACTGATTTATAAGGAAGTAGAACGGCCAATGCTACTAGTGCAACACGGCGTCATGGAACTGCACTAAGTGGTGATTTGACCTTATCATTGACTTTCCTTATTGATAATATTTGTGGGTTTATTTATCTGAGTTATGTATAGTTTTAATTCTCTGATTGACAAGAGAGCCGGGCCCAATGAGTATGTCGGTAACGCATCCATATATCAAGCCAGGGATCGTTCGAAGTTCGAATCCCCGCCAGGCCACAGTCTCCGTGATGATAGATAATATGACATTGCGTCTCATTATCGTTTTTTCTCTCACCGCTGATTCAAGCAGAAAAGTTATCAGTTACTTGTGGAGATGGGGTGTCTTCGACTATTGGTTAACCTTTCAAGATCCCAAGAAACAGTGGTTAAGTTAACTGATCGTCTGTTAGCCCTCGATGACATGAATATGACACTAAATATCTAATCAATCAATCTGATTGACAAGTAACTGCTATTTGCTGACTGCTTTTTATAATTTGTATGTTTCTGGTTAATACATTTACTTATAGTTAATACGTTCTCATAGAAATATAAAAGGTCACAAAAAGAAATACAATTTGTCCATTGACACATACTTACATTCAGATGGCGTGTCCAAAACAATTAAAACATGTGTTATATCAATCGTTTGTCCTAAATCAAACAAGAACCACGGAAGTTGATCTACGGCTTGATACTGATCTGGTAGCCCTAGCCAATCTGAATAAAACATACACTCTCCATTAAGTGATAAAAAAGTACACATGAAAGAACAAGCATGTATTGAATTGTTTAAAATACGAGTAGGACTACAACATAACGTCCCCCTCAATCAATGAAACTGTAATACATCATCAAACGAGTTATATTGTCGGTAAACTATTAATATGACTGTGTTTGGTACATGATACGGCCGCTATTATATTGACGGTTAACTATTGATATACTTGTGTTCGGTACCTGATACGGCCACTGTTATATTGTCGATAAACTATTAATATGACTGTGTTTGGTACATGTACATGATACGACCAGTGTTATATTGTCAGTAAACTATTAATATGACTGTGTTTGGTACATGTACATGATACGACCACTGTTATATTGTCGATAAACTATTAATATGACTGTGTTTGGTACATGTACATGATACGACCAGTGTTATATTGTCAGTAAACTATTAAGATGACTGTGTTTGATACATGACATGGCCACTGTTATATAGTCGGTTAACTATTGATATGATTGTGTTTGGTATATGATACGGCCACTGTTATATTGTCGGTAAACTATTAATATGACTGTGTTTGGTTCATGATACGGCCACTGTTATATTGTCGGTAAACTATTAATATAACTGTGTCATGGTACATGATACGGCCACTGTTATATTGTCAATAAACCATTAATATGACTGTGTTTGGTACATGATACGGCCACTGTTATATTGTCGGTAAACTATTAATATGTCTGTGTTTTGACAAATGATATGGCCACTGTTATATTGTCGGTAAACTATTAACATGGCTGTGTTTGGTATATGATATGGCCACTGTTATATTGTCGGTAAACTATTAATATGACTGTGTTTGGTACATGACTTGGCCACTGTTATTTTGTCGGTAAATTATTTATATGACTGTGTTTGGTACATTGTATGGCCACTTTTTTATTGTCTGTAAACTAATAATATGACTGTGTTTTGTACATGATATGACCACTGTTAAATTGTCGGTAAACTATTAATATGACTGTGTTTGGCGCATGACATTGCCACTGTTATATTGTCGGTAAACTATTTATATGACTGTGTTTGGTACATGATATGGCCACTGTTATATTGTCGGTAAACTATTTATATAACTGTGTTTGGTACATGGTATGGCCACTGTTATATTGTCGGTAAACTATTTATATTACTGTGTTTGGTACATGGTATGGCCACTGTTATATTGTCGGTAAACTATTAATATGACTTTGTTTGGTTCATGATACGGCCACTGTTATATTGTCTGTAAACTATTAATATGACTGTGTTTGGTACATGACACGGCCACTGTTATATAGTAGGTTAACTATTGATATGATTGTGTTTGGTACATGATACGGCCACTGTTATATTGTCGGTAAACTATTAATATGACTGTGTTTGGTACATTAAATGGCCACTGTTATATTGTTGGTAAACTAGTTATATGACTGTGTTTGGTACATGATAAGGCCACTGTTATATTGTCGGTAAACTAGTAATATGACTGTGTTTGGTACATGATACGGTCACTGTTACATTGTCGGTAAACTAGTAATATGTCTGTGTTTGGTACATGACACGGCCACTGTTTCAATGTCGGTAAACTATTAATATGACTGTGTATGGTACATGATATGGCCACTGTTACACTATCGGTAAACTATTGATATGACTGTGTTTGATACATAATATGACCACTGTTATATTGACGGTAAACCAACAATATGACTGTGTTTGGTACATGGTATGGCCACTGTTATATTGTCGGTAAACTAGTAAAAGGACTGCGTTTGGTTCATGGTACAGCCACTGTTATATTGTCGGTAAACTAGTAATATCACTGTGTTTGGCGCATGACATTGCCACTGTTATATTGTCGGTAAACTATTAATATGACAGTGTTTGGTACATTAAATGGCCACTGTTATATTGTTAGTAAACTAGTAATACGACTGTGTTTGGTACATGACACGGTCACTGTTATATTAACGGTAAACTATTGATATGACTGTGTTTGGTACATGACACGGCCACTGTTATATTGTTGGTAAACTATTGATATGACTGTGTTTGGTACATGACACGGCCACTGTTATATTGACGGTAAACTAGTAATATCACTGTGTTTAGTATATGATACGGTCATTGTTATATTGTCGGTAAACTATAGATATGACTGTGTTTGGTACATGACACGGCCACTGTTATATTGTCGGTAAACTATTGATATGACTGTGTTTGGTACATGACACGGCCACTGTTATATTGTCGGTAAACTAGTAATATGACTGTGTTTGGTACATGACACGGCCACTGTTATATTGTCGGTAAACTAATAATATGTCTGTGTTTGGTACATGACACGGCTATGTTATATTGTCGGTAAACTAGTGATATGACTGTGTTTAGTATATGACACGGCCACTGTTATATTGTTGGTAAACTAGTAATATGACTGTGTTTGTGTTATATTGTCGGTAAACTAGTAATATGACTGTGTTTGGTACGTTAAACTATTAATATGACTGTGTTTGGTACATGATACGGTCACTGTTATATTGACGGTAAACTATTGATATGACTGTGTTTGGTACATGACACGGCCACTGTTATATTGACGGTAAACTAGTAATATGACTGTGTTTGGTACATGATACGGTCACTGTTATATTGACGGTAAACTATTGATATGACTGTGTTTGGTACATGACACGGCCACTGTTATATTGACGGTAAACTAGTAATATGACTGTGTTTGGTACATGATACGGCCATTTTTATATTGTCGGTAAACTAGTGATATGACTGTGTTTATTACATGACACGGCCACTGTTATATTGACGGTAAACTAGTAATACGACTGTGTTTGGTACATGACACGGTCACTGTTATATTAACGGTAAACTATTGATATGACTGTGTTTGGTACATGACACGGATACTGTTATATTGTTGGTAAACTATTGATATGACTGTGTTTGGTACATGACACGGCCACTGTTATATTGACGGTAAACTAGTAATATCACTGTGTTTGGTACATGATACGGTCATTGTTATATTGTCGGTAAACTATAGATATGACTGTGTTTGGTACATGACACGGCCACTGTTATATTGTCGGTAAACTATTGATATGACTGTGTTTGGTACATGACACGGCCACTGTTATATTGACGGTAAACTAGTAATATGTCTGTGCTTAGTACCTGACACGGCCACTGTTATATTGACTGTAAACTAGTAATATGACTGTGTTTGGTACATGATACGGCCACTGTTATATTGACGGTAAACTAGTGATATGATTGTGTTTAGTACATGATACGGTCACTGTTATATTGACGGTAAACTATTGATATGACTTTGTTTGGTACATGACACGGCCACTGTTATATTGACGGTCAACTAGTAATATGACTGTGTTTGGTACATGATACGGTCACTGTTATATTGACGGTAACCTATTGATATGCCTGTGTTTGGTACATGACACGGCCACTGTTATATTGTCGGTAAACTATTGATATGACTGTGTTTGGTACATGACACGGCCACTGTTATATTGACGGTAAACTAGTAATATGTCTGTGCTTAGTACCTGACACGGCCACTGTTATATTGACTGTAAACTAGTAATATGACTGTGTTTGGTACATGATACGGCCACTGTTATATTGACGGTAAACTAGTGATATGATTGTGTTTAGTACATGATACGGTCACTGTTATATTGACGGTAAACTATTGATATGACTTTGTTTGGTACATGACACGGCCACTGTTATATTGACGGTCAACTAGTAATATGACTGTGTTTGGTACATGATACGGTCACTGTTATATTGACGGTAACCTATTGATATGCCTGTGTTTGGTACATGACACGGCCACTGTTATATTAACGGTAAACTTATAATATGACTGTGTTTGGTACATGATACGGCCATTTTTATATTGTCGGTAAACTAGTGATATGACTGTGTTTATTACATGACACGGCCACTGTTATATTGACGGTAAACTAGTAATACGACTGTGTTTGGTACATGACACGGTCACTGTTATATTAACGGTAAACTATTGATATGACTGTGTTTGGTACATGACACGGCCACTGTTATATTGTTGGTAAACTATTGATATGACTGTGTTTGGTACATGACACGGCCACTGTTATATTGACGGTAAACTAGTAATATCACTGTGTTTAGTATATGATACGGTCATTGTTATATTGTCGGTAAACTATAGATATGACTGTGTTTGGTACATGACACGGCCACTGTTATATTGTCGGTAAACTATTGATATGACTGTGTTTGGTACATGACACGGCCACTGTTATATTGACGGTAAACTAGTGATATGTCTGTGCTTAGTACATGACACGGCCACTGTTATATTGACGGTAAACTAGTAATATGACTGTGTTTGGTACATGATACGGCCACTGTTATATTGACGGTAAACTAGTGATATGACTGTGTTTAGTACATGATACGGTCACTGTTATATTGACGGTAAACTATTGATATGACTGTGTTTGGTACATGACACGGCCACTGTTATATTGACGGTAAACTAGTAATATGACTGTGTTTGGTACACGATACGGCCATTGTTATATTGTCGGTAAACTAGTGATATGACTGTGTTTAGTACATGACACGGCCACTGTTAAATTGTTGGTAAACTAGTAATATGACTGTGTTTGTGTTATATTGTCGGTAAACTAATAATATGACTGTGTTTGGTACGTTCAACTATTAATATGACTGTGTTTGGTACATGATACGGTCACTGTTATATTGACGGTAAACTATTGATATGACTGTGTTTGGTACATGACACGGTCACTGTTATATTGACGGTAAACTATTGATATGACTGTGTTTGGTACATGACACGGTCACTGTTATATTGTCGATAAACTATTGATATGAATGTGTTTGGTACATGACACGGCCACTGTTATATTGTCGATAAACTATTGATATGGCTGTGTTTGGTTCATGACAAGGCCACTGTTATATTGTCGATAAACTATTGATATGAATGTGTTTGGTACATGACACGGCCTCTGTTATATTGTCGGTTAACTATTGATATGACTGTGTTTGGTACATGACACGACCTCTGTTATATTGTCGATAAACTATTGATATGAATGTGTTTGGTACATGACACGACCTCTGTTATATTGTCGATAAACTATTGATATGAATGTGTTTGGTACATGACACGGCCTCTGTTATATTGTCGGTTAACTATTGATATGACTGTGTTTGGTACATGACACGACCTCTGTTATATTGTCGATAAACTATTGATATGAATGTGTTTGGTACATGACACGACCTCTGTTATATTGTCGATAAACTATTGATATGAATGTGTTTGGTACATGACACGACCTCTGTTATATTGTCGGTAAACTATTGATATGAATGTGTTTGGTACATGACACGGCCTCTGTTATATTGACGGTAAACTATTAGTATGACTTTGTTTGGTACATGACACGGCCTCTGTTATATTGTCGGTAAACTATTGATATGACTGTGTTTGGTACATGACACAGTCACTGTTATATTGTCGATAAACTATTGATATGACTGTGTTTGGTACATGACACGGCAACTGTTATATTGACGGTAAACTATTGATATGACTGTGTTTGGTACATGACACGGCCTCTGTTATATTGTCGGTAAACTTTTAATATGACTGTGTTTGGTACATGACACGGCCACTGTTATATTGTCGGTAAACTAGTAATATGACTGTGTTTGGTACATGACACGGTCACTGTTATATTGACGGTAAACTATTTATATGACTGTGTTTGGTTCATGACACGGCCACTGTTTTATTGTCGGTAAACTAGTAATACGACTGTGTTTGGTACATGACACGGTCACTGTTATATTGACGGTAAACTATTTATATGACTGTGTTTGGTTCATGACACGGCCACTGTTATATAGTCGGTAAACTAGTAATATGACTGTGTTTGGTACATGACACGGTCACTGTTATATTGACGGTAAACAATTTATATGACTATGTTTGGTGCATGACACGGCCACTGTTATATTGTCGGTAAACTAGTAATATGACTATGTTTGGTACATGATATGGCCACTAATACATTGGTTTCAATTTCAAACTGAGCAACAGCGAAAATATTGAAAAGTGGTATTTGTACTTGACATAACGTTCACTAGTCCGATATCAGGATATTAAAAGATACAAGGTACATGAAATATTAATTTGTGTTAGATGTACAAATATATAACACTAGCTGTAAAGTTATTTGCCGACAAGAATTAGAAGTTTCAGACAGTGTTCCCTTGCATGGAAATCCAGGGTGAAATTGTAAAAATCTTTTGTTGATCCAACAAAGTGGTCACTGGTAAAACTGGATTTGCTGTTGTGATACGACTATGGATTGTGCAATAGCTATCGCCATATGATAACACAATAACAATAACACAATAACAATAACACAATAACAATAACTCAGTAACAATTTATGTTCATGTATCGTACTAGTAACCGTAGTACATACTGATCGGGCATGTATGAATGATCTTATGTGTAAAATTAAGAAAAACATACCCATGAAAAAAGTTAACCATATCAAAATTCAGTTTTACATTAAATTGCTAAACAATATTTTAAATATTGGTGTTTACTCGGTATGTTTATAACAATAACTAGGCCGTTACGGTTGATTAATTGATGAACATAATGCCTAGTTAAACACATTGTAAATGAAACCATTTTGTACATGTGTGTACATGTTTGTACATGTTTATGTTTGTACATGTTTGTACATGTTTATGTTTGTACATGTTTGTACATGTTTGTACATGTTTATGTTTGTACATGTTTGTACATGTTGTGTTTGTACATGTTTGTACATGTTTATGTTTGTACATGTTTGTACATGTTGTGTTCGAGAAAACAGCTATTTCTTCGGTTGCGTAAAACTGGCAATAAAACGAATGTATGAGGCTCAAAAATGGCAGACGTGGCCGTTTTTACGTATTCCACAAATATGGTCGACGTTGCCGTGTTTGTCACTTGCTATGTGAGTATTATAATACAGGCTGTGTGAAAGAGATAGGTAGGATGCGAGGAAGTGAAATGGTGTGGGGGCTTTCAGTTATGACCATGTGCTCCAATTATTAGTCATACATGGATGTCTAAATACTGTTAAGTAGTATCTACTAAATGCCAGCGATCGGGATTGGAAATTAGAGTTATAGCTATAACTGCTGATGTATATGGATGCAAACGTTTACTTTTATTGAAATCAGTTTGTTTCATTGTGACCTTTTCTAATGTTTGGACAAATGCTTTAACTTCATAATGGGTGACACACGAAATAAAAAAAGGAACTTGAAATTCCACCTTTCACCGGGGAAATCCCTTAATTATGAAGAGAATATTGCTATTTGACAATAATTTGATAATATATACTAGTTTATAAATCTGCAATAAGTGTTGAGAAAATATTGCCTTTGAAGGTGATACTGTTGAAAATATTGCAAATTATAACCATTTTTGTGAGACGGTCAATTAATCAAAAAATAAAAATGTGAACGTAAACAGACTATCTACTGCAGTAGTTGGAGGAGAAGTTTCTAAAATGCATGAAAACACCAACAGTCTAGCATTAGTAAAATGATTACTGTACAGTAACTTAAGAGGGAAAATATACATCAGAAAAGGTCTGGAGGTCTGGAGGAAGAAAGTATAGTCAAACCTGTGTAAATTGCCACCTCTATTAAGCAGCCACTTACCTTAATCAACCAAAGTTTCTATTTCCTATTTCTAAACTTTCGAAGTAAATTAACTTGAATTATGCAATAACCTGTCTTAGAAGGCTACCTTTGTTTCTTTGGGGATTGCACTGCCGTTCAGTAAGGACTTTTTATTTCATACGAGCATCCATTTCCCGCTACAAGTAGTGATGGTAGTGCTAACCACACCATCAACCAGTATTTATGTAGCTATTGTGTAGAGGAAAAGACGAGCAAAGGTATACCGAAACATATGACAGTTCAAACAATTGTAACAAAGACAGTTTATATCTTTAATTAAGATTCCCGCAAGTAGATCAGATATTGATACAAATGAAATATTAACACTTCTTAATACCAAACCATTTAGAAGATTTTCCAGGTTTGTTTACACTACAACTAAAACGCTAAATTCTTCAAATTCTGCAGACAATCGTTGCTGGAAGTCTTTCCCTTTTTAGACACTACCGGGCATTGAAATTTTATTCAGTGTTCAAGTCATACTATTGAAGTTTCCTGTTTATCAGACAACAAGACATCCAGTTACCAGTATGTGTTAAGCTAGCAAGTTTTTCTTTGCATTAAGTCATTAATTAATCGGTATGTATTGTCGATATCTTTGAATCGATATAAAGATACTAATTTGATAATCGATGACAGCCCTACCTCAGACGTCAACGCTCTTTATGTTGACACAGCCTCTACTATATTTTACAGCATATATATGTATATGTACAACAATTATAATTAATTTCTTGCGTTACAGCAAAGCCAGCTGCAATTTCACGAGTTAGTACTACGAACGGAACGACTGGATCAGCGGGGGTATCGTAAACAACACAATTGAGGTATATCAGAAGTTTCTTGTTTAAGTATATTATTATTTTCTCAAATACCAAATCATTGCAATTAGTTATTTGAACAAAAAAAACAACAACATAATTAAGAATTATAAAATTGTGTTTCGTGGGGACCATCCTTAAAAATAGCTATTTGCTTTGTTTCAATTCAGTATTTTATATTATGGATACGCATTTAGCTATTTTTTGTTGCCTTATTTTGAATTTGCATTGTCATTTTAAAAAAAAAAATTATTAAACAAAACTTAAATTTTGAAAGTTAATAACAAAGTTTGGTGGCTTTAATTTAGAGAGAGTATGAATGATCATGGTAAACGAAAGTTGTGTTAACAACGGCCCGGAATAAACAATATTTCTTGGTAATACACATGTTTTGTATACTTACTCATAAAGATTTAACATTATCTAAAAAAAAAATGAATATCGCGTTTATTGTCTTTCTCACATGCGGTTTATTACCTTAAAATGATGTACAAAGATATTAATTTTGGACCATAACAACTAACAATTATAACTATGATTTATTCAACAAGTTGGTATTAAACAACAAAAGTAAACGACCGGTTAATAATCGCTTACACATATTGATTATATTAAATGCAAAACAGGGGCATGAATAAACATGATAAGTACATAGAAATATAAACTCTACACGGTGTATATAGAAATTTATATATAGAAATCTACATTACTTTTATTAGACCATACCTTGAATATGGTGATATTATATTTGATAATTGTACTCAGTATAAAAAACATGAACTTGACAAAATTCAAAATGAGGCGGCTCTGACAGTAACAGGGGCTACATAACGTGTTTCTATTAAACAACTTTATCTCGAAACTAGGCGAAAAGCCAGAGACAATGGGAACATCAAGGTACGCTTTACGTAACTCACGAAGTATTCAAACCACACATGTACGTGAAGCTGCCATTTCAACTCTTTTCTACCTTCATACACAATTGAATAACCTTGCATAGGGAATACGGAACTCTAAGTCTGTGTCAACTTAACGTCAACTTAACATACCTCAATTCCAAAGCTGACCATTTTGGCAGTAATGAAACTTAAAATTTTACATACACTCCTCCGAACAAAATGCAGTGCACTTAATAGTAACTTATTCTCGAAAACATGATTGATTCCGAAATTTGCATGTATGGTGAAATCGAAAACATAGAGCATTTTCTTTTCATTGCATTTCGTGTTCCGAATCACAAACAATACTCAAAAGATTCCACGATCGAATAATTACCCATTTACTTCTCTTTGGAGATGAAATGTTTTCAATCCATACAAATATTATCATTTTCATTGCAGTACATAATTACTTTGAAATTACACATCGTTTCTAACGTCACTTGTATTGAAATTACACATCGTTTCTTACCTCACTTGTATTGAAATTACACATCGTTTCTTACCTCACTTGTATTGAAATTACACATCGTTTCTAACGTCACTTGTATTGATTGGCATAAACGTTAATAAAGCATCTCATCCCAATGTCGTCCCCTCTAACAAAAATTGTGAATTGGTCGAAATGCTTGTTTTAAAGATCGAAACGGTTAAATTCAAGCTTAAAACTATATATTTTCAAGATATCTATTATTATCTGTACGAATCCATATATTTATTGTAATTAAATAATATATACAAACAATTTTAAATATTTGTTGTGTGTATTTCTTGTAAAATCTTCATTTGACAACTCAGTTCAAAGACGGTTTTGATGTTAGTAAGGTAATTTCTGATATTGCCTAAATAAACATTTATCTTAAATACTGGTATGTTTCGTCAATTTTATCTGTTGGAAAAAAAATGACCAAAAAATATATATATACTTTAAATGTTAATGCACCTACCAATGTCTCTACGGACTTCACCTGGATTAAATATGCTTTGGACATTTTTAAACACACGTGCGTACATTCCTGGGAAGCGCATATGGACCCCAAAAATAACATAACATTCCGACAGCACGATTATTTCTGAAACAAAAGTTCAATATGCATGAAATAGTTATTAAAGAAATAAATATAAGTTTCAGTGGATTTTTTTTTCATCGAGTAAACATTGTAGTGGTATGGACACAAATGCCGAAGTAACGACTGAGTACTTCTGGGGTCAGGTATGAAATGTATTTGCTATTTTACCAATAAAATTCAATTTAAATATTTGTTTTAATTGTGAACATATCACATGAATTTTACTACTTTAAAGGTATCATTACCAGACATAATTTAGTAAATCTAGCAGATATAATACACAAAAAGGAATAAAAATAAATGTTCCATTTCAAATTTATAAATAAAGCATGAGTAGGCCTTTTTATCAATATACAAATATTTCACAGAACATAACATAAAACACATTCGACAGAGAAGAAATAATACACTTATATTATATTGAATATTAAATGGCCGAGTTATTATATTGCAGAGGCGAAATAACCAGCCACTCTGCCTTTATCATTCAAATGTATCACTTAAGAATAAACATATAATTAATGTAGTCAACTTAGTATTAGTATTACCTGCTTCGTAATCCGCCTCCGATGTGAGTTCATCATCTGTAATAAACAAATAGCTATGGTTTAAATTAAGAACTTTTAAAATTGTTCGATGTATTATACGTAAATGGAGACGCGAGGTCTCACTTGCCTTACCTGCAACCGTTGACGACAAGTTATCAATCCAAGCTGGTCCCAACTATATGTTTAGAGCATTATCCAGTTGCAAAAGGATCTGAAGTGAGACGGTGGGTCTGCTAAAATTCATTCTGAGCTTTCCTCCACCAATAATACATTAACAAACAACATGCAATTTGTTGTTATTGACGTTTAAATCATGGTTAAAATACAATATAAAGTTCATGGTTTAAATGTACCAGGATTTTAATCCAATGTATTGTAATATAGAAACACTTCTTATGAAAATGTGTTCTTGTTTATGTTGAAATCAGCCTGTCATAATGGTCGAGAGAAATGTATATTGGTATTTTGACTAGCATTGTCGGTAGAACGGTTGCTGTGTCTGAGAATTTCCCCGGGTTCGAGTCCCGGACTGTCTGCATATGTCACTCGTCCATTACACGTCTATGAACTGTAACGTATGAAATTTTCTTTTCTTTTTTTTTTCTTTTTTCAGTCACCCATTTGGATGACCCATTTATTCTTCCCGTCCTAGGTGTGCGTGGGTCAGGGAGGACCATCCCCCTATACACCTTACATTTTCAAAATAAATATATATATCTATATCAATAGCATATAAAATGATTCACCATATTCATTCATCTTTCATTCTTCAAATTAGTCAATTTTGTCAATGTATAATACTTTATAATTGTATATATATATTACTTGATCTCTATTAAGAATGGGGAGAATTAATAATAGAATAAGAGAAAAGAAACGTGAAGATAATAATAATAAAAATATTGGGGATAGGATGGGCCCAGTGTGTGTGTGTGTGTGTGTGTGTTTGTGTGTTTGTGTGGGTGGGTGGGGGGGGGAGTGGGGTTGCCAAAAGAGGTTGAAGCAAATATCAAAAACATAAACAGTCAACATCCAAGTTTGTTTTTTCTTTTAAATTAAAGAGAAAACAATAACAAAAACAGATTATATAGAAATATGTTAATTACAGGTATAAGTTTAAGTATGGTACTCCAGTCTTCCTAAAATGTGTCAGATAGTCGTTCTTAACAGATATACATCTATTTACGTCAAATATGGATTTCATACTCATCAGGAGTCCTTTATAGGAAGGAGTGGCATCCAAGCATCTTCTTGCATAAATGTATCGTTTTATCTCAAGAATTAACAAGTTCTCTGTTAATGTTCTTTTATCATTTTTTGAAATCCAAAATAGAAGCTGAGTGTCATTCCATTGTACTTGAATATTTATATTGTTTAGATATATACCATCATTACATTTGATAAAAGTTCTTGTGTATGAGAGCAATGCCAAAAGATATGTTGCAATGTTTCTGTCTGTTTCTAATGTTTCTGTCTGTTTCTTACAAAAAGTACATTTTTCATTTGATTTAATCTTTATCGAAGTGAGGTACCTATTAGTGGGGAGAATTCGATGTAGAAGTCGATATTGTAACCATTGGAATTTAGTGTCTCTTGTTACTTGGAAAGGAATGTTATAGTATATATTCCAATCATTTTCATTTATATCATACATTTCATTCCATTTATTCTGGCTTGTTGGTTTCTCATTATTTCTATTTAAAATGTCATATATTGGTTTAGTCCCAGTTTTGTTTTTCAGAATTGGAAACACGTGATGGAATGAAAGGATTCGGTTCTTTTTTATGTTCACTTTTCAGTTTATTGACTTTTTTTAAATTGTTTGATTGTTGTTGTCATACCGAGCAAATGTAGATAGTTAATTTTGATATCTGTAATTTTTCTCAAAATCTTCTTTTGTGTAGAATTTACCATTAATATCAATTAAGTTATTTATATACATTATGCCTTTATCATACCAACTTTTAAGAAAAACACTCTGTTTTCCAATCAATATACGATGATTATAAAAAAGAGGCATTTTAAGAAATTTTTATAACTATCTACTTTGCAACTATTTAAAAAAGTTACATATGAGTTTAGAATATCTTTCCAAAAGTTGTTTATTTATAGATTTTAATAATTTCTCTGGGTAATGTTTACCACAAGTTAAAAATTTATTTAAATCAAAATATGAGTTACACAAGTGTTGCCACAACC
The DNA here is from genome assembly GCA_029582155.1 of Panopea generosa. Taxonomy (NCBI): domain Eukaryota; kingdom Metazoa; phylum Mollusca; class Bivalvia; order Adapedonta; family Hiatellidae; genus Panopea; species Panopea generosa. The sequence continues at coordinate 24,459,285 of CM055899.1, read as the reverse complement.
CATCTGAATGAGTATGTTTCCTGATCCAAGTAATTTTAGGCTACATATAAAAGCCTTTAAATTGATCATTTTCAAACCGCCTTCAAGAAAATGTTTTGTAATAACTGAACTTTTATTTTTTGCAAGTCCATGCCAAAGAAATTTGTATAAAATGTCATTTATATGCTCGATATAATTGTCCTCAAGGCTTGGAATAGAAATAAAAAGATGGTTAAGTGACGGAATTAATAAACTTTTAATTACAGTTATTTTTCCTATTGGAGTTAAAAATCTTCTATTTCAAAAGCCGATTGAGTTTTTATTTTTTTATATTTTTTTTATTATAATTCAACATAATCATTTTATCAAAATCCACATTAGATTTTATTCAAAGTAACTTAAATTCAGTTTGACCCCATGACAGTTTCCATCTGTTTTTTATTGAATGTGTGCTGTATTTTTTTTAACCAATCCATATCACTTGAGTTTTTTCAAAATTGATTTTCAGGCCGGATATTTGTGAAAAAAAGTGTTATTCTGAAAGGGTTTCATTAAGTGAGCTATCTGAACCATCTAACAGTACTGAAGTATCATCTGCAAATTGCGATAGTTTATATTCTGTATTATCTATACTTATTCCATTAATATAATTATTCTTTTTTATCTTTATGGTAAGGATTTTACCACAAAGAATGAATATATAAGGTGACAAGGGACCCCCTTGACGGCAACCGCGACCTTTTTCTTATAAAATCTACAGTTTGTTATTGATGTAGGACTCATTATTATTTATGGGGCATTAAACGTCATTAATAAATTAAAGAAACAACTGAAATAATCTATACCAGAACGTACAAGAGTTTGGTATGTTATTACAATGTTTCACAAAAACTTACATGTATAATCATTTGGTGTGTAATAACAATGCTCCATAACAACATTGCGGCTTGTTAAATTCAGGTCATCAATAATCATTGCAATAAATATCGTCTCATGTTCCGTTGTAAAATCTTCGAAGATTGTACAAGCACTGTATCCGTCCTAAGGATGTAACAATGTTAAGAATATGTTCATATCAGTGATGGTGTATTATTACATACTTTTTGAATATATATTATTTTATAATACAACAAAGTAGTTCCGTACAATCCAACAGCTCGAATATAAAGGAAGGTGTTTATAGATATGTACCTTTTTGCTACTATTTAAAAATATGAAAAAGATAAAACCTAGATCTCTTCAGAACTAATAATAAGTTTTTACGATCACAAGCGTACATACTCGGTCAATTCCGTCATCGGATACCTTCGGAACGATTGTGGTTTACGATATGCTGTAAAATAAGATTACCAACGCGTTTTTTTTCAAGCTTCCTATCATTAATATTGCAGTATATCACTGTTCATAATGATTTATTTAATATATGGCATTAATACATGGCAGTTTTAAGTTTTGATTGTCGCAACACCTACAGTGGTGCAATAATTATCCCAAATTGACTTCCCATATAACCACTACTGAACAAATGTTTTTTACCACAAATCGGCTTCCTATGTAACCACTACTGAACCAATGTTTTTTTACCACTAATCGGCTTCCCATGTAACCTCTACTGAACCAATGTTTTTTACCACAAATCGACTTCCCATGTAACCACTACTGAACCAATGTTTTTTACCACAAATCGACTTCCCATGTAACCACTACTGAACCAATGTTTTTTACAACAAATTGGCTTCAAATGTAACCATTACTGAACCAACGTTTTTTTACCACAAATCGGCCTCCTATGTAACAACTACTGAACCAATGTTCTTTTACTACTAATCGGCTTCCCATGTAACCTCTACTGAACCAATGTTTTTTAACCACAAATCGGCTTCCTATGTTACCGCTACTGAACCAATGTTTTATCCCAAAACGGCTTCCCATGTAACCACTACTGAACCAATGTTTTTTAACCACAAATCGGCTTCCTATGTTACCGCTACTGAACCAATGTTTTATCCCAAAACGGCTTCCCATGTAACCACTACTGAACCAATGTTTTTTACCACAAATCGGCTTCCTATGTAACCACTACTGAACCAATGTTTTTTTACCACTAATCGGCTTCCCATGTAACCTCTACTGAACCAATGTTTTTTACCACAAATCGACTTCCCATGTAACCACTACTGACCCACCGTTTTTTTACCACAAATCGACTTCCCATGTAACCACTACTGAACCAATGTTTTTAACCACAAATCGGCTTCCTATGTTACCGTTACTGAACCAATGTTTTATCCCAAAACGGCTTCCCATGTAACCACTACTGAACAAATGTTTTTTACCACAAATCGGCTTCCTATATAACCACTACTGAACCAATGTTTTTTTACCACTAATCGGCTTCCCATGTAACCTCTACTGAACCAATGTTTTTTTACCACTAATCGGCTTCCCATGTAACCTCTACTGACCCACCGTTTTTTTACAACAAATCGATTTCCCATGTAACCTCTACTGAACCAATGTTTTTTAACCACAAATTGGCTTCCTATGTTACCGCTACTGAACCAATGTTTTATCCCAAAACGGCTTCCCATGTAACCTCTACTGAACCAATGTTTTTTACCACGAATCGGCTTCCTATGTAACCACTACTGAACCAATGTTTTTTACCAATAATCGGCTTCCCATGTAACCTCTACTGAACCAATGTTTTTTACCACAAATCGACTTCCCATGTAACCACTACTGACCCACCGTTATTTTTACCACAAATCGACTTCCCATGTAACCACTACTGAACCAATGTTTTTTTACCACTAATCGACTTCCTATGTAACCATTACAGAACCAATGTTCTTTTACCACTAATCGGCTTCTCATGTAACCACTACTGAACCAATGTTTTTTTACCACTAATCGGCTTCCCATGTAACCACTACTGAACCAATGTTTTTTTACCACTAATCGGCTTCCCATGTAACCACTACTGAACCAATGTTTTTTACCACAAATCGACTTCCCATGTAACCACTACGGAACCAATGTTTTTTACCACAAATCGACTTCCCATGTAACCACTACTGAACCAATGTTTTTTTACCACAAATCGACTTCCCATGTAACCACTACTGAACAAATGTTTTTTAACAGAAATCGACTTCCCATGTAACCATTACTGAACAAATGTTTTTTTACCACAAATCGACTTCCCATGTAACCACTACTGAACCAATGTTTTTTACCACAAATCGACTTCCCATGTAACCACTACTGAACCAATGTTTTTTACCACTAATCGGCTTCCCATGTAACCACTACTGAACCAATGTTTTTTTTACCACAAATCGGCTTCCCATGTAACCACTACTGAACCAATGTTTTTTTACCACAAATCGACTTTTCATGTAACCACTACTGAACCAATGTTTTTTTTACCACAAATCGGCTTCCCATGTAACCACTTCTGAACCAATGTTTTTTTACCACAAATCGACTTTTCATGTAACCACTACTGAACCAATGTTTTTTACCAGAAATCGACTTCCCATGTAACCATTACTGAACCAATGTTTTTTACCACAAATCGGCTTCCCATGTAACCACTACTGAACCAATGTTTTTTACCACAAATCGGCTTCCCATGTAACCACTACTGAACCAATGTTTTTTTACCACAAATCGACTTCCTATGTAACCACTACTGAACCAATGTTTTTTACCACAAATCGGCTTCCCATGTAACAACTACTGAACCAATGTTTTTTACCACAAATCGGCTTCCAACGTAACCACTACTGAACCAATGTTTTTTTACCACAAATCGGCTTCCCATGTAACCACTACTGAACCAATGTTTTTTACCACAAATCGGCTTCCCATGTAACCACTACTGAACCAATGTTGTTTTTTTTTACCACAAATCGACTTCAATTGTAACCACTACTAAACCAATGTTTTTTTACCACAAATCAGTTTTCCATGTGACCACTACTGAACCAATGTTTTTTAACACAACTCAGCTTCCCATGAAACCACTACTGAACCAATGTTTACCCACAAATCGGCTGTTTTTTACCACAAATCGGATTCCCATGTAACCACTACTGAACCAATGTTTTTTTCCACAAATCGGCTTCCCATGAAACTACTACTGAACGAATGTTTTTTTCCACAAATCGAATTTCCATGTAACCACTACTGAACCAATGTTTTTTACCACAAATCGGCTTCCCATGTAACCACTACTGAACCAATGTTGTTTGTTTTAACCACAAATCGACTTCCCATGTAACCACTACTAAACCAATGTTTTTTTACCACAAATCAGTTTTCCATGTGACCACTACTGAACCAATGTTTTTTACCCCAAATCGGCTTCCCATGTAACCACTACTTAACCAATGTTTTTTACCACAAATCGGCTTCCCACGTAACCACTACTGAACCAATGTTTTTTACCCCAAATCGGCTTCCCATGTAACCACTACTTAACCAATGTTTTTTACCACAAATCGGCTTTCCATGTTACCACTACTGAACCAATGTTTTTTTTACCACAAATCGGCTTCCCATGTAACCACTACTGAACCAATGTTTTTTTACCACAAATCGACTTTTCATGTAACCACTACTGAACCAATGTTTTTTACCACAAATCGGCTTCCCATGTAACCACTACTGAACCAATGTTTTTTTACCACATATCGACTTCCCATGTAACCACTACTGAACCAATGTTTTTTACCAGAAATCGACTTCCCATGTAACCACTACTGAACCAATGTTTTTTTACCACAAATCGGCTTTTTATGTAACCACTACTGAACCAATGTTTTTTTACCACAAATCGACTTCCCATGTAACCACTACTGAACCAATGTTTTTACCAGAAATCGACTTCCTATGTAACCACTACTGAACCACCGTTTTTTTACCACAAATCGGCTTCCCATGTAACCACTACTAAACCAATGTTTTTTTACCACAAATCGGCTTTTCATATAACCACTACTGAACCAATGTTATTTTACCACAAATCGGCTTCCCATGTAACCACTACTGAACCAATGTTTTTTTACCACAAATCGGCTTCCCATGTAACCACTACTGAACCAATGTTTTTTAACCACAAATCGACTTCCCATGTAACCACTACTGAACCAATGTTTTTTACCACAAATTGGCTTCCAATGTAACCATTACTGAACCAATGTTTTTTTAACACAAATCGGATTCCCATGTAACCACTACTGAACCAATGTTTTTTACAACAAATTGGCTTCCAATGTAACCATTACTGAACCAACGTTTTTTTACCACAAATCGGCTTCCAATGTAACCATTACTGAACCAACGTTTTTTTACCACAAATCGGATTCCCATGTAACCACTACTGAACCAATGTTTTTTACAACAAATTGGCTTCCAATGTAACCATTACTGAACCAACGTTCTTTTACCACTACTCGGCTTCCCATGTAACCTCTACTGAACAAATGTTTTGTAACCACAAATCGGCTTCCTATGTTACCGCTACTGAACCAATGTTTTATCCCAAAACGGATTCCCATGTAACCACTACTGAACCAATGTTTTTTACCACAAATCGGCTTCCTATGTAACCACTACTGAACCAATGTTTTTTTAGTACTAATCGGCTTCCCATGTAACCTCTACTGAACCAATGTTTTTTAACCACAAATCGGCTTCCTATGTTACCGCTACTGAACCAATGTTTTATCCCAAAACGGCTTCCCATGTAACCACTACTGAACCAATGTTTTTTTACCACAAATCGGCTTCCAATGTAACCACTACTGAACCAATGTTGTTTTTTTTACCACAAATCGGCTTCCCATGTAACCACTACTGAACCAATGTTTTTTTACCACTAATCGGATTCCCATGTAACCACTTCTGAACCAACGTTTTTTTTTACAACAAATCGACTTCCCATGTAACCACTACTAAACCAATGTTTTTTTTACCACAAATTGGTTTTCCATGTGACCACTACTGAACCAATGTTTTTTATCACAAATCGACTTCCCGTGTAACCACTACTGAACCAATGTTCTTTCACCACAAATCGACTTCCAGTGTAACCATTACTGAACCAATGTTTTTTACCACAAATCAACTTCCCGTGTAACCACTACTGAACCAATGTTTTTTAACCACAAATCGACTTCCCATGTAACCATTACTGAACAAATGTTTTTTACCACAAATCGGCTTCCCATGTAACCACTACTGAACAAATGTTTTTTAACCACAAATCGACTTCCCATGTATCCATTACTGAACAAATGTTTTTTACCACAAATCGGCTTCCCATGTAACCACTACTGAACCAATGTTATTTTACCACAAATCGGATTCCCACGTAACCACTACTGAACCAGTGTTTTTTACCACAAATCGGATTCCCATGTAACCACTACTGAACCAATCTTTTTTACCACAAATCGGCTTCCTATACCATTACTGAACCAATGTTTTTTACTCCAAATCGACTTCCCATGTTACCACTAATGAACCAATGTTTGTTTTTTACCAAAATCGGCTTCCCATGTAACCACTACTGAACCAATGTTTTTTTTTACCCGAAATCGGCTTTCCATGTAACCACTACTGAACCAATGTTTTTTACCACAAATCGGCTTCCCATGTAACCACTACTGAACCAATGTTTTTTAACCCTAAATCGGATTCCCATGTAACCACTACTGAACCAATGTTTTTTAACCCCAAATCGGCTTCCCACGTAACCACTACTGAACCAATGTTTTTTACCACAAATCGGCTTCCCAAGTAACCACTACTGAACCAATGTTTTTTACCACAAATCGGCTTCCCACGTAACGACTACTGAACCAATGTTTTTTACCACAAATCGGCTTCCCACGTAACCACTACTGAACCAATGTTTTTTACCCCAAATCGGCTTCCCATGTAACCACTACTTAACCAATGTTTTTTACCACAAATCGGCTTTCCATGTTACCACTACTGAACCAATGTTTTTTACCACAAATCGGCTTCCCATGTAACCACTACTGAACCAATGTTTTTTAACCCCAAATCGGATTCCCATGTAACCACTACTGAACCAATGTTTTTTAACCCCAAATCGGCTTCCCACGTAACCACTACTGAACCAATGTTTTTTACCACAAATCGGCTTCCCACGTAACCACTACTGAACCAATGTTTTTTACCACAAATCGGCTTCCCACGTAACCACTACTGAACCAATGTTTTTTTTACCACAAATCGGTTTCCCACGTAACCACTACTGAACCAATGTTTTTTACTACAACTCGGCTTCCCATGTAACCACTACTGAACCAATGTTTTTTAACCCCAAATCGGATTCCCATGTAACCACTACTGAACCAATGTTTTTTAACCCCAAATCGGCTTCCCACGTAACCACTACTGAACCAATGTTTTTTTACCACAAATCGGCTTCCCATGTAACCACTACTGAACCAATTCTTTTTAAACAGATCGGTTTCCCATGTAACCATTACTGAACCAATGATTTTTTACCCAACTCAGCTTCCCACGTAACCACTACTGAACCAATGTTTTTACCACAAATCGGCTGTTTTTTACCACAATTCGGCTTCCCATGTAACCACTACTGAACCAATGTTTTTTACCACAAATCAGCTTCTCATGAAACCACTACCGAACCAATGTTTTTTACCACAAATCGGCTTCCCACGTAACCACTACTGAACCAATGTTTTTTACCACAAATCGGCTTCCCACGTAACGACTACTGAACCAATGTTTTTTACCACAAATCGGCTTCCCATGTAACCACTACTGAACCAATGTTTTTTACCACAAATCGGCTTCCCACGTTACCACTACTGAACCAATGTTTTTTTACCACTAATCGGCTTCCCATGTAACCACTACTGAATCAATGTTTTTTACCACAAATCGGCTTCCCACGTAACGACTACTGAACCAATGTTTTTTACCACAAATCGGCTTCCCATGTAACCATTACTGAACCAATGTTTTTTACCACAAATCGGCTTCCCATGTAACCACTACTGAACCAATGTTTTTTAACACAAATCGTCTTCCCATGTAACCACTACTGAACCAATGTTTTTTTACCACAAATCGACTTCCCATGTAACCACTACTGAACCAATGTTTTTTACCACAAATCGGCTTCCCACGTAACCACTACTGAACCAATGTTTTTTACCACAAATCGGCTTCCCATGTAACCATTACTGAACCAATGTTTTTTACCACAAATCGGCTTCCCATGTAACCACTACTGAACCAATGTTTTTTACCACAAATCGGCTTCCCATGTAACCACTACTGAACCAATGTTTTTTTACCACAAATCGACTTCCTATGTAACCACTACTGAACCAATGTTTTTTACCACAAATCGGCTTCCCATGTAACAACTACTGAACCAATGTTTTTTACCACAAATCGGCTTCCAACGTAACCACTACTGAACCAATGTTTTTTTACCACAAATCGGCTTCCCATGTAACCACTACTGAACCAATGTTTTTTACCACAAATCGGCTTCCCATGTAACCACTACTGAACCAATGTTGTTTTTTTTTACCACAAATCGACTTCCCATGTAACCACTACTAAACCAATGTTTTTTTACCACAAATCAGTTTTCCATGTGACCACTACTGAACCAATGTTTTTTAACACAACTCAGCTTCCCATGAAACCACTACTGAACCAATGTTTACCCACAAATCGGCTGTTTTTTACCACAAATCGGATTCCCATGTAACCACTACTGAACCAATGTTTTTTTCCACAAATCGGCTTCCCATGAAACTACTACTGAACGAATGTTTTTTTCCACAAATCGAATTTCCATGTAACCACTACTGAACCAATGTTTTTTACCACAAATCGGCTTCCCATGTAACCACTACTGAACCAATGTTGTTTTTTTTTACCACAAATCGACTTCCCATGTAACCACTACTAAACCAATGTTTTTTTACCACAAATCAGTTTTCCATGTGACCACTACTGAACCAATGTTTTTTAACACAACTCAGCTTCCCATGAAACCACTACTGAACCAATGTTTACCCACAAATCGGCTGTTTTTTACCACAAATCGGCTTCCCATGTAACCACTACTGAACCAATGTTTTTTTCCACAAATCGGCTTCCCATGAAACTACTACTGAACGAATATTTTTTTCCACAAATCGAATTTCCATGTAACCACTACTGAACCAATATTTTTACCACAAATCTGCTTCCCATGTAAGCACCACTGAACCAATGTTTTTTTCGGTCCGTTAGTTAATACTTGTCTATTTTAACATGAATTCGAAGAAAATACAAAGCTCATAAAAACTGCCCGCACCTGAATCTGCCCCCTTAGTAGAATCACTACTGACTAACTTTAGAGGCATCTGGTCAAGCTGGGGATCGAACCCGCAACCTGCAGTGTGAGCAGCCGTCACTCTTTCCACTAAACTACCGCACGCTCAATCCGTTATTGTTTTGATTTTTACCTACAAGCATGTTACCACGCTTTGATCACGCCTTTGGCGCAATAGAGATAGGATGTCAATTTGAGAGATGATGTGATCCAAATTAATTGTTGACTCACCTTCAGTAGCATGAAAGGGGTATTCCACAGTGGCGAAGAGAGGTTAAACACGGAATTATTGTTGTTGATTTGTCGGCAGCCAAGCAACTGGAGTATGGCTTTAAAAACAACAACTATATTTCAACAAGAGACGTGGCATTGAAATGACACTATACATTAATGTATACCGCTTCTACAAAGAAGACAAATACACACAAACTATTACATACAGACATCATCGTGCAGTTATACGCATAAAGCACCGTGCATATTCAATGAAAACATATATAAGACAACAAAACAATCGTGTTTTTTAAATGTAAGATTTATGATTAGCATACTTTAATAAAAGGCTTATGAAAAATATTGAGTACAAACACCATTCTTACTCAGATGGAAAATGAAGGAAATTTTTAAGGTAGATAAACATAAAAATAAGATTTCTTGGTGAAAAGCCTAAACAAAACTCGCTCAAATATAATTATCACTCACAAATGTATTCTGCAAAATTGCATTAAAATGTTTATTTGAATGACATTATGGTCCACCGTGACGCCATTAAAAATGACACGATCTCTGGTAATTATACATTTTACTTAAATTGAAATTGTTTTTCGTTCAGTTGTTATATGTAATACTTTTAAGGTAAAACACGAAATTGCTGTTAATACTGCCAGTGCCAGTGTCAGTGGATCCGAAAAAAAATTCGATGGATTTACCCGGAGACCTGGAATCTTTGTCAGTGAGATAAACAATTATGTAGATGGGCTTGCCATGTTTTGTTTATGTTAAAGGAGATAAACAATGAAACGCATTATACCTAAACACGCAAAAACTCGTATAATGTTTTCTTTATCAAATAAGTAATATAAAGGAAAAGAAGAACATAACAGGAACAGAACATACGCGGCATTTTAAAACAAAATGTCATGCCATATCTGAAAAAAAATATCAGAGTTTAAGATTTGTATATATTACAATCAGGATAATTCGGTTATTTTATTAAGTTAGGAAGTCTGGTAATTATTGTGTTATAAATCATTTACAAACAATACTTCAAATATCTTTATAAAAAGTATAATACTTAACAATGACGTAGACGATGAAACAACATGAAGCCGTGAGTAACCTACGATCAGTGTACACTTCGATACTGCCTGGTGTGAATATAGTTTATCAAAAGAAAAGGAACGAGGTATTGGCGTTGTGTGCCTTCATTATTACTCAGTGACGTGATACAATGAGGTATTGGCGTTATTTGTCTTCATTATTACTCAGTGACGTGATACAATGAGGTATTGGCGCTGTGTGCCTTCATTATTACTCAGTGACGTGATACAATGAGGTATTGGCGTTGTTTGCCCTCATTATTACTCAGTGACGTGATACAATGAGCCCAGTTGGCTTGGCGTAACGGGGAAAGCCGTTCCTATTTTGTGGTGATTTGATAGTCACAGTCAGTTTCAGTAACCGAAACCGATTTATATTTATGTTGTATTTCTTATTAAAAGCCTAATACGAAAGTATCTATACAAAATACGTGACTATAATATTCCCTAATACGGAAGTATCTATACCAAATACGTGACTATAATATGCCCTAATACGAAAGTATCTATACAAAATACGTGACTATAATATGCCCTAATACGGAAGTATCTATACAAAATACGTGACTATAATATGCCCTAATACGGAAGTATCTATACAAAATACTTGACTATAATATAACCTAATACGGAAGTATCTATACAAAATACGTGACTATAATATGCCATAATACGGAAGTATCTATACAAAATACGTGACTATAATATGCCCTAATACGGAGTATCTAAACAAAATACGTGACTATAATATGCCCTAATACGGAAGTATCTATACAAAATACGTGACTATAATATGCCCTAATACGGAAGTCTCTATGCAAAATACGTGACTATAATATGCCCTAATACGGAAGTATTTATACAAAATACGTGACTATAATATTCCCTAATACGGAAGTATCTATACAAAATACGTGACTATAATATGCCCTAAAACGGAAGTATCAATACAAAATACTTGACTATAATATGCCCTAATACGGAGTATCTATACAAAATACGTGACTATTATATGCCCTAATACGGAAGTATCTATACAAGAAACGTGACTATAATATGCCCTAATACGGAAGTATCTATACAAAATACGTGACTATAATATTCCCTAATACGGAAGTATCTATACAAGATACGTGACTATAATATACCCTAATACGAAAGTATCTATACAAAATACGTGACTATAATATGCCCTAATACTGAAGTATCTATGCAAGATACGTGACTATAATATGCCCTAATACGGAAGTATCTATGCAAAATACATGACTATAATATGCCCTAATACGGAAGTATCTATACAAAATACGTGACTATAATATTCCCTAATACGGAAGTATCTATACAAGATACGTGACTATAATATGCCCTAATACGAAAGTATCTATACAAAAAACGTGACTATAATATGCCCAAATACTGAAGTATCTTTGCAAGATACGTGACTATAATATGCCCTTATACGGAAGTATCAATACAAAATACTTGACTATAATATGCCCTAAAATACTTGACTATAAACCATTACTGAACGAATGTTTTTTACCACAAATCGGCTTCCCACGTAACCACTACTGAACCAATGTTTTTTACCACAAATCGGCTTCCCATGTAACCACTACTGAACCAATGTTTTTTTTTTTACCACAAATCAGCTTCTCATGAAACCATTACTGAACCAATGTTTTTTTTACCACAAATCGGATTCCCATGTAACCACTACTGAACCAATGTTTTTTACCACAAATCAGCTTCCCACGTAACCACTACTGAACCAATGTTTTTTTTTACCACAAATCGACTTCCCATGTAACGACTACTGAACCAATGTTTTTTACCACAAATCGGCTTCCCATGTAACCACTACTGAACCAATATTTTTTACCACAAATCGACTTCCCATGTAACCACTACTGAACCAATGTTTTTTTACCACAAATCGGCTTCCCACGTAACAACTACTGAACCAATGTTTTTTACCACAAATCGGCTTCCCATGTAACGACTACTGAACCAATGTTTTTTACCACAAATCGGCTTCCCATGTAACCATTACTGAACCAATGTTTTTTACCACAAATCGGCTTCCCATGTAACCACTACTGAACCAATGTTTTTTACCACAAATCGGCTTCCCATGTAACCACTACTGAACCAATGTTTTTTTTATCACAAATCGACTTCCCGTGTAACCACTACTGAACCAATGTTTTTTACCACAAATCGGCTTCCCATGTAACGACTACTGAACCAATGTTTTTTACCACAAATCGGCTTCCCATGTAACCACTACTGAACCAATGTTTTTTACCACAAATCGGCTTCCCATGTAACCACTACTGAACCAATGTTTTTTTTTTACCACAAATCGGCTTCCCATGTAACGACTACTGAACCAATGTTTTTTACCACAAATCGGCTTCCCACGTAACCACTACTGAACCAATGTTTTTTTTACCACAAATCGGTTTCCCACGTAACCACTACTGAACCAATGTTTTTTACTACAACTCGGCTTCCCATGTAACCACTACTGAACCAATGTTTTTTTACCACAAATCGGCTTCCCATGTAACCACTACTGAACCAATTCTTTTTAAACAGATCGGTTTCCCATGTAACCATTACTGAACCAATGATTTTTTACCCAACTCAGCTTCCCATGAAACCACTACTGAACCAATGTTTTTACCACAAATCAGCTGTTTTTTTACCACAATTCGGCTTCCCATGTAACCACTAATGAACCAATGTTTTTTACCACAAATCAGCTTCTCATGAAACCACTACTGAACCAATGTTTTTTTTACCACAAATCGGATTCCCATGTAACCACTACTGAACCAATGTTTTTTACCACAAATCGGCTTCCCACGTAACCACTACTGAACCAATGTTTTTTTTACCACAAATCGACTTCCCATGTAACGACTACTGAACCAATGTTTTTTACCACAAATCGGCTTCCCATGTAACCACTACTGAACCAATGTTTTTTACCACAAATCGGCTTCCCATGTAACCACTACTGAACCAATGTTTTTTTACCACAAATCGGCTTCCCACGTAACAACTACTGAACCAATGTTTTTTACCACAAATCGGCTTCCCACGTAACGACTACTGAACCAATGTTTTTTACCACAAATCGGCTTCCTATGTAACCATTACTGAACCAATGTTTTTTACCACAAATCGGCTTCCCATGTAACCACTACTGAACCAATGTTTTTTACCACAAATCGGCTTCCCATGTAACCACTACTGAACCAATGTTTTTTATCACAAATCGACTTCCCGTGTAACCACTACTGAACCAATGTTTTTTACCACAAATCGGCTTCCCATGTAACCACTACTGAACCAATGTTTTTTACCACAAATCGGCTTCCCATGTAACCACTACTGAACCAATGTTTTTTACCACAAATCGGCTTCCCATGTAACCACTACTGAACCAATGTTTTTTTTTACCACAAATCGACTTCCCATGTAACCACTACTAAACCAATGTTTTTTTACCACAAATCGGTTTTCCATGTGACCACTACTGAACCAATGTTTTTTAACACAACTCAGCTTCCCATGAAACCACTACTGAACCAATGTTTACCCACAAATCGGCTGTTTTTTACCACAAATCGGCTTCCCATGTAACCACTACTGAACCAATGTTTTTTTTCCACAAATCGGCTTCCCATGAAACTACTACTGAACGAATGTTTTTTTCCACAAATCGAATTTCCATGTAACCACTACTGAACCAATATTTTTACCACAAATCTGCTTCCCATGTAAGCACCACTGAACCAATGTTTTTTTCGGTCCGTTAGTTAATACTTGTCTATTTTAACATGAATTCGAAGAAAATACAAAGCTCATAAAAACTGCCCGCACCTGAATCTGCCCCCTTAGTAGAATCACTACTGACTAACTTTAGAGGCATCTGGTCAAGCTGGGGATCGAACCCGCAACCTGCAGTGTGAGCAGCCGTCACTCTTTCCACTAAACTACCGCACGCTCAATCCGTTGTTGTTTTGATTTTTACCTACAAGCATGTTACCACGCTTTGATCACGCCTTTGGCGCAATAGAGATAGGATGTCAGTTTGAGAGATGATGTGATCCAAATTAATTGTTGACTCACCTTCAGTAGCATGAAAGGGGTATTCCACAGTGGCGAAGAGAGGTTAAACACGGAATTATTGTTGTTGATTTGTCGGCAACCAAGCAACTGGAATATGGCTTTAAAAACAACAACTATATTATCAACAAGAGACGTGGCATTGAAATGACACTATACATTAATGTATACCGCTTCTACAAAGAAGACAAATACACACAAACTATTACATACAGACAGCATCGTGCAGTTATAAGCATAAAGCACCGTGCATATTCAATGAAAACATATATAAGACAACAAAACAATCGTGTTTTTTAAATGTAAGATTTATGATTAGCATACTTTAATAAAAGGCTTATGAAAAATATTGAATACAAACACCATTCTTACTCAGATGGAAAATGAAGGAAATTTTTAAGGTAGATAAACATAAAAATAAGATTTCTTGGTGAAAAGCCTAAACAAAACTCGCTCAAATATAATTATCACTCACAAATGTATTCTGCAAAATTGCATTAAAATGTTTATTTGAATGACATTATGGTCCACCGTGACGCCATTAGAAATGACACGATCTCTGGTAATTATACATTTTACTTAAATTGAAATTGTTTTTCGTTCAGTTGTTATATGTAATACTTTTAAGGTAAAACACGAAATTGCTGTTAATACTGCCAGTGCCAGTGTCAGTGGATCCGAAAAAAAATTCGATGGATTTACCCGGAGACCTGGAATCTTTGTCAGTGAGATAAACAATTATGTAGATGGGCTTGCCATGTTTTGTTTATGTTAAAGGAGATAAACAATGAAACGCATTATATCTAAACACGCAAAAACTCGTATAATGTTTTCTTTATCAAATAAGTAATATAAAGGAAAAGAAGAACATAACAGGAACATACGCGGCATTTTAAAACAAAATGTCATGCCATATCTGAAAAAAAATATCAGAGTTTAAGATTTGTATATATTGCAATCAGGATAATTCGGTTATTTTATTAAGTTAGGAAGTCTGGTAATTATTGTGTTATAAATCATTTACAAACAATACTTCAAATATCTTTATAAAAAGTATAATACTTAACAATGACGTAGACGATGAAACAACATGAAGCCGTGAGTAACCTACGATAAGTGTACACTTCGATACTGCCTGGTGTGAATATAGTTTATCAAAAGAAAAGGAACGAGGTATTGGCGTTGTGTGCCTTCATTATTACTCAGTGACGTGATACAATGAGGTATTGGCGTTATTTGCCTTCATTATTACTCAGTGACGTGATACAATGAGGTATTGGCGCTGTGTGCCTTCATTATTACTCAGTGACGTGATACAATGAGGTATTGGCGTTGTTTGCCCTCATTATTACTCAGTGACGTGATACAATGAGCCCAGTTGGCTTGGCGTAACGGGGAAAGCCGTTCCTATTTTGTGGTGATTTGATAGTCACAGTCAGTTTCAGTAACCGAAACCGATTTATATTTATGTTGTATTTCTTATTAAAAGCCTAATACGAACGTATCTATACAAAATACGTGACTATAATATTCCCTAATACGGAAGTATCTATACCAAATACGTGACTATAATATGCCCTAATACGAAAGTATCTATACAAAATACGTGACTATAATATGCCCTAATACGGAAGTATCTATACAAAATACGTGACTATAATATGCCCTAATACGGAAGTATCTATACAATTACTTGACTATAATATGCCCTAATACGGAAGTATCTATACAAAATACGTGACTATAATATGCCCTAATACGGAAGTATCTATACAAAATACGTGACTATAATATGCCCTAATACGGAGTATCTATACAAAATACGTGACTATAATATGCCCTAATACGGAAATATCTATACAAAATACGTGACTATAATATGCCCTAATACGGAAGTCTCTATGCAAAATACGTGACTATAATATGCCCTAATACGGAAGTATTTATACAAAATACGTGACTATAATATTCCCTAATACGGAAGTATCTATACAAAATACGTGACTATAATATGCCCTAAAACGGAAGTATCAATACAAAATACTTGACTATAATATGCCCTTATACGGAGTATCTATACAAAATACGTGACTATAATATGCCCTAATACGGAAGTATATATACAAGAAACGTGACTATAATATGCCCTAATACGGAAGTATCTATACAAAATACGTGACTATAATATGCCCTAATACGGAAGTATCTATGCAAAATACATGACTATAACATGCCCTAATACGGAAGTATCTATACAAAATACGTGACTATAATATTCCCTAATACGGAAGTATCTATACAAGATACGTGACTATAATATGCCCTAATACGAAAGTATCTATACAAAATACTTGACTATAATATGCCCAAATACTGAAGTATCTTTGCAAGATACGTGACTATAATATGCCCTTATACGGAAGTATCAATACAAAATACTTGACTATAATATGCCCTAATGCGGAGTATCTATACAAAATACGTGACTATAATATGACGTAATACGGAAGTATCTATACAAAATATGTAACTATAATATGCCCTAATACGGAGTATCTATACAATAAACGTGACTATAATATGCCCTAATACGGAAGTATCTATACAAGATACGTGACTATAATATGCCCTAATACGGAAGTATCTATTCAAAATACGTGACTATATTATTCCCTAATACGGAAGTATCTATACAAAATACGTGACTATAATATGCCCTAATACGGAAGTGTCTATACAAAATACGTGACTATAATATGCCCTAATACGGAAGTATCTAAACAAAATACGTGACTATAATATGCCCTAATACGGAAGTATCTATACAAAATACTTGACTATAATATGCCCTAATACGGAAGTATCTATACAAAATACGTGACTATAATATGCCCTAATACGGAAGTATCTATACAAAATACGTGACTATAATATGCCCTAATACGGAAGTATCTATACAATACAAAATACGTGACTATAATATGCCCCAATACGGAAGTCTCTATGCAAAATACGTGACTATAATATGCCCTAATATGGAAGTATTTATACAAAAAACGTAACTATAATATTCCCTAATACGAAAGTATCTATACAAAATACGTGACTATAATATGCACTCATACGGAAGTATCAATACAAAATACTTGACTATAATATGCCCTAAAATACTTGACTATAATATGCCCTAATACGGAGTATCTATACAAAATACGTGACTATAATATGACGTAATACGGAAGTATCTATAGAAATACGTAACTATAATATGCCCTAATACGGAGTATCTATACAATAAACGTGACTATAATATGCCCTAATACGGAAGTATCTATACAAGATACGTGATTATAATATGCCCTAATGCGGAAGTATCTATACAAAATACGTGACTATAATATTCCCTAATACGAAAGTATCTATACAAAATACGTGACTATAATATGCCCTAATACGGAAGTATCTATACAAAATACGTGACTATAATATGTCCTAATACGGAAGTCTCTATACAAAATAAGTGACTATAATATGCCCTAATACGGAAGTATTTATACAAAATACGTGACTATAATATGCCCTAATACGGAAGTATCAATACAAAATACTTGACTATAATATGCCCTAATACGGAGTATCTATACAAAATACCTGACTATAATATGCCCTAATACGGAAGTATCTATACAAGAAACGTGACTATAATATGCCCTAATACGGAAATATCTATACAAAATACGTGACTATAATATTCCCTTATACGGAAGTATCTATACAAGATACGTGACTGTAATATGCCCTAATACGAAAGTATCTATACAAAATACGTGACTATAATATACCCTAATACTGAAGTATCTATGCAAGATACGTGACTATAATATGCCCTAATACGGAAGTATCTATGCAAAATACGTGACAATAATATGCCCTAATACGGAAGTATCTATACAAAATACGTGACTATAATATTCCCTAATACGGAAATATCTATACAAGATACGTGACTATAATATGCCCTAATACGAAAGTATCTATACAAAATACGTGACTATAATATGCTCTAATACTGAAGTATCTTTGCAAGATACGTGACTATAATATGCCCTAATACGGAAGTATCTATGCAAAATACGTGACTATAATATGCCCTAATACGGAAGTATCTATGCAAAATACGTGACGATAATATGCCCTAGTACGGAAGTATCTATACAAAATACGTGACTATAATATGCCGTAATACGAAAATATCTATACAAAATACTTGACTATAATATGCCCTAAAATACTTGACTATAATATGCCCTAATACGGAGTATTTATACAAAATACGTGACTATAATATGACGTAATACGGAAGTATCTATACAAAATACGTAACTATAATATGTCCTAATACGGAGTATCTATACAAAATACCTGACTATAATATGCCCTAATACGGAAGTATCTATACAAGATACATGACTATAATATGCCCTAATACGGAAGTATCTATACAAAATACGTGACTATAATATGCCCTAATACGGAAGTATCTATACAAAATACGTGACTATAATATGCCCTAATACGGAAGTATCTATACAAAATACGTGACTATAATATACCCTAAAACGGAAATATCTATACAATACAAAATATGTGACTATAATATGCCCTAATACGGAAGTCTCTATGCAAAATACGTGACTATAATATGCCCTAATACGGAAGTATTTATACAAAAACGTAACTATAATATTCCCTAATACGGAAGTATCTATACAAAATACGTGACTATAATATGCCCTCATACGGAAGTATCAATGTAAAATACTTGACTATAATATGCCCTAAAATACTTGACTATTATATGCCCTAATACGGAGTATCTATACAAAATACGTGACTATAATATGACGTAATACGGAAATATCTATACAAAATACGTAACTATGATATGCCCTAATACGGAGTATCTATACAATAAACGTGACTATAATATGCCCTAATACGGAAGTATCTATGCAAGATACGTGACTATAATATGCCCTAATACTGAAGTATCTATGCAAGATACGTGACTATAATATGCCCTAATACGGAAGTATTTATGCAAAATACGTGACTATAATATGCCCTAATACGGAAGTATCTATGCAAAATACGTGACGATGATATGCCCTAATACGGAAGTATCTATACAAAATACGTGACTATAATATTCCCTAATACGAAAGTATCTACACAAAATACGTAACTATAATATGCCGTAATACGGAAGTATCTATACAAAATACTTGACTATAATATGCCCTAAAATACTTGACTATAATATGCCCTAATACGGAGTATCTATACAAAATACGTGACTATAATATGCCGTAATACGGAAGTATCTATACAAAATACGTGACTATAATATGCCCTAATACGAAAGTATCCATACAATATACGTGACTATAATACGCCCTAATACGGAAGTATCTATATAAAATACTTGACTATAATATGCCCTAATACGGAGTATCTATACAAAATACTTGACTATAATATGCCCAAATACGGAGTAGCTATACAAAATACGTGACTTTAATATGCCGTAATACGGAAGTATCTATACAAAATACTTGACTATAATATGCCCTAAAATACTTGACTATAATATGCCCTAATACGGAGTATCTATACAAAATACGTGACTATAATATGCCGTAATACGGAAGTATCTATACAAAATACGTGACTATAATATGCCCTAATACGAAAGTATCCATACAATATACGTGACTATAATACGCCCTAATACGGAAGTATCTATACAATATACGTGACTATAATATGCCCTAATACGGAAGTATCTATACAAAACACTTGACTATAATATGCCCTAATACGGAGTATCTATACAAAATACTTGACCATAATATGCCCTAATATGGAGTAGCTATACAATATACTTGACTTTAATATGCCCTAATACGGAAGTATCTATACAAAATACGTGACTTTAATATGCCCTAATACGGAAGTATCTATACAAAATACGTGACTTTAATATGCCCTAATACGGAAGTATCTATACAAGATACGTGACTATAATGTGCCCTAATACGGAAGTCTCTATACAAGATACGTGACTATAATATGCACTAATACGGAAGTATCTATACAAGATACTTGACTATAATATGCCCTAATACTGAAGTATCTATGCAAAATACGTGACTATAATGTGCCCTAATACGGAGAATCTATACAAAATACGTGACTATAATATGCCCTAATACGGAAGTATCTATACAAAATACGTGACTATAATATGCACTAATACGGAAGTATATATACAAAATAAGTGACTTTAATATGCCCTTATACGGAAGTATCTATACAAAATACGTGACTATAATATGTCCTAATACGGAAGTCTCTATACAAGATACGTGACTATAATGTGCCCTAATACGGAAGTCTCTATACAAGATACGTGACTATAATATGCACTAATACGGAACTATCTATACAAGATACGTGACTATAATATGCCCTTATACGGAAGTCTTTATACAAAATACGTGACTATAATATGCCCTAATACGGAATTCTCTATACAAAATACGTGACTATAATATGCCCTAATACGGAAGTCTCTATACAAAATACGTGACTATAATGTGCCCTAATACGGAAGTCTCTATACAAAATACGTGACTATAATATGCCCTATTACGGAAGTATCAATACAAAATACGTGACTATAATATGCCCTTATACGGAAGTATCAATACAAAATGCAACTAGGATTACTCTTGTTAACTCCTTTTCTACAAATCAATATAATTCTGGCATGTGCCTGCTACAAAATCGCCAGTCGTTTTCTAGAATATATAATTATGGTTTTATCACGTACATACCGCTTCCATCAGGTAAAAATGTGACATTCATGGCGGGAATATTTCCATCTGTGTTCCAAGTAAGGACCGGTGGTATATGGTGAGTAAGATTGTGTTCACTGAATCCTGAAATATACATTGATTATCTACAATATATCCACCTAGCGTATCGCAGTGTGTACTTAGTTTAACAACGTTTTAATCCTGAAATATACATTGATTATCTACAATATATCCACCTAGCGTGTCGCAGTGTGTACTTAGTTTAACAACATTTTAATCCTGAAATATACATTGATTATCTCTACAATATATTCACCTAGCGTATCGCAGTGTGTTCTTAGTTTAACAACTTTTTAATCCTGAAATATACATTTATTAACTAGTAATTATTCACCTAGCGTATCGCAGTGTGTATTTAATCTACCATCTTCTGAAATCCATCTAATAGTTTATAAAAACTGACAATAACACTCAACTGTTGTTTGCTAGTTTAGTTGCTGAAGATTAGATAGTATACATATATGATGCATTACAGATAACTACTGTTACATTTAACGCATTGTGTAACTCTTTTTTTTTGCCTTAAATATATAATAAAAACTGACAGGGGAAGGGCCGAATCTAATGTTGGCAGAACTTGTTGCCCGACCCCATTTCATGGTATATTAAAATAAAATATGTTTAAACTAATAAAACTGACCAATAAGAACTCGTGTTTTGCCTTAAATATATAAAAATAACTGACCAATAAGAACTCCTGTTTTGCCTTAATTGTGTATTAAAAACTGACCAATAAGGACCCCTGTTTTGTCTTAAATATATAGTAAAACTGACCAATAAGAATTCCTGTTTTACCTTAAATATATAATAAAAACTGACCAATAATAATTCCTGTTTTACCTTAAATATATAATAAAAACTGACCAACAAGAAATCTTGTTTTACCTTAAATAGAAAAAGTAACTGAATAAAAAAACTCCTGTTTTGCCTTAATTGTTTAATAAAAACTAACTAATAAGAACACTTGTTTTATCTCAAATATATAATGATAACTGACCAATATTTTACATTCCAAATTAATATCAATTTATCGATTTAAGAATTAAACAATGGCCATCGATACCCGTGTATGTTTATTACCAATATATTTAATAATAGAAATATAGTAGCTGAGGTGACCATACGTTAAGCTCCTTTAGTGCTATGACTTAAATGATTCGTATCTTTTAATAAATGTGCATGTTCCAATGTTTAGACATCCATTCGGTCGTTAGAAATTAACAGTTATTGTTATTTATGAAACTGCATCATCATAACCGCGCAACTACAATTTCGTATCTAAATACAATACATTGTAATGTAATATAGTTTCGTATCTAAATACAATACATTGTAATGTAATATAGTTTATTATTTCGTATCTAAATACAATACATTGTAATGTAATATAGTTTATTATTTCGTATCTAAATACAATACATTGTAATATAATGTAGTTTATTATTTCGTATTTAAAAACAATACATTGTAATGTAATATAGTTTATTATTTCATATCTAAATACAATACATTGTAATGTAATATAGTTTATTATTTCGTATCTAAATACAATACATTGTAATGTAATATAGTTTATTATTTCGTATCTAAATACAATACATTGTAATATGATGTAGTTTATTATTTCGTATTTAAATACAATACATTGTAATGTAATATAGTTTATTATTTCGTATCTAAATACAATACATTGTAATGTAATATAGTTTATTTTTTCGTATCTAAATACAATACATTGTAATGTGATATAGTTTATTATTTCGTATCTAAATACAATACATTGTAATGTAATATAGTTTCGTATCTAAATACAATACATTGTAATGTAATCTAGTTCCGTATCTAAATACAATACATTTTTATGTAATATAGTTTCGTATCTAAATACAATACATTGTAATGTAATCTAGTTCCGTATCTAAATACAATACATTGTAATGTAATATAGTTTCGTATCTAAATACAATACATTGTAATGTAATATAGTTTATTATTTCGTATCTAAATACAATACATTGTAATGTAATATAGTTTATTATTTCGTATCTAAATACAATACATTGTAATGTAATATAGTTTATTATTTCATCATTAATTAAAATAAATATCAAAAAGTATCAGTATTCTTAGTATCGTTTCAACTTCCTACTATTTACTTTATCAATTTTAAAATTTAAATTTAAATGTACCAACCACAATGGATACATTATAAATAATACGCGATGTGTGGTAAAATTAGTAGCTTTAAAGGGCACGTTACATTGTTGAAATCTTGTTTGTTCATGTTCGCATCTCATATCAAGCTTTAAGCCTATGGACGTGTTACAAGATGGAGATATCGACCTTCAAGCACGTGTATTACAACATATATAAGAAAATCTACATTTAACAAATACAGTATTTACAACTGTTATAAAATAGATGGTGTTAAGTAGGTTATGAAACTATGAATACTCTCAATTAAATATTTGATAATATATGATTTGTAGAAATACTGTTGCGGGAGAAATTATCAAAATTGCAGTGTGTCCCTTAAACTAGACTTCCCAGTTCTGATTTTCAAAAGTAGAAAACAGTGACGTCATTTACCTTGTGGACACCCTTCATCAGATCCATATATTTCGTAGTTCCCACCTGGCCAGCTGTGTGTTTGATATGAAGGATGGTCTTTACTTTTGTGACAGAAGTTGAGTTGAAAAACAAATGTACTAAAAGGTCCTAGTGTCAGTGGGCTGATTGTTCTATTGGTGTTTATATCAAAGATAGTTTCTGCTTCGGTGTCGTTCATGTAATCAGTCGTGCCATTGTACATCGTAGTATGTGAGACAAGAATCTGCAGCGGCCGCGTTGTTGTGACGTTAATAAAGCCTGACGTCCAACCGTGTGATTCTGTCTCGGGGCATCCGTCCACTGGCGCCGGTATGGCGTAAGGGCCTTGTGGCCATATGCTTTGTTGAAGTTCTGAAGAACACATGTTATTTGGATGTAAAAGCAAAAACTTCTCTTTTATATCTTAGTAAATAATACCCCTTCCCACCCCCACCCCCACCCCCAATACAATCATTGCATATAAAATGTATAATTCGTGCGTGATGCCGTGAACATACGACGTCCTTCTGTTTTCTCAATCGCCTTGGCGGTATAATATTGTTATTATACTGAAATACAAATATACATTACTGCACTCTGATTACATGCAAAGTGTAAGCCGCTCATGTTTGTATCGCGTGTTTTCAACCGAGCTAATCACAACATATCTGAGCTAACTTCGTTATTAAGATAAAAACACATTACTGAATGTAGTACTAGAAAAACATGCAATATGCAAACATAATACATTGCCTTTCATAATTGTACATTTTACGGCTTGCATATGTATCTTTAATGGCTTCAAACAAATTATTTTAGCCATGATTAATTAAAATCAGCTGTATAAAAAATCTTCTCCAAAACCGATATTATTTTATTGATAAAAAGATTGACCTATATACGATAAACCATTTGCAGAAAAATAAATAAAGATTATAGAGTTATATACACAGCAGAAACTTTACAAAATTTAAATGTACTGATGATTGCGTACCAAAAAGTCATATATAATAGTTAAATACTATCCTAGACTCAAATAGAAATGTCCAAAAACTGGGGTCAAAATTGTCACTTTGTTACCATTTGTTGTCCCTTGAAGTTGGTGACTCCCAATTTCAGCATGAAAAGATATAAATTTAACCATTTTTACTTTTCACACAGTTACTTTAAAAAATGAATTTTAACACGTTTATATTGTCTGTTGGCACAAGCATAATTAACATTTTATTGGGATCATTTGCGAGTTGAACATCGTCCAACCAGAATAAGCTTACTATCAAAGTATTTGCCTTAAATATTCCTATACTTTGTTCAGCCTATCAGAGTCGTTGTATTAATGGTAGTCGTGTATTACATTTGTCTCCATTGCATCAGTCAATAATTGCTTAGTAAAATTGTTACCTCTACTTATTTAGTACAACATAAGACAGTGCTACTTTTTTTTAAAAAAAGGCAGCCAACACGCCAAACTATCGACTAACCAATCAAAGTAAAACTTTCACAATGTGACCCTGTCAAAACAATATACACATACATGTATATAAATGAAAAAAGGCATTTATGTTAAGTTTTAGTACATGTGACTGCTACCGACCAATGAGAAATGATCATTAGAAGTTATTTAATCAGGTAATAGCGAGAAATGATATTATGCCAGTGGCTGTTTAATGTATAGCATAGAACACTTAAGCTACATACCGTATTCACAATAGATGCCAGAATATCTATTTGGACATTGACACTTGCAGCGTTCAGCCGTGTCTTGTAAGGTACCGCCATTCCAACATTTCATACCAAAACAATCTGGGGTAAAAATAATAATAAAATTATGTATTACATTAAGATACACTATCTTAAATTTATGCTTCACGACATTAACTAAAGATCCTTCATACTGAATTATTATTTAGTCATCGATGGGATATGCTAGGTATAGTTTAAACACAAACGCATGTAATGGTATAAAAACAACAAACTTGTACAAATCGAGTATATCAACAGTATCCTGCATAATCTCAATCTTTAGCTTGTTTTAAATAAAAAGTATTAAATTATCATTTTAGAGCAAATGACGTCCCTAAGTATTTTCAACACGGCAATGGGAAGCTATCTGTATATCACTCACGTTTACGTTATAATATTTGGTATTCAAATAATGATCTGTACAAAAACTATTTACAAGAAACAGCAAAATGTGAAATTCAATGTGTATACGATACAGCAGACGCGCATAATGTTTTCCTTCAAATGTCCCCGTTTCACAGAACAACGGCTTTAATTATTTACTAAAACAAGACCATATTATCCTTTGTGTATTCAAAATATTCTGTTTGGCAGTAATACTTTACTTTATATTGTTATCTATTTGAAAGCATTCATATATATGGTTATATATGATATTATATATTTATAATTAATAAGCAAACAAAACGTTTTGAAGACCAGTGATTTTATTTACGGATTTCGTTATATATATTTTCAGTATTATAAATTTAAGTCATTTGCATGAGCCACGCGTACCGTTTGAATAGATTTCTGTGCTTAACTTTACAATTTGATAATACATTTGTCTTTTAAAGTTATGTACTTTTGTTACATTTTATATTTAAAAAAAAATGCTCAAAACTTATTAGTGTATTGGATATGAATTATAATGTATGTATGTCTGTAATATTTTCTACATGTATACATTTGAATTTTATATGTGCATCAAATATTACTCAGCCATCGCGTGTAATGGAGTTGTTCATAACAAGGGGGTGGCCGTTACTTATGTGGTAGGCACTTGTGGCAGACCCTGTCTTATTTATTTCAATGTTCCTTGAAATAATGCAAAATTATTTCTAATGTGATCGCATATTATATCAAAACTGTTTTATGCGTTAAACGAGATGACTATCCCGATCCGAATAATGAACCAGGCGATCGCTTTTGGTCCATTTTGACTTCTTGTTTATAATATTGAAAACTATTCTTTATAATTCATGGCCACTATATCTCCATTAAACTTTACTCCTAACAATTGAAATTCGAATGAACATATGCCAGTTTCCATCTTGTTTTTATTGAATGTTTTCTGTAACCAATTCACAAAACCTACGTTTTATCAAAAATTGATCTTATCGTGAAACACAATGTAATTCAGAAAGGAGTTTCATTTTGTTGAACTACCTGAAACATCCAATGTCGAAGTAGATTATCGGCAACATGCAATATGCAATGGTTTGTATTGTCTCTAATGTTTAACATGGCACTCATTAATCTTTGCCATGTTGGAGCCTTCTCCGTGCAGCTATCCGCGGGTGCGGCATGATGCCGATTTAATTTTGTATTATTGTCGGTTTATCTATTTACGCTAAAACATTGAACATTGGTTTACAGATATAAACGGAATATTCATGAGTGTCAAGTTAATCTTACTGCAGAATACTCTATGGTATTTATTTTTAATCTCTTAATGTTTTTTTATAAAAGGTTCAGTGATCTTTTCTGATCGGAACATTGATACTTGAATAAAAAATGAGCTTTGTGTATAACCCTCTATTGCACAAGCATGTGTCAAACCTCATAAAACTAATGACTATGACGCCTGCTTCATTATAAACTATCACGACTAAATGTCACGAACGGCTCTGTTTAGTCTTCACGTGTAAATTATTGAAATGCGTCACCGAAAATCTTAACCGTTAAAGTTGATCACCTGACAGATATTTACTGAAGCGCGACGGGGGTATCACAATCCTTGTTTGCTGTGTTATGTTTAGGTCCTAATTGTTAGGATTAACCTGGCACTCATTAATATTCCATGTATAGATCCATCCCTAAATTAATGTTCGGTTTCTGAACGTAACTGTTGATAAACCCTGACGCTATAAATGTCTTAAAAAATAAAATTATGTTTAAAATAGATAAAAAGCATCTCATTATCATTAATAAACACAATCCGGATGGTTTAGTATATCAAATCCACCAAAACGTGACAAAATCGATGTTTTAATTGGAGAGGTAAACTTGAAACGAAATCCCCATTCTAAAAATAGACAACACTTAAATACTGATCGGCAACGTCACATCGTCATTCTGACTCTTTCTAAAATGAAACCAATTTCAAAAACGCGTGAATCTGTATGACAGATCAATTTGAAATCAAAATGAAATCACATGACTCATTTAATACGTCACACAATAGGTTGCAATTTTAAGTGGGACATCTATTTTAATCTAACCTAGGCGCGTAGCCCAAGTTAGGAAACCCCTTTTCAATATATTATTCAGTATGTTTATATAGATACATGTATCCTGTTAATATTGCGGGGTTAATGAGTTTATATAGGCATGATCTATTGGAAAAAAATGATTATAGCCAATTACATAATTTTGAAAATTCCTGATAAAAAAAAAAAGAACTTCCGAGTCCGAGATCTTGTGGTTATATAACTGCTGTGCAAGTTTGGTCGAGATTCAATGAAAAATGAAGGTGCTGTCGCGTCTACAACATTTTCCCTATATAACTCTATGTAAAACATTGACCCCATGCGATGGCCCCTAATTTGACCCTAGGGACCCGACTTCAACAAATCTATTAGGGGACCTCCATGCAATGTTACATGTAAAATATCTATAGGCCTTAAACTTTCAAAGAAAATGTTTTTTTAAAGTTTCGCTTTGTGATAAAATCACGCTGGTTCAAGAACTCGTCCGAGATATTGTGGTTATATAACTGTTATGCAACTTTGCTTAAGATTCAATGAAAAATGAAGGTGTTTTCGCGTCTACAAGAAAAAGGTTAACGAAAGGACGGACGGACGGACGGACGGACGGACGAACGGACGACGGACAATTTACCATGACATAAGCCCTGCAAGCCTTTGGCCAGTAGAGCTAAAACTTGTAAGGTCCCTATATGATGATATATAAAAGAATAATATTATACTGAATTCATACAGATAGTATTTTACTTTTATGATAGTCATTATTTGTTAATTATTATTATAACGTAAAATAATTTTCAATCAATAAATGAATGAAAGAACGAACGAATAAATTAGTGTAATTAAACAATCAAATGAATGAATATTTATAAAACCTGATTAATTAATGAATAATGCATGATGAATATTAAATGATGTTGGGATATACATGTTAATTCAATACATCAAAATTCTATATTGTCTTGTTATGTTTGTGTTATATATGTGTATGTATAAACAATAAACAGGTAATTAATCTTGGCTAAAAAAAACAACAATTATATATATAAAAAGAAGGAATAATATATATTCCGAAAGCGCTCGTTTTTTTTAAAAATAATTTTAAAGAATTCAGTATTGCTTGGGTGTATTAATTAATTTTGATAATTAATTTATTATTTCTCCCATATATATACATATATATTTATATGTTTAAAGTATTTCTTGTAATAAAAAACGCACGGAAAAAGGGTAATGTCCCTGGCGCCCTTCTTAAATGACCGCTATCGAAAACAAAAGTAACTCTGAAAGATAACCGCCCTTTAGTTATGCTTTATCAAAAAGTAGAATCACTAGGGTAACATTTCAGCAAATTGTAATGAAATGGGTTCAGTGGTTTCAGGTGAGGATCACGAAAAAAATAAACAATTCTCAAACGGCATCACCCAAGATACATTGTGCCAGGTTTGATTAGATTTGAGCTGTTCAGAGATCGTAGTGTTTAAAGAAAGTATTGACGCACCTGACGGGCAGACTGACGGACAACAGGTGTTCTACAAATGAAAAGAAATTTTGTCTGCCGAATTTGTCTATACCTTTGTCACATTTTCATTGTGGATAGTTTGATGAAACTTCCCAATATTTAAGCTAAATGTATTTTTACACAATGCCAGAAATAAAAACAACAAATTACCGTACATAGTGTTTGTTATTACCTCACTAACGACTAACCGTCTTTGAATATTGTTTGAAAATGTAGATTTCACAACATATCTAAAAAGTATTTAATTAAAAATAATACATAAATTCTAACTTATTCTAGTAAAGAAACATTTTAAAACAACTAAAACAAGTAACCGTTATTGTGTCTATATTTGTGCTTAAACCACTAAATATTTAAATAAACAACAAACCTGACAGTAAATTTTCTGCTGCTCCAGTGGCAGATATTGCAACAAATAAAAGTAAAAACATAATTTGAATTGTCATGTTAGACGAGTCTGTCCCACTGCGTATCTATATACCAGTTAGCAAAGCGTCTGGTATCAACTCCCAATGCCACTAAATGTAAAACAACTCGGCTTGGATTTTGTAAACATATCGCTCACAGCTCCTTGGTAACTGGTTTTGAAAGTTTAATAGCCCTATATAGAGCAGACGATGCTCCTGCGTGGACGGTATTGTAATGAAATATGAAGAAGATGCAAAAAATCAGCCTCTGCAAGGTAAATGGTCTTCCCAAAGCATCGGTTGAATAGTTCGATTCTCTTCCATTAAACGTAGAGGACATCGTCGACTGACTAGGATTACAAAAATAACTGCTATCATGTAACACTAAACACTATTGATGAACATGTGTTAAGATTTCTACCGTATTAATAACAACAAGTAAGGTTGATATTATGTAGGATGGTGATCAATTTCACTCACGTGTATATATAATAAATCCACAACAGGTGTTGTATGACGGTGACCAGTGGTCATGACCCACGTGTATATATAAGAAGTCCACAACAGGTGTTGTATGACGGTGACCAGTGGTCATGACCCACGTGTATATATAAGAAGTCCACAACAGGTGTTGTATGACGGTGACCAGTGGTCATGACCCACGTGCATATATAAGAAGTCCACAACAGGTGTTGTATGACGGTGACCAGTGGTCATGACCCACGTGCATATATAAGAAGTCCACAACAGGTGTTGTATGACGGTGACCAGTGGTCATGACCCACGTGCATATATAAGAAGTCCACAACAGGTGTTGTATGACGGTGACCAGTGGTCATGACCCACGTGCATATATAAGAAGTCCACAACAGGTGTTGTATGACGGTTACCAGTGGTCATGACCCACGTGCATATATAAGAAGTCCACAACAGGTGTTGTATGACGGTGACCAGTGGTCATGACCCACGTGCATATATAAGAAGTCCAAAAAAGGTGTTGTATGACGGTGACCAGTGGTCATGACCCACGTGCATATATAAGAAGTCCAAAAAAGGTGTTGTATGACGGTGACCAGTGGTCATGACCCACGTGCACATATAAGAAGTCCACAACAGGTGTTGTATGACGGTGACCAGTGGTCATGACCCACGTGCACATATAAGAAGTCCACAACAGGTGTTGTATGACGATGACCAGTGGCCATGGCCCACGTGCATATATAAGAAGTCCAAAAAAGGTGTTGTATGACGGTGACCAGTGGTCATGACCCACGTGTATATATAATAAATCCACAACAGGTGTTGTATGACGGTTACTAGTGAGCATGACCCACGTGTATATATAGGAAGTCCACAACAAGCATTGTATGACGGTTACCAATGGTCATGTCCCACATGTATATATAAGACGTCCACAACAGTGTTGTAAGATATCATCCTCAGATTTTTCACCTTGTGTCCGTCCTCGTTCACGTGTTAACTTTTGCTCCAAACGACTTCTCCGACACCGTTTTTCATATATTCATAACTGAAGAATTGTTACATGAAGCTGCCTCCAATTTGCTCAAATCATAAAGCTCTCTCAAACTTGTTCAAGTCATGACCCTGGGTCATATTTAACCCCAATTCTGGGGCTTATCATGATGTGTTTTCTTTAATTTTAAAACCCTTCTTCGAAACTACAAGGCCAGAAACTTTTCTATTTTGCATGGTTTATCACCTAATTGTATTCGCTCTGAATTGCTCCAGTCATGACCCTATGCTATCACCTAATGACATTCTCTCTAATAATCATTAAGGGCCAGCAGAGAAAATTGATACAATTGTGATATTCTCTCAGAATGTTCGAGCCATGAACCCACCCCGAGCTTATAAGTTAAATTTAAGGAGATTTTAATTTAAAAAAAACAAACCTTTTCTCCGTATCTACTGGAACTCTGATATTTTGCACCTAATGATATTTCTAAGAATTGTTCAAGCCAATTCAATAATTTGCCCCGCCCCGAGGTTTGTCAGTTAATATAGGAACATTTTGTTTTTAGTCTTCTTTGAAACTACAAGGCCTAAATCTTTGATATTTGCATGGAATACCACCTAATGACGTTCTCTCTTATCCATCAGATGTAATTGTGAATTTTAAAAAAAAATTCTCAAGAACTAACGAGCCAGTACTGTTCATATTTGGTATAAATGAACTATATTGGTAGGGGTTCTAAAGTTTATTCAGATAAAGGGGCCTGGGTCTATTTGGACGTAGTAAAGAGACGTTGATTTCAATATGGGAATGCTATGGGGTAGGTGGGACAGATAAGTATCATTTATTCATATACAAGCTTTCCATATAACCAGTCCATTTAGATTTGAAAAAAATATCAAGAAAATCATTTTGGTCTCGTTTCATCAAATCACCTTGGATTGAATGTTCGCTGGTCATATTTTTTGATTGGCCTCTTTTTAGTTAGTTTATCGCTGATAGCGACACAATAGTTTTTATCGATATTTGATGCAAGTTCCCAATTTGTTTAGATTTTACACCATAGGTTCGAATCCAGTTATGTAGATTTTTAGCTATATTTTTAATGTTATATACTTTTCTTGTTATTTATTCTATATTTACTTTTTTGTAATCTAATTATACTTGAACATATAATATGATTTTTCCAGCCTCTTTATTACAGTGAATAGATAAATAAACAAGAGTTGTCAGAAGACAACAAAGCTCGTCGATGGGATAAAATTCACCAACCATGCAACGATTGAGATTAGAGGCAAACACCAATACTAAAACGCAAAAGTTTAACTTGGGTGTCTACAGACGAAAAATTAAGTCCAAAGGGGCCATAACTCTGCCAAAATGCAACCCCGATTTATGGTTCTTGTCTCTGTGTGTTCCATCGATGATGGTGAACACATGCAAAGTTTCATTCATATCCAATGAGTGGTTGCATAGATATCTTACCTAATAAAAAACTTTAACCCGAAATATTCAGTCGAAAAAGAGCCACAACTCTGCCAAAATGCAATCCAGAGTTATGATTCTTGTCTCTGTGTGTTTCATTGATGATGATGAACACACATGCGAAGTTTCATTCATATCCAATGAGTGATTGCATAGATATCTTAAACTTAAACGCAAAAGTTTAACCTGAGTGTCTACAGACGACGCCGACGCCTGGGACATAGCAATAGCTCTCCTTGAACTTCGTCTCGGCAAGCTAAAAAGTAAAAATATTTGCCATTAAAACGTGTTGAAAGTAGCCAATGTTCTCGTCAGTTTGTTATGCAGATAAAATATAAAAATAAATGGTAGGACCAGGCATAAGAAACGAACCCACAACTCCCAAGATTTGCAGCTTAACGTCTTATCCACACAGTGAATGCGACATGATGCTGATTTACTAAATTACTGATTTATCAACAGTAATGTCCTGAGTTACATGTTTATTTAGATTCCAAAAATTAATATAAGGATATACACGGAATATTCACAAGTGCCAGGTAAATATTTACGTACAGTAACTTAGTGGGACGTTTTCAGTACAAGACCGTGTTGTTGTATAAAGTTCTTTAATGGGTATATCAGCACTCTTGGTTCTTGACCAAATTACTTAAAAATGTGGTGGTGCGGGGAAATATCCAATACACAATAAGTAATGATTGATTGATTGAATATTTAGCGTCATTTTTATGCCAGCGAGGCTAACAGACGATCAGTTAAGCTAACCACTGTTTCCTTTGATTAACAAGTACTCGAGCACACCCCGTCTCCGCAAGTAACTGATAACTTTCCCACTTGAGTCAGTGGTGAGAGACGAATGATAAGTAAATTGTTATAAAATGATATGTATATATTCATCCATATATTTTATCTATCATACATGATGAAATGCATCTGAAAAGATCCCAAATCGGAAAAACCATTCTCTGATTTCAATTATCTCACTTTATGATAAAAAATTACTATGGTTACACCGTTTATCCATGATCCAACGGGGTTTCTATGTTTGTACATGTACTTTATATAGCGTAAGAGTACTAATGAATCCTTAACTGGATCCTACTCATATAAAGCTATCAGCTCATGTATGTAAATTGTCCGTACAGTCCAGATGTCTTGCATGTAAAACAACTGTATACAAGTCATGGTTGATTCTAGTGAGTTGGTTGTTTCTACAGTCGTGTCCTTGGTTGGCATTGTAACAAGGCGCTCTGGTCGTAGTCTGGCCTGTAGATTTATTTTGGTTGTTCACAAACAATTATCTCCATATAATATATAGGTTTATCAATCAAGGACAAATCCATCATTTTATGCCAATCTAACGAACAAGTGTTAAGTTGGAAGTTTGTAATTCAAATCAGTTGGGGATTCAGATTCGTTCTTACAATCACTATCAAATTTATCTATTTAACCTGTGTAAATATGTATAAAAATATAATCAACCAAAAATCTTCATTTGAAATGTGAATCCCCAACTGACAGCTGGTTGGTACTTAGGGATGAAATTCTTATCTGGCAGCTGGTTGGTACTTGGGATTAATCCTCAACTGGCAGCTGGTTGGTACTTAAAGATGAAATCCTCAACTGACAGCGCTGGTTGGTACTTGGGGACGAAATCCTCAACTGGCAGCTGGTTGGTACTTAGGGACAAAATCCTCAACTGGCAGCTGGTTGGTACTTAGGGACAAAATCCTCAACTGGCAGCTGGTTGGTACTTAGGGACCAAATCCTCAACTGGCAGCTGGTTGGTACGTGGGACCAAATCCTCAACTGGCAGCTGGTTGGTACTTAGAGACAAAATCCTCAACTGGCAGCTGGTTGGTACGTGGGGACCAAATCCTCAACTGGCAGGTGGTTGGTACTTTGGGACCTAATCCTCAACTGGCAGCTAGTTGGTACCTGGGATTAAATCCCAAACTGGCAGCTGGTTGATACCTAGGGACGAAATCCTCAACTGGCAGCTGGTTGACACTTGGGGACCAAATCCTCAACTGGCAGCTGGTTAGTACTTTGGGATTAAATCCCAAACTGGCAGCTAGTTAGTACTTGGGATTAAATCCTCAACTGGCAGCTGGTTAGTACTTGGGATTAAATCCTCAACTGGCAGCTGGTTAGTACTTGAGATTAAATCCTCAACTGGCAGCTGGTTAGTACTTGGGATTAAATCCTCAACTGGCAGCTGGTTAGTACTTGAGATTAAATCCTCAACTGGCAGCTGGTTAGTACTTGAGATTAAATCCTCAACTGGCAGCTGGTTAGTACTTGAGATTAAATCCTCAACTGGCAGTTGATTAGTACTTGAGATTAAATCCTCAACTGGCAGCTAGTTAGTACTTGGGATTAAATCCTCAACTGGCAGCTGGTTAGTACTTGAGATTAAATCCTCAACTGGCAGCTAGTTAGTACTTGGGATTAAATCCTCAACTGGCAGTGTGTTGGTACTTGGGGACGAAATCCTCAACTGGCAGCTGGTTGGTACTTAGGGACAAAATCCTCAACTGGCAGCTGGTTGGTACTTAGGGACAAAATCCTCAACTGGCAGCTGGTTGGTACTTAGGGACCAAATCCTCAACTGGCAGCTGGTTGGTACGTGGGACCAAATCCTCAACTGGCAGCTGGTTGGTACTTAGAGACAAAATCCTCAACTGGCAGCTGGTTGGTACGTGGGGACCAAATCCTCAACTGGCAGGTGGTTGGTACTCAGTTAACCAAATCAATCTTTCCTGGGATCCTGAAGGTTAACCAGTACTCGAGCAAATTCATGTCCACAAGTAACTGCCAACTATCCCATTTTAATCAGCAGTCAGAGATGAATGACAATGAGATACAATGCCGTATATAAATCATCACCGATACAGGTCGGACAGGACTTCAAACTTACGAACCTTGGATACATAGTCAGATAGCTACCGACTGAGCTAACTGGACCACGCCATGTCAGTTAATATTGGTAGTGAATGTGTCAATATTAATCTTTATAAATACAATTTATCTACATCAATATTATTGAATATGTCATTTAAAATTTCTGATATTGTTTAAGTATAAATAGAAAGCACTTTTTATATGAGTTTTCTTTCAAAATAATGAAAGCATTTTTGGAGGCATCATCACTTTTTACTTTTTCTAAAGTTTATGACACAATTCTTCTTATAAAACTACTGTATAAATTTGGTTAAGACCAAATGAACAATGCACAAGCTAACGTCCATGCAAACAGAAAATTAAAGACTATTTCAAATCATTCTTCTGAATTAAAACTATCAAGTATTGGAAAGAAAAACTGTTAGGATTTTAAGGAAACATTTATTTTTCAAAGAAATAACTTTTGTAGACACAAAGAAGTTTGTTTGTTTTCTTTTTTTACTTAAAAAGGACTATAAATTTGGATAATATCACAAATAAAATAACTGTTAGTAAAAGTAAATTTCTTCATTTCTTTAAGTTTACAAAAGAAATATATACCATTCAAAATTACAACCTATCCCCTTCTTTTGATACCAAAATCACAAAAATCTGTTAGTTGGTCCAGGATGAGTTGTGTTTGCAAACTTTAGAAGAGGTCACAAGTGCCACCCAAAATTTAGACAAGTACACATGTACCCACAGTTCAATATCTCTGTTTATGTTTTTGTGTCAACAGATAACTCACTTGTGTTTGGACACAATAATAACAACTTATAAACATCAGTACATAAACATTCAATAGTTTTATTTTGATCAATACACATCTTTTGTGGCAACAGATTTCGTCACAATTGCCTTAAAAGTTGTCTGAATCACTGTGTACAGTTCATGATATGATGATGACATAAGTCTGTGATGCGATTTTAATCTCTTTCGAGGTTGAATTGTGTCTGATTCCATCTCCGCTGTCCGACACCATTTGTCAAGAGAAAAATCTGGAGAAATAAAAAGATGCAGCATTGTTATATTGATTTCATAACCAAGTGTAATTAAAACAAAATATAACAAGACAGTGGAGTATTGCAACCAATAAATAAGCTGCTACCAGTTTACAGGTAGGACTTTGTTAACATACACATAGTTTTGAAGAACTTTTGTCTGTAAATGATGACATAAGATTTGCAGTGCCATGAGAAATATGTGGTTATTGCCATAGAAACCACATTTTTTGTCTGCTGAAATTATGATTAAAGGATTTATATGATGTCCTTATTTCTCTCTATCCACATGCAAACTTTCACAAAAGTAGCTTGGATACTTTTTGTGTTATCACAGGATCCAAGTTGTATCTGTAATTTTACTTATTTTGTTGCCATAGCAACCCCAATCTTTATCTGACTAAAATATAAAATGACCTGCATTATTTCCTTATTGCCCTCTACCCACATGCTTAGTTTCACAAACCTAGCTTTGATACTTTTTTAGTAATATTTCCGGATGTAGAGTAAGCCTAACAGTCCACTCCAGTGAAACCAATAGGGTGCTAACAAGAGGTTCTTTGACCTTGACGCAATCCCTTTACAGGATCGAAGTGATTTGATTATTTGAATCAGAAAAATATAAGCATAATTATATACTTTGTCACTTCATTCCAAGAATTACATGCGAAAATATTGTACATGTATTTCTATCTTTATAATATATTTTTCGGTTTATCCAAATGTTGTGATTTCTGTTTTCAGCTGTGGCAGCCATCTTGGATTACAAAACGAAGAAGTTTATTAAGGACCACCAGATGGCAGTAAATTAAAGGAAATGATCAAGTCTATGATAAGGTTATGTGAAAGAATATTAGGGTTGCTTTATAACCATTGACCTCACCTGATTCGGGTACATTACTGCAGGCTGTAACATGTGAGATGCAGACACGCCCTATCTGAATGAGCAGGCTGGTCACATCTTCACACAGGGGTGGAAATGCCTGACACACACGCACCATATATGGCAATGTTTCGGAGAAAAACTCTACACGCTTTCTTTCTTCAAGAACTGAAAGAGTTTAATGTAAAATACATATCCAGCAGTCTATTATTGAACCTATGACCTCAGCTGTGAGAGGTTAGGAGTCTTGAAAAAGTGTTTTAGACCACACAACCAGTACCCAGTACCAAAGCATGCAACTTGTTTTGTCTACCATATTAATTTGTACATTAATCATTTCATCAAACACTCATTCTAACCTATATTCTGTTGTCAAATGAAAGATTTACCCATTAAGAAAACATGCAGTGATTAATACCATATATAAATACTATATTCTGCTGAGGGTGACATTATATTGTTAACCTGAAGGAACATCTTCATCTCATGTAATAGTAATTTTTCTAAACTTGGAAATATTACTGTTACCCTACTATAAAACAGATAATAATTTCATTTTATTATACCAAACAAAATATTAACATCTTTAATATGGTAAAATTATATTTTGATTTTAAATAAATAAATGACCAATATGTGTAGCTATATATGGAACAATATGAATGTGTTTGACAATATCAGTAAAAGTGGTACCAAGTTTGGCAAAGCTTGGTTTAAAGACGTTGATTGAGAAAGAAGGCATTGCCAACTTTGCAAATTCAAAAAATGTAAGGGATATAACTCTGTGAAGTAACTGGGGTGATCAGGTTGGTTATCTATCTTGACTTTATAGACAATTTGCCAATTAACATTCTGACCAAGACTGGATTAAATTTTCTGAAGTCAGTGAGGTCAAATTGATATTTCTTCAAATTTCAACCAATCCAAGGACCATAACTCCAGGGCTGGTAATCAAACAGGCATTATGGTACATAACACATATATGAAGTTTCACTGATATATGGAAAATAGTTTAAAAAAAACAGAAGTGATACATTATACAACAGCTCCATTTTTCTTCAAATGCCAAGCTAAAAACTATTATTTGTTGAGGCGATTTCTACATTGAAAGTATTGGTAAATTAGCAGTGTATCAAGTTTTGCAGTATCCCTTAAAGTATTTCACTGGAAACAATATCATATAGTCACGGAAAATCTGATCTTGATTCTTTTACAATATTTACAAAGAATTTGTATTGAGAAGAATGTGAAAAAACAACATAAAGAAGTCTCACCTCCGATCATGGCAAACATGACGTTTATACACAGCTTGGCAATACTCAATGACTTGGGTAAAGCATACTGGCAGCACAAATGGGATGTTAATTTGATTGCAAATATCTGAAAAAGATAAGTACAATTATGAACCCATCACCTGTTTCATAATCTTTATACGTACTGGTAAAAATGGAGTTATGATGAGATTTTTTTTAAAATGATATGTTAATTTAAAGATAAACTAGAATGACCTAGAGCTCCAAAAAGTCTGTAATAGTTTTAAATATTGAGTGTCACATGCTTACTGTATTATTTAAATAAAAACACACTTTAAACATCAATTTCCTAATGAATCTGTCAACCTTTTGGCATTAAAACACTTATTTAAAAAGTTGTATAGTTTTGCAATGACAGCTGTTACCAAGCTATATCAGCAATGACAGCTGTTACCAAGCTATATCAGCAATGCAGCTGTTACCAACTATATCAGTAATGACAGCTGTTACCAAGCTATATCAGCAATGACAGTTGTTACCAAGCTATATCAGCAATGACAGCTGTTACCAAGCTATATCAGCAATGACAGTTGTTACCAAGCTATATCAGCAATGACAGCTGTTACCAAGCTATATCATTTGACTAAGATGAAGAGGAGAAAAAATCATCCCTTGGTTGAGATTTTTCTATTCCACATTGATATTCATCAACTGTAGTAATCTCAACCTACTATAAATAAATGAGTCATATACTTCTACCACATGTATGTATCTTGTTTGTCTACCACATGTACATACCTATTTGTCTAACACATGTACGTACCTGTTTGTCTACCACATGTACAAACCTGTCTGTCTACCACATGTACATATCTGTTTGTCTACAACATGTACATACCTGTTTGTCTACCACATGTATGAACCTGTTTGTCTAGCACATGTACATACCTTGTTTGTCTACCACATGTACATACCTGTTTGTCTACCACATGTACATACATGTTTGTCAATATCATGTACATACCTGTTTGTCTACCACATGTATGAACCTGTTTGTCTACCATATGAACATACCTGTTTGTCTATCACATGTATGAACATTGTTTGTCTACGACATGTATGTACCTTGTTCGTCTACCACATGTACATACCTGTTTGTCTACCACATGTACATACCTGTTTGTCTACCACATGTATGAACCTGTTTGTCTACTACATGTACATACCTGTTTGTCTATGACATGTATGAACCTGTTTGTTTAAGACATGTATGAACCTGTTTGTCTACCATATGTACATACCTGTTTGTCTACCACATGTATGAACTTGTTTGTCTACTACATGTACGTACCAGGCCTTCTAAAATTCCAAAATGCAAATCGGTCCAGGTTTTTTACTACCGTAAGAATCGCACTTATTTAAAAAAAAATCACTTATATTGCCTTTACATGTATGCATACCCCACCCACCATGTCAGCAGCATCATGTATTTTCTGCGTTTATTTATTAATAAGGAACGATTTCAAGTTTATTTGTGTATTATTTATAACATACTTTACCACAATGTGTACATTTTAATGACTGACATTATGTTTCCGCGTTTCTGAATAATTTTCATTATATTAAAAATGATCGATCGAACCGGAAGTGATGCAAGTTCCGGAAGCTGCGTGAAATAATCACCGTGAAAACCAATGTTACGGTTCAACCACCAAAATAAATCATTCCGAACCTGTCCCAAATCAAAACAAAATCGGTCCGGGTTTTATCACTTTCATTAATTAATGTCATCAATTTTATAATTAAATTATTTTTTAAAAAAAAATGAAACAAACAAGTAACGCTGCACGTTTTATCAAATATTTTAATGACGCAAACAATATTCGGTCCGACCGTCCCCGCTTTGGTTAGCGGTATATCAAAGAAATTACAGACGCAAACACAGTCTTTTGATGAACCGACAGAACGCTATGGGTCGCTGATCACACATCGGAGGCGTGCTTCATAGCGATAGACTCTTCCGATAAACACCCCTAATACCGTCAATGGTTTGGTCGAAATTGACATCATTTCGCACAGCAGGTGACAAAAGAAACGGATTATTGGGTCAAATGATATTGCCGCAAGGCGTATTTCACAGGTCAGTATGGCATGATAAGAGCAATTTATGAGATTTTATACGACCGATAGAAAATATCTTGACCGATTTTTTATTGAATGTTGAAAATATTTGGACCGATTTTTTATTAAACTTTGAAACGAAAACCGGTTTTGAACTTCAGAAATCGGTCCAAAAACCGAAAAACCGGCAATTTTAGAAGGCCTGGTACGTACCTGTTTGTCTACCACATGTACATACCTGTTTGTCTACCACATATTGGAACCTGTTTGTCTACCACATGTACATACCTGTTTGTCTACCACATGTACTTACCTGTTTGTCTACAACATGTATGAACCTCTTTGTCTACCACATGTACATACCTGTTTGTCTACCACATGTATGAACATTGTTTGTCTATGACATGTACGTACCTATTTGTCTGCCACATGCTTATACCTGTTTGTCTACCACATGTATGAACCTGTTTGTCTTCCACATATACCTACCAGTTTGTCTACCACATGTACGTACCTGTTTGTCTACCACATGTATGTACCTGTTTGTCTACCACATGTACGTACCTGTTTGTCTACCACATGTATGAACCTGTTTGTCT
The DNA here is from genome assembly GCA_029582155.1 of Panopea generosa. NCBI lineage: Eukaryota > Metazoa > Mollusca > Bivalvia > Adapedonta > Hiatellidae > Panopea > Panopea generosa. Next base: position 24,417,006 of record CM055899.1, on the reverse strand, counting down.
ACCACATGTATGTTCCTTGTTTGTCTAGCACATGTACATACCTGTTTGTCTACCACATGTATGAACCTGTTTGTCTACCACATGTACATACCTGTTTGTCTACCACATGTATGAACCTGTTTGTCTACCACATGTACATACCTGTTTGTCTACCACATGTACGTACCTGTTTGTCTACCACATGTATGAACCTGTTTGTCTACCACATGTACCTACCTGTTTGTCTACCACATGTATGAACCTGTGTGTCTACCACATGTACGTAACTGTTTGTCTACCACAAGTTTGTACCTGTTTGTCTACCACATGTATGAACCAGTTTGTCTACCTCATGTACGTACCTGTTTGTCTACTACATGTAAGTACCTGTTTGTCTACTACAAGTACATAACTGTTTGTCTACCACATGTTTGTACCTGTTTGTCTACCACATGTACTTACCTGTTTGTCTACCACATGTACATACCTGTTTGTCTACCACATGTACGTACCTGTTTGTCTACCACATGTATGAACCTATTTATCTACCACAAGTATGAACCTCTTTGTCTACCACATGCACATACCTGTTTGTATTCCACATGTATGTATGAACCTATTTGTCTACCACATGTACATACCTGTTTGTCTACCACATGTATGTACCTGTTTATCTATCACATGTATGAACCTATTTGTCTACCACATGTACATACCTGTTTGTCTACCAAATGTACATACCTGTTTGTCTACCACATGTACATACCTGTTTGTCTATCTGTGGTTGACTCAGCATTTCTGGTATATAGTCCAGACAGATATGCATGGAGGGGATACCCGACACAGTGACAGGTAGTAACTCACTCGGATAACCCTGTAGACAAAGATAATATCTTCAGTAATTATTTCTCTACAGCTGGATAACAAGTTTACAAGTTTAACCCTTTACTCCATAGATGCGCGTTTTCCCGCACCAATCACAGAAGACCTTCGAAAACAGTGCAGGAAGAGTTTAGATTGCTCATGACGAGCAATCTCAACACTTCCTGCACTGTTTTCCACTCTGTCAGTTAATATAAACATAATTCACCCGTTGCTGATACATGGTGAATTAATGCTTTCAATTTGGAAGAGTCCAAGAAAATGCTTATGGAGCAAAGGGTTAAGTGAAAGTTTAACGAAAGTACCAAATGATAATATATAAGTTGCATGCTTTAAGTTTGTCCTAATTCATTTTAGCTTGATTACAAAGTAGGCTCGGAGTTTATATAAGTTGCTCTCAAGTCTGTTTCCTGGTAAAACCAGAGTTGTTTTTGAGAGGCCATGAGGTGGTTTGGCACTGAACACGCTACCGCTGGAGTGAGTGGTCAATATACTTATCAGCTTCATTATCACAACCCATTTTAGAACGCTTTTGCACATGATATTTAAAAAAGTATACATATACATGTATAATATTTAAAGGATAACATAGGTGAACCTATCATCAATGAAATGCTCAATATAAAACTCTTACATTTACAAGAACAGGCAACAGTCATTAGTTAATCATATGGTCACTTAAAATATATGTTATTAACAGTAGTGGGCACAAACAAGTACAGTATTTAAGCTTGAATATAAATGTAACAAGAAATGTCACTGGTAAGTGTGGCATGCCCCCCCTCCAAATGGACTGTGAAAATAACAATATAGGTTATCCATGAATATCAAGAGTAATGGACTGACGTTTCAGACTAGACATGCAATTTCATAGTTTTTCACATTAAAACCATCATCGAATACCCACGCATAATCCATTCTGATACTCTCCATTTATCACCCGTGGGATATTACACTAGCTTTGCATCGTTTCTACCAAGCCATAATGCAACCATATGATTAGTCCCTTTACGTTTTTATGAAGGGAACGTTATCAAATTGCAACGCTAGTTTCATGCAAATGCCGCTTTGATTATATGTTAACATTAGCTGTATTTGGTTCTCTTCTGTTCAAATAAAACACCGCAGAGCTAGCGTAATTTCCCACAGGTGATGGTTTTGATTGCCTATTTAGCGTCATTTTCATGCCATCGAGGGCTAATCAACGATCGGTAAACCTAACCAAGGTTTCCTGGGATTAACCAGTACTCGAGCACACCCCATCTCTGCAAATAACTGATAACTTTCCCACCTGAATCAGTGGTAAGAGACGAATGATAATGAGCCACGGGTGATGGACGGAGAGTATCGGAATTGACACCCGTGGGTATCCGACGATGCACTTAAACATAATGTTGACTGTTGTGTAACCTTAACCTTGACATCTAATGTAAAGGTCTAGGTGTATGTCTACAGGTAAATGCAGATGACACGTCATGACGTGCTGATCACTTGTTTCAAGCTGTTTCAAAATCCCTTCATCGTCATGTCATGTTGATCAATTGAAATATTGAGCCAGTGTTTCTGAAATCCATCCATACACTATAATAAAGTTACAGGACAGACTTGAAATCTCAAACAGACTCAAAGTGTTGTCATACAAACTCAAAGTGTGACCTTGACCTTTGAGGTATGGGTCTGGGTCTTACGTGTGACATGTCGTCATGTCATCTTGATCAATTGAGCCAAGTAAAAGACAGACCAGACACGCAATATCAAACAAATTGAAAGTGTGCATTGAGCTTTGAGTAAATGTTCTTGGTTTTACATGCGACACTTAATAATGTCATATTGATCAAATGAATCAAGTGTCTTTGAAATTTATCTGAAGATGACAAAGATACATACCGGACAAGAAATCTCAAACAGACTGAAAGTGTTGTCAAACAAAGTTAAATTGTGACCTTGACCTTTGAAGTAGGAATCTGGGTGTTAAGTGCGACACGTCATCATGTTATGTTGATTATAATGTAGTTATAAGTTTTTATAAAATCCATTTATGCATGACAAAGTTAAAGGCAAGACATGAAATCTCACACAGACTCGAAGTGTTGTCAAACAAACTCATAGTTTGACCTTGACCTCTGAGGTATGTATGTGGTTCTAAAGCGTGACACGTCATCATGTCATGCAGATGAATTGAGCCAAGTGTTTTTGAAATGTATCCATAGGTGACAAAGTTACAGAATGGACACGAAATCTCAATCAGACTGAAAGTGTCATCAAAGTTAAATTGTGACATTGACCTATCATGTTATGTTGATCATTTGTAGCAAGTATTAACATAATCCATCTATGTATGACAATGTTACAGGCTGGACATGAAATCTCACACAGACTCAAAGTGTTGTCAAACAAACTTAAAGTGTGACCTTGAACATTGAGGTATGGGTGTGGGTCTTATTTTTGACCTTCATCATATTATGTTGCTCATTTATGGTAAGTATTTATAAAATTCATTTATGCATGATAAAGTTACAGGCTGGACATGAAATCTCACAGACTCAAAGTTTTGTCATACAAACTCAAAGTGTGACTTTGACCTTTGAGGTACAGGTGTGGGTTTTACTTAAGACACGTCGTCATGTTATGTTGAAAATTTGTAGCAAGTATTAACAAAATCCATCTTGACAAAAATACAAGCTGGACACGAAATACCAGACAGAATGGAAGGACGGACACTGCGATTACTACATGTATATGCCACCCAAAAATTTTGGGGGGCATAAAAATCTCAGGGTGTCACTGCACTTGCTTTTAAAAAAAACAAGCTGGTCAACCTACCAGTTATTGTGCATTTTTATGTGGGTATATATTCCTGTTATGAAAAAAATACTACATGTAGGTGTAATTCTTTTTTCACCATGGAAATTTTAAACCTAATATTATATTGAACAAGGAACAAATTCAACTGAGTAGTGAGACCTATATGGTATGTTTCTTAAAAAGAATGGCTGTAACCGTGTTCATTGCAAGAGGTCAAAAATATTATATTTACGTTTAATAAGAATTGAATAAGAGTTGTGTTAGTCAATGCTTCTAAACATTCTTCTGATGTTTTCACTGATGGTAAAGATACATTTTCAAGAAATTACCACAATGTGAAAGTAAGTTATTTTGCTCAAACCCAATGATCCGTAACAATTACCTGATATGAGCAGCTTTTTAATGAGCACCTAGTGATTGTGATTATAGTTATAGGATAGCTCCATCATGTAGGTAGTGTAATATGCTGACAAACACAAGTAATTTCGCAAACGAAAAGCAAAATATAAATAACTTTATAGTAATGTTTGCATGTACTGGTTAACATTTATTAAATAACACTTTGACCAAAAAACCTCTTCCATGGGATTCCATCTTAAAATCCAAAATCTTTAGACCCCAGGACACTGCTGTCACACTGGTAGTATCGAACCCTGTATTCCAAAGACTACTTGTTATCATGCAAGATTTTTTTCGACACATACCAGATTATAATTGCCATCCAGTTTTATTTGTGGGAAAAGACCTCGGAATAAATCTTATTAGAACCGCGGTCCTTCTGCAAATATAATGGGCAAACTTTCTCACATACATATTTCAAGCTTGGCTCTTACCAAGGACCTCTGTTGCAAAAGATTCATAAGTGAATGTGAGATGGTGGTGCCTTCTTTGAGAAACGGCACATATCAGTTATAAATCAGAACAAGATGGGGAAAACAGCCATAAATCACTCATCGGTTTTTAATGTTTCAAGGGCCGTAACTCTGACATTAATAATCTGATTTGACCATTTCAATCACTTATTTAAGATATTATGGTTACATAACTACTATATAAGTTAAGTGAAGATCCAATGAAAATTGCTAGAGTGCACACAACAAAAACAAGAGGGCCAAGATGGCCCTATATTGCTCACCTGACTAACCTTGAGTCACCCAACTTAAGTAGATTATATAATACATGTACACACAAAATTCCATAAAAACGAGATGGGCAAGTAATTAGAATTTTGATTTGTTTTGAAGATGAAACAGATGCATAGAAGAGTTCAACTTGGTAGAGGTTCACACATTGTAAATGTCAGTAAAATTACATCGAAATCAGGTCAGTAGATTCTGACAAGAAGGCTTTTGAAGTTTTTACTATAGCTGCCTATATAGTAAACTAGCACCTCACTGTGGCGGTCATGTTTTAACAAATCACAAAGGCTCGAACAAACTTGGTGAAGGGTCACCTAAGGAACATTTCTGTGAAATTGTTTTAAAAATCCATCCAGTGGTTTCTGACAAGAAGATTTTTTAAGTTTTTACTAATTAAACTTGCCCCAACCTCCTGGCGGCCATGTTTTTGACGACTCAAGATGGCTTGAACAAACTTGGTAGAGGGTCACCCAAGGAACATTTCTAAAAAGCTAAAAGTTAACGGCGGATGACAGAAGACGGATGACAGACGACGGACACCAGGCGATCACAAAAGCTCACCAGTGAGCCTTTGGCTCAGGTGAGCTAAAAATCATGGATATACAATGGACAAAAGATGATTAGAACCAAGGTGAGCTAAAAATAAACTGTTTAAAGTGGTGACTTTATCATAACCTTTGGCCAGTAGAGCTAACAATGGACACTGGAACTCTTCTAAAAATACAAGCAAACTTTCATATTTTGTGATGGTGATATATATATAGCAAGAGTACCAGCCTCTTTCTCATTTAACCTTTTTTACAACTTTAACTACTTGTAATTCTTTTTTACAACTTTAACTATTTGTAATTCTTTTTTCATCAAATGTGTGGCCACTACTTTTAGGGTATCTGGTCAAAGTACTTGCTATGGCAAAAATTAGGCCCCGATAATTATGCACTCAGTTGGTGGCATTATTCAATTTATTTCAATTTCTTTTTCAACACCAATTTGATGTGCATCTGATGACAAATCTAGATAGATTTTAGTTCTACTATTTTGTGGGAATATTACTATTCCAGCGGTCTCAGCAGTTAGACATGCATTTCATCTATATATAGATAATAAGTTCATTAATTTTTCCACACGGCTAATAGGATGACCAAACAGGAAAACTTACTACAAGCGTTGCCACTTACTGTAATGAGCAGATAAGTAGAATTTTGCAGCTCTGATATAATATATAAAATTAGTGTAAAATTATTTCTCCTGAACGGACTGTCATAAAATATACACTGGTGTTCGCATTGGTAAAAATGAACAAAGCTTTTTTCAGTTCAGTACTTGTTATTTAATGTTGTTATTAATATTCAGTACTTGTTACCTTATGTTGTTATAAATATTCAGTTCTTGTTATATAATGTTGTTATTAACATAAAGTACATGTTATTTCATGTTGTCAAAATATCAAGTACTTGTTATTTAATGTTGTTATTAATACTATCAACATGTAAGAATTTTTTATTATTATTTAATGCTAGATACAACCATATCTGACCACTTCCATAACCTGTCAAGACGCCTGTATGATGTTATGGAACTTGTTGGAGCCTCAGAAGACATGCGGAGTCTCCACCAGACTACTGGGATTAATACAGAGATTACTCGTACAATAAGATATCATCTGGAACATATACCAGTGTCAGTGTTAATATTTGGGAGTTATTGTGAAGGAACAACCACACATGGCCTCAACTCAGATATAGATGTGTTATTCTGTATCGATGGTCATCCTGTGATAGAGAATATTCGTGATGCTTCTGTTTATCGTGAATCATACCTCATTGTCCATGACAATCACACACAACCAGGATACGTAAAGCTTCAGCGGGTTCATTATGGGGTACCACAGACTGTGTACACTATGGATATGAATAATGAGGTTGATTTTGACTGTGATAGGAGAATATGCTTGAAACATTTATCTGTCTGTAGTAAGAATAACTTTGTCAATGAGAGAAATGGACCGGCTGATACAGTTTTATCACAAATAATACCAATGGATTGCGTTTACGCACTCAGATGTGCAACAGTGCCAGACTATGCAAGTGAATGGACCAGTAGACAATGATCATACAATTGGCCATCAGTGCAGATAATTGATCAAATGAAATCATCAGGATGTTTTGTTGTAGGAGTAGGACATCCGGACAGTGACGAGTAAGAAATAGAATGGAGGCTCTCATTCTCTTTACAGGAAAGACAACTCATGTTTTCTCTAAATCCTGTACAACACAAGTGTTACATTCTCCTTAAAATGATCTAAGTTAAACATGAAACATAGAAACAGTCTTGGGAAAATCAATTAGCTCATACCATTGTAAAACATGTCACTTCAATGTGATTGAAAACACAAGGCCAAATATATGGAGACCTGAGAACTTATTTTCATGTGTGTGTTTGTGTTTAATCGTATTGCGTAACTATGTAATGAGTGGAAACTGTCCAAATTATTTTATTAAAGACGAAAACATGCTTGACCGAGATGTTCATAGAAGAGTGAAGCCGCGTCTGACAGAAATATTAACACAATTCGCATCTGCAGGATCTGTGCTGTTGTTAACATACAATGTGATCAGATAGGAGACATTATGACGAGATCTGCTGACTTTGACAGAATATCCAGGAATATTGTGATTCACAGGAGGAATCTTGAGTTGCTCACACATAAACAACAAACAGGTTATTGAGAAACAAAGACTTGATATGTCGCTGGCTGTCAACATATGTACGTAAATTAGCATCTTGCATGTACTGTACTGACCATGATGATCACCAAGCAAGGGAGGTAATTGGTCATATCATTCCATTTTTACATTCCAGGTTAGCGCAACAGCTTGGTTCTCTGGCATGCAGTGATGGTGTCCTTGGCACTCCTTTGATGTTATTGATTGATTGATTGATTGATTGAATATTTAGTGTCATTTTAATGCCATCAAGGGCTAACAGACGATCAGTTAACCTAACCAGTACAGATTAACCAGTACTCGAGCACACCCCATCTCCGCAAGTAACTGATAACTTTCCAACTTGAATCAGCAGTAAGAGACGAATAATAATGAGACACAGTGTCGTATATCAATCATCACGGAGACTGTTGTCAGGCGGGGATTCGAACTCATGACCCCTGGATTGATAGTCAGACGCGTAACCGACTGAACTAATCGGGCCCGGCTCTCATGTGTTATACGCGAGCATTTACCATTTCCGGGAAGGTAGTTCGTCTGACGTGACATCAACAAGACTTGTGTATGAGTCTTGTGTTGTACAAGATGGGACAGTATGACAGATGTGTGGATCTACTGGATCAGATAAATGCGGACTTACAACCGGACGTACAAACACAATGCTGTATTTAAAATGATAAATTTGGAGAAACAATAAAGAACATTCCATGCAAATATATGTTACCATCAGTTTCAAGTACAGCATCCTGTGTAATGTTCCTCCCATCAGACATTACAATAGCCCCACCCCCTCTCCAGTACGAGATGTACAGATCAGTGGATACACCCCCCGGGATCACGTGATGAGGAGGAACAATTGTATGATTGTACTGTTGTAGACAGAAGAGTTTACCCCCACCTACTGAAGTACCTCGTCTACTCAGAGGCAAACAAACTCATGCATAAGCGATTAGCCATATCTAACTTGAGATGTGTGCTAGAGAATGACCGTAACCTTGGACACAGGGAAACAGGATATAATCTATTAGGATGGATGTATGTGCAAGAAAATCGTATTCCAGAAGGCGTTCAGTGTTTTCTGGAGTCGTGGAGGATAAAGCCAGATCATAACGCCGAAGTGTGATGGATAGTCTAATGAGAGTATGACTTGAGGTTATCTTTGTTACGGAAAATAAAACTTATCTTTTAACATAAAAGAGCATGATATACAGACCGTAATCCATTCAAGTACACCAAAAATGCATTTTAAATGCATTTGTTTTGTGTGTCAAACGCGTTTGTTTTGCGATTTAAATGCATTTTGGTTTCGTTGATGGTTGGCATTTTTTTATGATAAACATTAAAGAAAATATAAAACGATATTTAATGCATTTTAGCCTGTGTTTGCCTTCAAATCGTTTACAGTGTATCGTTTACTATTCATTGTTTACACGGCGTGTTCACCAATCTCATCATCTTTGGTAGCCGATTGTAACACCGCAGTAGAATAAATAGTAAGAACTATATATTCAACGAAATCGCCGGGTTTTATATGATAGTATATTAATAAATTAAAATAATATTGATTAAAACTTTTCTGAAATATTGCTAACTACGCCACTCTATTTTATACTATATAGTTCTACCATATAGTTGATGATTTGTAGCGTGACAGCAGATTATTATGTTACATAAAACTAGATCATTGAAATTTAATACACACGGTAAGCGCGTCATGTCAATTTCATCAGATAAACACGTTACGATCACGTTATCATTAGATAGCCAAACAATACCAGACTGGTTTACACTAAAGTTAACATTACGGTATCAAAAAAGTATACAGTAAATAATGTGAACCAGTCCGTGTTTTTATATCTGGAGTGGTTTATTACTTGCTATTATGCAAGAAACAGAGTATAGACGCCTCAGCAAGTATTTATCTTATATACAGGAATAATGCATTATTTACAAGTTTTTTCCAATTATAATTCCAGTTATGAATTTCGATAGATTGTCATGTAAAACAATTATAACAGTTCATTAAACAAAAGAATTCAAATAATCCGCAAAGATCAATATATTTACAAATAAACATGCCATAATTTATGTAGCAAATGCACACACTTTATGTCTATAAGACACAATTTATTACTGACCTCATGCCAATGTGCAACGTCATCACTCTAACAGTTTCTTGAGTCATTTTACATCGCTTTCTATTTCACTAAGGTAACTGCATAGGGGTGGGGGTATTTTCATAAAAAAATATGCCTTTAAGGGTAAAAGTTTTATGTGTTGTGGCAGGGCTTCTAAAATCGCTGGTATTTTCAATTTAGACTTTTTTTTTCTTGAAGTTTTATAAATTGTCTGTTCAGATATTTCCTACAAATCGTATAAAAACATAAAATAACATTTGATCCATAGCCCAATTATTTGTCATTAGGTGTGTGAAATGGGGTCAAATTAGGCTAAACCATTACAGATAGCAGGGAAGCTATCGGAAGAGTCAATCGTAGTATTAATAGCACACTTCTTTTATGTGATCAGTGAGCCATATCGGATCGAAATGTGTTAGATCAGTAATTTCTTTGATCCACATGCCATGTTATGGGAAATACCCCCCCACCCCACAAAAGTGCATTGGTGCATACTCACTGTGAACAAAATATATAAAGCATTTGAAATTAAAATAAAATTTACATAAAAGTTTATTATCTTTGACTTAACTTGAATCCATTATTTTTATATATTTCCTACGAAATCTGACAAGTGTTTAAATTTTTGAAAATAAATGACATAAACATATCTGAAACTTTCAAGGACTTTTATGTACATTACACTGAAGGAATTCCTTTGATATCCTTCCATCAAAAATTTCCAAGATACCCACTTAGAGAATGAAATGTTTGTTTCACTGGTGACGTCATCGGACATTGGCACAAGGTGATAATGAAAGGGACAGCATGTTCATTCTGTACATAAATTTAGGTATGTGTAGTTATAAACAACTTTCTATCAGTTTAATAGTATCTTTTTAACAATTGACTATATTGAAATTAAACATTTTAGGAGATAACCAGTTACAAACAAACACCAACCCTTTACGTGTGTTTTTTTTATTTTTTATATATATGAAATATTTTTATATACAATTCTGGAAAAGCCCTAAGTGGAAAAGTTTTGGTGTAACGAACAGATTTTCTAAAATAGCGTGAAAACTTTTCCTTATTTGTCAATCATATAACAGAACAGCAACATAAATTGGTGTTCAGAAAATTAGATTAGTTAATTGGGGGAGTTGTGTAAGCAGGCCATGCATCACCTGATTGTTTTATCACACTTTTACAAGCAAAGAAATGATGCACGAGGCAATGTTTTTCATGGATAATTCAGAATTAAAACATATAGCAAAGAAATTAAATTAAAGTTACAGGTGTGGCAATTTAAAGACTTTAAATGGCAAAGAGAGCAATCATTTCATTTAAATATTTATTTCATTGTCAATATAACTACGATAATATTAGAGGATATCCGAATCTTTAACCTTTGTTGCGTTTAACTTTTGCATTATCGTTTTGTAGTGTTTGTGGATTGTTCGTCCTGTCGCATCTGCGTATTGTTTAGTTTATCGTTTCGTTTGCATTTTGTGTCCTTTTGTATAACGTTTAAAATGCGTTTGATATTTGTTTCATTTGCATTCATTTGGTGTACTAGAACGGATTACGGTCTGTAACCCAAATACTATGTTTTAATAGATACTGTGAAAAATTTGGATATACATTGTTGGGCTGGATTATGTGTTCCATCAAATGTTTCTGGGAATCATTGAGTAGCCATGTTACAGGAATGTGATGGACAATACAATGACTTAATGTGACATCATAAATGATGCTGTAAAATGCAAGACTGAGGCGGTTATAAATTAATTGCTAGATTATCTTTGCCACTCTCCCCCTAATTTTCATGCCACCCTGACCCTTTCTTTTTGAAAAAAAAAAAATTCTACCCCCACTTCCCCGTTTTTTAGAAAAATTTGGATGAGAATCTAGCAATTACTTTATAATGCATGACAAAGTTACAGGCTTGACACCAAATCTAAAACACTCAAAGTGTTGTCAAACCAACTCAGAGTGTGACTTTGACCTTTGAGGTATGCATGTGGGTCTTACGCGTGACATGTCGTCATGTCAAACTGATGAATTGAGCAAAGTATTTCTGAAATTTATCCATAGGTGACAAAGTTACAGACTAGACACGAAATCTCAATCAGACTGAAAGTGTCATCAAACAAAGTTAAATTGTGACCTTGACCTATAAACTTGGAGTCTAGGTGTAACGTGCTACATGTCGTCATGTTATGTTGATCATTTGTAACAAGTATTAACAAAATCCAACTATGCATGACAACATTACAGGCCGGACATGAAATCTCACACAGACTCAGTGTTGTCAAAAAAACTTAGTTGACCTTTGAAGTACGGGTGTGGCTCTTACTCGTGACATGTTATGTTGATCATTTGTAGCAAGTATTTATAAAATCATTTTAAGCATGACAAAGTTACAGGCCGGACACAAAATGTCACACAGACTCAAAACTGTTGTCAAACAAACTCGAGTGTGACATTGACCTTTGAGGTACAGGTGTGGGTATTACTCGCGACAAGTTGTCAAATATTAACAAAATCCTTCTATGCATGACAAAGTTACAGGCCGGACACAAAATACCAGACAGAAGGACAGTTGGACAGATGGACATACGGACACTGCGATTACTACATGCCACCCAAAAAAAACTTAATTGACAGTGCAGGAGTGCAATAAACCCACAACATATTTCTTATAGTAACTTAGAGTAATATCATTTCCAAATGTTCACTTGGCATTTTCCATATAATTCGTCTCTCAGACGTAAAATACTGAAGTGCTTTCTGACTTGCCCGAATATATAAATGACATTGATTTGTCATGGTGAAATGATGTTAATTTGAGATGTTACGTCACATGATGACTGACGGAAACTAATATGTCTGATTTATTCTTGTTTCTTAGCGGTGCCGGGCCCAATTAGCTCAGTCGGTTACGCGTCTGACTATCAATCCAGGGGTCGTGAGTTCGAATCCCCCGCCTGGCAACAGTCTCTGTGATGATTGATATACGACATTGTGTTTCATTATCATTCGTCTCTCACCACTGATTCAAGTGGGAAAGTTATCAGTAACTTGTGGAGATGGGGTGTGCTCGAGTACTGGTTAATTCCAGGAAACAGTCGTTAGATAATCTGATCGTCTGTTATCCCTCGATGGCATAAAAATGACGCTAAATATTCAATCAATCAATCAATCAAATTCCTAGAGGTGATACATGTATGTTTAATAAATTGTAAATGTACCACTTTACTGACTGATGCGATAAAAAGAATCTTATATTCATATACATTTATTATTGAATTTATTGAACTTGTTGGTAAAAATGAAATATATATATTTTTGCAAACTCATTTCATGAACTCAATACTAAATAAACAGAACACTCATGTATTTATCAGTATAAGCATGGCAATAAGGTAACATTCTAAGTGATAAGGGAATACCTACCTGAAAGTGTAGCAGCTTTGCAAGGTTTGGATCAGAGATAAATGTTTGATGTATATATGAACAAATGACAGACTGGATCTCCCGTAAATTGTTTAATAGTCCACAGGGCTCCTATAAAAATAACCATGATTATATTAAATTGGAATAAACTCATGGAACTAAAAGCAAAATTTCAAAACTGCTTTAAGGAAAACTTTAACGAGAAATAATCTATAAAAGATCTTATGTAGAAAAGAGTTTTCCAATATCATCACCTCAATACATTATGTTTTGTATTCTATGATGTTTAACGTCGCATCAAACAATCTTTCAGTTTCATGATGTTGTTTGCTTGTTTTACAACTGCTGTTTCATTAAGCCGCAAACACATAGTACAATACCCCACCCAGTCATATACCGACACCAGGCTTTTTTTTGTGCGAGTGCCAAAGAACGAGGCATTAAGTATAATTTTTCATGATTTTGGTATAACTGCTTGTATTGAACAGACAATGGTTTCACAAGTACTTTGTAAAAAACAGTTTAATATTGCTCTACCTAATGTATGTTAAATAATTATACATGTATCATCCTTTGTAATATTTTATACTGTTTTTGCATTCTTTGTATTTTTTTCCTCAGTCGCCCATGGCCGAATGATCTAAAATGCTGTCTAAAGATCACTTACAATTTAACCTCATCTCAATCAATGGGGTCTTGGGTTCAAGTACAGTTAGATCCAAACACACGATATGAGAAAGTTTGAGAGTTAAACGACTGTTGTTATACTCAAGATTTATGTAGGGCCTTCACTTACCAACAAACTTATATAACCTGTATGTGCTGATAACTTGTATGTGTGTGATCCTAAGGTTTTTAGTCCCTCCGCCAAGAAGTCCCCGGGATGGTATTATAGAGTGTGGATTGTTTGCTGAAAACTTTGTAAACCCCATTCTGTATATAGTATTTCCTGATTTTTCTGCTTCACTGGCCAAGCAGCATTCCTAAATCCCATTCCATATACAATTACCTGCTTTTTCCACTTCACTGGCCATGCAGTATTCCTACATCCCATTCCATATACAATTACCTGTTTTTCTGCTTCACTAGCCAAGCAGCATTCCTAAATCCCATTTAATATACCAGTACCTGTTTTTCCACTTCACTGGCCATGCAGTATTCCTACATCCCATTTAATATAACTGTACCTGTTTTTCTGCTTCACTAGCCAAGCAGCATTCCTAAATCCCATTTAATATACCAGTACCTGTTTTTCCACTTCGCTGGCCATGCAGTATTCCTAAATCCCATTTAATATACCAGTACCTGTTTTTCTGCTTCACTAGCCAAGCAGCATTCCTAAATCCCATTTAATATACCAGTACCTGTTTTTTCCACTTCACTGGCCAAGAGTATTCCTAAACCCCATTTCATATACAATTACCTGTTTTTCTGCTTCACTGGCCAAGAGTATTCCTAAACCCCATTTCATATACATCACCTGTTTTTCCACTTCACTGGCCATGCAGTATTCCTAAATCCGATTTAATATACCTGTACCTGTTTTTCCACTTCACTGGCCATGCAGTATTCCTAAATCCATTTAATATATCTGTACCTGTTTTTTCCACTTCACTGGCCAAGAGTATTCCTTAACCTCATTTCATATACAATTACCTGTTTTTCCACTTCACTGGCCAAGAGTATTCCTAAACCCCATTTCATATACAATCACCTGTTTTTCCACTTCACTGGCCAAGAGTATTCCTAAACCCCATTTCATATACAATCACCTGTTTTTCCACTTCACTGGCCAAGAGTATTCCTAAACCCCATTTCATATACAATCACCTGTTTTTCCACTTCACTGGCCAAGAGTATTCCTAAACCCCATTTCATATACAATCACCTGTTTTTCCACTTCACTGGCCAAGAGTATTCCTAAACCCCATTTCATATACAATTAGCCGTTTTTCTGCTTCACTAGCAAAGCAGTACTCTTAAATCCCAGTCCATATACAACTACCTGTTTTTCCACTGTACTGGCTATGCAGTATTCATAAACCCCATTAAATAAATCTGTATCTGTTTTTCCTCTTTACTGGCCAAGAGTATTCCTTAATCCCATTCTGTATACAATTACCTGTTTTTCTGCTTCACTGGCCAAGCAGTATCCCAAACCCCATATACTCATACCTGTTTTTCTACTTTGCCGGCCATGCAGTATTCCCAACCCCCATATACTAGTACCTGTTTTTCCGCTTCGCTGGCCATGCAGTATTCCAGAAGAATCTGTATAATGGCACTCTCCTGTGCTGCCAGTAAGGCACCTTTCAGTTCTTGTCTGTCCTGGTCTGTCTGGTTGTTACCATCTAGCACAGGGTTTGACTGAATATGGGTCTCCATATACACACGGCATGCCAGAGTGTAGGCAGATAATATACGTAGGAGGATCTCCAAAATAGGTGCACATCTAACAAAGAAACTTATTCTTCAGTTTTATATATAGATACATTACAAGAAGTCAAATATCATGACAAATTTTACAAGTGGATATTTATCATTATGAAGTATACGTTTGATTAGAAAGGCTATTGTGGTAGACTTGACATTGAAAGAAATATTAAGAGAGAAGCTGAAATGAACAATGATATTATGGTGGTTGTACAAAGAACTAACTGACGAGAATGCATCTACAACATAACCCTATGTTCCAGACACAGAATGACTACATGTAGTTCGTGCTGTTCCAATGCACCTGCTTTCATTATTTTTTAATGAAATTATTAAAGATTGTTGTTTGGAAAAAATTAATGATTTTATTAAAATATTGGCAATCAGCATTTAAAGAGGCATCTATTATCAAAAAAATCATAGAAAATATCATTTCTAATATATGGGCATAGACATTTATAAGAATAGGGGTGTGAAATAGAATTATTATGACACTATCAAGTGGATGAATTTTTCAAATAGTATTTCAGTTATTTAGCGGCAGTCAAGTCTCTATATCATCATTTCTCAAATGCACAATACTGTTAACCAGTACTACACACATTTCCATGTGTCTGCAAGTCACATTTCCCCCATACCCAGAAATGGGAGGCTCATGGCTGAAAAAGGGTTCATGACCAATCATTACAGAGACTGTAGTCAGTCAACAATTCAAACTGACAACCTGGAGATTGATAGACACATTACTGTCAGAGTGATCTAGCCTGGTCAGATATACATGTAACCTGTCATGTGTTGAAAATGGCTATAAACCCATCCCACTCATTCAATTTAAAATAAACATACCTAAAGACACGTTCATCACATCTCAAAATAAACATACCTAAAGACACGTTCATCACATCTCAAAATAAACATACCTGAAGACACGTTCATCACATCTCAAAATAAACATACCTAAAGACACGTTCATCACATCTCAAAATAAACATACCTAAAGACACATTCATCACATCTCAAAATAAACATACAGACCCTAAACCGCTCAAGTACCCCATAATTGCACTCCGTTTGCGCTCAGTTTGCACTCCGTTCGCGCTCCGTTCGCGCTCCGTTTGCGTGCACTCGATTAAACGCGGTTAATTTAATGCACTCACAAACGCAAGTATTCGCTCACGAGCGCTGTATAGCTAAGTGCTGTATTTAATACTCCTCTTAGCGTTCGCTTCGTTCAGCGTTCACTCAACGTTCAGTTCGCTCAGTTCGGTTTCCGGCCCATAGCCAATCGCAACATCTCAACTCTTTAAACTGATTCTATATTGACTTTTTAATTTAATCTGTTCCAATGGAGCAATTAAATGTATCCATGGGATTTTAGTCAAGGTAAATTAATTCATAATCCGATTGTTTGTCTACAGATTATGTCACCCGCTGGGCGATAGGTTGAACAAGTATCGATAGTAGGCATGTTAAACGGAAGTGTCTATGTTTTGATATGTGATCAGTGGTCTTGGTGATCAAAGAATATCGCACGTTATACCGGCTTCTGTTATCCAGACACCGACGTTTGTTTGCGTCAGTATCTTCTTTGATATACCGTAAGCTGTTTGTTACAGGAAATCAATAAAGTTTGTCCACAAAATTTACATATACATCATCAACATAAACTAAATAAATTGTTATTTAAAATTAAATTTAATTAATAATTCCATACTGTTAATACCTCATTGGCCTTATGATAATCCATAAATCTGCTCAGTGTAAGCAGTGACTTAACAACATGTGGATATATCACTGGTTTTGTTAATGTTCAAACTAAAATAAGCTTTATAATCAATAATATGCATTGCATGGGTGATGAAAAATTTATTATAATCTGTGCGATGCAATTCGACATTATAATCAATGATTTTTGAAAAATAATAATCTTGTAGTGTTTTTTCTCGATTTGGGTCCAAATGTGGCTTCACTAAACTTAAAAAAAGATATTCTGATATTTTAAGTTTTTTATAATTATTTTCGTTATCATTATGTATATAAATATACTTGCAATAAACTTTTTTCAGTGGGTTTCTCAAATTATTCTTTTACTGATAGTATGCTTTATGTTAATATATTATTTAAAATGACAAACTATATTTAACTTGTTTGAAACTACACCCACTGTGCTATACCACTAATTATATGACACGCAGCAACACACCCGTGGTGTTAATTACGTTATGTCACATGCCAGTGAGAGCCGTGTCAATTAGGTTATATGCTAAAGCGGTGACTTATCGGTCTATTGACCACGGAAGATGTGTATGATTTCATTTTGATTGTAATTCGTGCCAGATGGATGAATTTTAAATGAGCCAACATTATGTGATTGAAAAGAAAAAAATAAGAAAGAAAAACTGCCAGCCAATTAACAACAAATATAACAATTATTTAAGATATTGTTTATTCGAAGTTTCAGAACGCTTTAGTATGTAAATATCATGATGTTAATATCATTAAATTAACGAACCGAAAACCCCACGCCAGCTCTGAGTGAATGGTAGAAAGTGTGACACACGTATAAAGGGATGTGTATTCAGGGCTGTCATTTTACCACAGCTGCCATAGCGATTTCGTATAAAAACAGATCAGAATTGTTAATTTACAAAATAAAACAATCCTACAATTTTAAAACTAATAAAAATTAAAGACATGTGTTTAAATAATTCCTTGTAAAAATGTAGTATTTTATTTGTATTATTTTTTACTTTCATTATTTGTTTTATTTTTTTTGAAATATTATTATCATTGGAGCTATTATTATAATATACATATTGACTTATTGATTTGTTTACAGCTTTTATATTGGATACGTGCGTATGTGCATCTGGTCAGTCGTTCACAATTAATATAAATTACTATAATGAAGGCAGAGTTGCATGGCAACCATCAAAACAGATATGCATGATGAGAACCACATGTGTGTCAATAAATAGTTTATTGGTGATTTATCGGTCCATTGATCACAACGAACCCTGCCGGTGTGTAATTTTCATTTTGATTATAATTTGTGCAAGATGAATGAATCTTTATTTAACCCGCGGCATGTGATTGGATAAGAAATATATAGTCAAAATCAATACTTAAATATGCAGATTTTTTATAATTTTATTATTATCATCATTATTATTAATATCTATTGTATATTTTATTATTATTTATTACTATTATTACTAATATTATTGTTATTATTGCTATATTACTTTATTATTATATTATTATATTATCATATTATTATTATCTGAGTATTTTTTCTTCTTTATTATTATTATTATTATTATTATTATTATTATTATTATTATTGTTGTCATTTCTTACTTGTTGCCCCTTTCACAACTTTTATAGTGGCTTAATTGTAACGTGCTTACATGCACGTGATCAGGCGTATCGATTTTGTAGGAAAGCGGGAAAACAATATATTTACTTTTTTATAGGCAGTGAATACATATTCTTTTTTGTTTATTTAAACCTTCCTCATGATCAAAAGCTGTTCTTTAGTCAATATAAAATCACAACCTCAAAAAGGTCACCTAGAAATTTACGTTTGCTAGTTTTTATTTCCTATGTCTAATGTGTTATTTCGGTCTGTCTTGTTAATTTGGCATACATACATTTATTTTACATTAATTTAATTTAGCTTGATTGTCAAGTAAGCTCGGAGCTTATGCATATCTTTCTCCAGTGCATTCCCTTATTAGATCTGGTACTGAATTGTGTTTCGAGAGGTCGGGTAAAGCCTGGGTCAAACTCGCGACCTCTGCCGTCTGAAGCCAGCACCCTATCCGCTGTACTACTGACCCATTTTATATTTTAGAATACAATTAATTTATTATTATTTTTTTAATGAGATGTGCACGAGTATAATGTTTCCACTTTAATTGCAATATAACAGTTTACGTAGATTTGTTTATAACTAAGCACAAACTCAGTGTAACTATGTTTGGGGAAAATATAAAACTAAAGTCCAAATTAAATTGAAAATTGGTAATTTTTATTTTGCCGAAATACCCAAACAAATAGAATCATAATCATATACTTTTACGCATATCTATGTTTTGTTTGATTCACGCATGCTTTGATATTTTTGTATCTGGAGCAGTATACGCTTAAATCGGAATAAAGTACATGTTTTGTATGTTCTATAACTAATTTATATCGAAATAACACGGCAAATTAGCCTTGAAACCGTAGATAACCAATGATGTGTCGTCTATTGTATAATAGGTGTTTTAAACATTATTGTATTGATCAGCTAAATATTGATATTTATGTTATAATTGATAAATTGTTGACCAAAATAAGTTTTATCATGCGTTTTACAGTAAAACATTTATATTAACTACATGGTTTATATTCATTTGAAAGAAAATTTATTTTTATCTCGATTTTAAGTATCGACTTCACGATCAAATAATAAAAAAAGAGTATATCCGAATGAATGAGTGCACTCAGTAGCGCACGAAAAGTTCTGTTATCAGTTTTCTTACTGTGTCTAGCGTATACAGCGCTTCTGAGTGCACTCAGCGTATCTGAGTGCATTCAGCGTGTCTGAGTGCACTCAGTCTATTTCATGCGTTCAGGAGTGCGTTTATTATTCAAAATCCAGCGTTTGCTTACGGTCCATGTCCGCTCCGTCTGCGCTCAATCTGCGCTCCGTCTGCGCTACGCTCGCGCTCCGCTTACGCTCTGAGTGCACTCCGTTTGCGTGCAATTGGGGTACTTGAGCGGTTTAGGGTCTGTACCTAAAGACACGTTCATCGCATCTCAAAATAAACATACCTAAAGACACGTTCATCACATCTCAAAATAACGAGCGGATCTACAGTAACATCCGTCTCCGTGTACACAGAAAACTTAAACTCCTTCTTCTTCTGCGGTCTCAGGGCATTCACTGTGGCCAATCTGAGGCTGTCAAAAATATCAATATATTATACACTGTATCATGGTTACTGAATCATCAAATGAAATGATACCAATAAACAATGTCATCTATAAAATATCACTCCTAAGATTTCCAGACATTTTGCCTACATGTGTATTTTTCAGTATTTTTTTCATTTTTCACATATATGGCCCGCATGTGTATAGTTTCAAGCTGTCGGTTTTGTATAAAAACCTTGTTGAAATATCACATTCCAACACTAAAAAACATTAACAATTTAATCATTTTCCTCCATTCATACATGTCTATATATTTATGTCAGTCTATACATATGATGAGCAGTTAAAAATATTTCGTAAAAGAGTGAATTCTTTATTGAAGATATATATATTAAAGTACATTAATTCATCATTAGGAATGTAATATACTAATTTAATACCTCCGCGGTGTCAGAAAGTGTAGTTTAAACCAGACTTGTTTCACAAGATCCACAACTTTCCGTGGTATTTTGGGGGATAATACCATTGGCAGACAATTGACAACTTCATCACTAAAGGGCAATAACTCCTCCACAGGAAGTAACAACATGCGTTGTAACGTCACCAACATGTCCGTCGGACAATCAGGCAGGGTGTGCAAAGCTGAAATTAAATGAACATAATCATAACTATTGATTATTGAATGGCTAAGAATATCAGGAATGGAATGGAAGAAGGTGGCAATATCAATTGTTGTTGATTACCCAGAAAAGTGACAGAGTAGTTAGCCTGATATGTTTAAATACATGTAGCTACATGTATGAAATAAATATGGAAAAACGGCTCAAGGACGATCGCTAAAGTTTTTCATGCGCTCCAGTTCTGCGCACAAAGGGAAGCAACTTTGTCGAGATCAGCCAATGTCACTACATATTACTGTACTACAACTGACCCTATTTCGGACGACAAGCTCATTACTGATACGCCTGAAATTGGTCTCTTATATTATGTTCAATGTATGAAATATGCATACTGGTTTAAAAAAATTGTTTACAGCAAATTAACCTAAATGTAAAATATAACAGAAACCTTAATATTCATACAAATATGCTCATTCAGTATAAATTAAAGCGTTAATTTTGCAACTGCTGTTTATTTAATGATGGCATATTTTGGAAGCTATTTTTTCTCAAATTATGTGGTAACATGTATTTTTCATATTGATTGTCATTAAAATAGGTATCAGAGAGTATTTTGTGAGGTTTTAAGGAAATTTCATCCAAACACGGTATCAAAATATTAAAAAATACGCTATATTTTTATTACAAACTTGAAAAAAAATTGACCTCTGCCGAAATGATTTTGTTTTTAAAAACCCTAAACAGTTAAATTCAAAGCTTATAATTACTATTTCCGTGACAAAAATTATTATATGCATACATCTGCATTATTTTTTATAAAATACTAGATATAAACAATTTTTAACATTGTTTTTGCATTGCTTGTTAAATATACATTTGTTCCCCAACTTTCAAGGACTGGTATGTTTATGAGGAGGTAATACCAAAAAATCTGTACGGTAACATGTGTTTTTTATTTCTGATATTGCATGAATATACTTTAAACATGAATACTGAAATGTTTCATAAAATTCTATCTATAGGAAAAATGACAAAAACTAGAGCTATCACTGAAGGTAATGAATACCCCCGAACGCCGCCATGACAGAAAATGGTTTACCATTGTATGAAGTTTTATTAAATTATATCCAACAGTTTAAAAGTTATGCTCCAGACAAAAGGACAAAAGTTTGACAAGAAACAATTTTTTTATCAAAGGGCAAAAACTCTGTAATTACCAAGAATAGAGTTATGTTTCTTGTACACTGCACTTCCTCTCATTATATTCTACCATTGTATGAAGTTTGATGAAATTCCATCCAGTACTTTAAAAGTAATGCTCCAGACAAGGGAAATATATCAAAGGGCAATAACTCTGTAATTAGCAAGAATAGAGTTATGTTCCTTGTACATTGCACTTCCTTTCATTATATTCTACCATTGTATGAAGTTTGATGAAATTCCATCCAGTACTTTAAAAGTAATGCTCCGGACAAGGGAAATATATCAAAGGGCAATAACTCTGTAATTAGCAAGAATAGAGTTATGTTTCTTGTACACTGCACTTCCTCTCATTATATTCTACCATTGTATGAAGCTTGATGAAATTCCATCCAGTACTTTTCAAGTTATGCTCCGGACAAGAAAAAATATCAAAGGGCAATAACTCTGTAATTAGCAAGAATAGAGTTATGTTTCTTGTACATTGCACTTCCTCTCATTATATTCTACCATTGTATGACGTTTGATGAAATTCCATCCAGTACTTTTCAAGTGATGCTCCGGACAAGGAAAATTGCAACGGACAGACCGACCGACCGACAGACCGACCACAGGGTGACTCCAATATACCCCCTCAAACTTCGTTTGTCGGGGGTATAACTACAGCAATCATCTTTAACTAATGGAAAAAGATTCTGATTTGAATACTGTACGAATATGTGCATGTCCACTGCATGATGATCATCATCCTATAGTTTCAAATGAATAGCATCAAAGCTGTAGGAGGATAAAATAAATTGTAACAAACCATTACTATATCACTCCACTTTTCTATGAAAAGGCGGAGGACAATAAAAATGCATGTTCGCCATGACTAATCGAAGAAGGGAAATAATGTGATACAAAACTATTACACATTACATTACCTTCTTTAAACTGCTGTACATGACATTTCATTCGACCTGCTGCAATGGTGTCCTTCCCACTGACAGCAGGTTTCATCGTCTCCTCTAGCCAGTCTTCAATGATACAGAGATGCGGAAACTGAGTCACAAGTAATCTGTAAAATTTGTACCAGATTTGTGTTAAACAGTTATTGTGTTGTACAATTATGTAAAAATATTTTGGATTTGATACATGTAACAAGATTAGAGGTTTTTAGTATGTTATATATTATTTCATTTATTCTGATCACAGATAATGGTCTCTATAAATTCTTAAGTGTGACTACTTCCGCAGAAAAAATGCATTTAAAAATTCACCTTATATAAAACTAGAACAAGGATGGCCCCACTATATGCCAGTAAATTTCACATAAAATTGAATCAAAAAGGATCATAACTTAACTTGTATTTTAAACAGCTACATGTACACACCAAATATTAACTAAATACATTGACACTTTTAGAAGTTAATCAGCAGAAACCAATTTGACGGACAAATGCATGTCCATACAAAATTAACCTTGTTGATACTTCCATACCCGACTTAAAGGCTCATTTAACTTCCGAAATGATCGATTTTTATTTATAATTTCAGTCTATTTTACTATTCCAGTTCAGAGATTACATGCTTATTCTACCTATGAGAAAGTATGCCAACAAAGATATAAATAAAAGATGCATTATTTTCAATAATTGCGAATGGGTGTTTGTTTACAAATCAATCATCTTTCTTTCCAATAAACACATTAGGCATTAAACGGGTAACCACGAGTCCCTTCGGAACGCAATGAAGGTAGTTTAGCACATTCCAAACATTAGAGGAACAATTGGAAAATAACTGAGTCATTATGAAATGTAAAAAATGAAAACAATAGTTAAACGCTCCGTCCGCACTTTAAGAAAAACACATCTCTATCGAAGTTATTTATTTACTTGCTTTTTAAAAAACAGTCACTAAGAGGTCTATAGAAATGGATATACATGTAGCATTACTATAAACACATTTGATTACAATCATTTTTGTTATTAATATAAAAAATTGTGCATTTCGGAAGTTTAATGAGTCTTTAATGAACAAAAGACAAAAGTGGTTACTATTCCAACGGATAGACGAACAAACAAATTGACTAAATGATCTTTCAGCATTCTTTGACAGAGGCAGCATTTTTAACAAGGACCCAACTTACTTGAGTAATGATGAAAACAAGCCACCATAGACATCCTGTTTCTTCTGTGCCTGCTGTATGAGGTAGTTGATGGGTATTGTTGATATCAGGCTGTCTGGGTAACACTCTACGGCCCGACCAGCAAGCACTGCACAAGCGGAAATAACAAACAAGTTTAGTTGAACAACAGTTACAATGTCATGAACTTTCAACATAAAATATACACAAACCATATCCATGTAGCAACATGATATTTAATATATATGCTCCTGTATGTATCCAAGTCTATCCAAGTGTATACCATACTAACATGCCTACTTTAAAGAAAATGTATGACAAAACATCTCAAAGAAATAATTCAGAGAAAATAACAACTTATTTTGAAGTACATGTATGTAAAATTTGCAGCTTGAAAGTAACTTTAAGCTTACAAAACAAATATTTGCACTCACTTTCATAAACACGACCGCATGTAAACATTTCTTAAGATATTACATTTAATATCGTTCTAAATTATACGGTCACTTCCTTCAAAATTAAAATTCCAGCAAGTCTGGTGAGACTTACATGTACAAATATATATTGCCCATTACTCAATGTTCAGTTTGTTTGAATAATAAGCAACATTTTATGTCATCCCAGGGCAAACAGACAGTCAGTTAACCTAATCAACATTTTATGTCATCCCAGGGCAAACAGACAGTCAGTTAACCTAATCAACATTTTATGTCATCCCAAGGCAAACAGACAGTCAGTTAACCTAATCAACATTTTATGTCATCCCAGGGCAAACAGACAGTCAGTTAACCGAATCAACATTTTATGTCATCCCAGGGCAAACAGATAGTCAGTTAACCTAATCAACATTTTATGTCATCCCAGGGCAAACAGACAGTCAGTTAACCTAATCAACATTTTATGTCATCCCAGGGCAAACAGACAGTCAGTTAACCGAATCAACATTTTATGTCATCCCAGGGCAAACAGACAGTCAGTTAACCTAATCAACATTTTATGTCATCCCAGGGCAAACAGACAGTCAGTTAACCTAATCAACATTTCCTGAAATCATGTAAGACAAACCAGTACACTGGCACACCAGTCTCTGCAAGTAACTGATAACTTTTTCACTTGAATCATTGAATTAGAGATCACAGAGACTGTTACCAGGTCAGGATTCAAATGCACGACACCTGGCTTGGTAGTCAGATATGCTACTGACAGATGCCCTAATGTTCAGATCTTAGATCATGCTGGGTAGTTCAAACAACATGCACAAGAAACTAGTGAGACAACTTACACTTGTTTATTTCAGTGCCCTACACTGAATATAACTGATAATTACAAATACCAAAAAGACAATTATTTGACTTACATAGATTTTTCCTCTGGTTATCCAGCGTATCCTCATACAGAAGTACATAATACAGCATACAGAGTTGGGGTGCCAGGTTCACTCCTTCCTCTGGCTATATGAACATAATTGTATGAAATTAAGGAAGTTACTTAATACTAAATATCACCACATAACTTTTATGACATACATTTTTATTGTTGGATGAAGATCTCAGGTTCATGCACACAAATCTGAGTAGAACCATCACTCTTCTGCAAATAACTGACAAACTCTCTCACATTATTTTATACAGAACTTGGCTCAAACTCGACAGTGACAGGTAAGTGATTTGTGGGTTAGCAGTATTGGTAATAATGATGACTGATGATAAAAGAACACTTATCCATATATATATAGCACCAGGCTAGAATGGTACCAATTGTACTACATGTACTTCAAATATACAGGTTAATAATTATTTTATCCGAAAGTTTAATCAAAGAATCTATTCCTAATTCAAAACTACAGATATGACCATTCCTCATATTGTCTTTGACTTCAATCATTAAATATATTCTTCCATGTGAGAACCCGTAATAAGGAGGTTTACTAAACCATGTACTCAGCTGTGAAATGTAAGTGATCTTGAGGCAGCATTTAAACCATTCTTCCATGTGAGAACCCGTAATAAGGAGGTTTACTAAACCATGTACTCAGCTGTAAAATTTAAGTGATCTTGAGACAGCACTTAAACCATTCTTCCATGGGAGAACCCGTAATAAGGAGGTTTACTAAACCATGTACTCAGCTGTAAAATTTAAGTGATCTTGAGACAGCACTTAAACCATTCTTCCATGGGAGAACCCGTAATAAAGAGGTTTACTTAACCATGTACTCAGCTGTAAAATGTAAGTGATCTTGAGACAGCACTTAAACCATTCTTCCATGGGAGAACCCGTAATAAAGAGGTTTACTTAACCATGTACTCAGCTGTAAAATGTAAGTGATCTTGAGGCAGCTCTTAAACCATTCTTCCATGTGAGAACCCGTAATAAAGAGGTTTACTTAACCATGTACTCAGCTGTGCAATGTAAGTGATCTTGAGACAGCACTTAAACCATTCTTCCATGGGAGAACCCGTAATAAGGAGGTTTACTAAACCATGTACTCAGCTGTGAAATGTAAGTGATCTTGAGGCAGCTCTTAAACCATTTTTCCATGGGAGAACCCGTAATAAGGAGGTTTACTAAACCATGTACTCAGCTGTAAAATTTAAGTGATCTTGAGGCAGCACTTAAACCATTTTTCCATGTGAGAACCCGTAATAAGGAGGTCATAAACCATGTACTCAGCTGTAAAATTTAAGTGATCTTGAGGCAGCACTTAAACCATTTTTCCATGTGAGAACCCGTAATAAGGAGGTTTACTAAACCATGTACTCAGCTGTAAAATGTAAGTGATCTTGAGGCAGCTCTTAAACCATTTTTCCATGTGAGAACCCGTAATAAGGAGGTCATAAACCATGTACTCAGCTGTAAAATTTAAGTGATCTTGAGGCAGCACTTAAACCATTTTTCCATGTGAGAACCCGTAATAAGGAGGTTTACTAAACCATGTACTCAGCTGTAAAATGTAAGTGATCTTGAGGCAGCTCTTAAACCATTTTTCCATGGGAGAACCTGTAATAAAGAGGTTTACTAAACCATGTACTCAGCTGTGCATTGTAAGTGATCTTGAGGCAGCACTTAAACCATTCTTCCATGTGAGAACCCGTAATAAGGAGGTCATAAACCATGTACTCAGCTGTAAAATTTAAGTGATCTTGAGGCAGCACTTAAACCATTTTTCCATGTGAGAACCCGTAATAAGGAGGTTTACTAAACCATGTACTCAGCTGTAAAATGTAAGTGATCTTGAGGCAGCTCTTAAACCATTTTTCCATGTGAGAACCCGTAATAAGGAGGTCATAAACCATGTACTCAGCTGTAAAATTTAAGTGATCTTGAGGCAGCACTTAAACCATTTTTCCATGTGAGAACCCGTAATAAGGAGGTTTACTAAACCATGTACTCAGCTGTAAAATGTAAGTGATCTTGAGGCAGCTCTTAAACCATTTTTCCATGGGAGAACCTGTAATAAAGAGGTTTACTAAACCATGTACTCAGCTGTGCATTGTAAGTGATCTTGAGACAGCACTTAAACCATTCTTCCATGGGAGAACCTGTAATAAGGAGGTTTACTAAACCATGTACTCAGCTGTGCATTGTAAGTGATCTTGAGACAGCACTTAAACCATTTTTCCATGTGAGAACCCGTAATAAGGAGGTTTACTAAACCATGTACTCAGCTGTGAAATGTAAGTGATCTTGAGGCAGCACTTAAACCATTATTCCATGGGAGAACCCGTAATAAAGAGGTTTATGTGTTGCTAATGTTATACAAATAACAAAAACACATTTTAAATGTACCTTAATGAAGACAGAATCCTTAAACAGTTGACCAATCTCTTGTGTTTCTATTGGTTGATTGGTGTGGTCTGTCTTGGCACTCTTCACCAGGATAGAGTTGACATACACCTCCAGAAGTGATGGTAGCAATGGATGCAGGGGATAGGAACAGTGGCACACCTGTCGATAAATCCAGTCCTGAAATAATACAAGCATTTACACATTTGACAGATGTAATCCTGAAATAATACAAGCATTTACACTTTTGACAGGATGTAGTCCTGAAATAATACAAGCATTTACACATTTGACGGATGTAGTCCTGAAATAATACAAGCATTTACACATTTGACAGATGTAGTTCTGAAATAATACAAACATTTACACATTTGACAGATGTAGTCATACAAGCATTTACACATTTGACAGATGTAGTCCTGAAATAATACAAGCATATACACATTCAACAGATGTAGTCCTGAAATAATACAAGCATTTACACATTTGACAGATAAAGTCCTGAAATAATACAAGCATTTACACATTTGACAGATAAAGTCCTGAAATAATACAAGCATTTACACATTTGACTGATGAAGTCCTGAAATAATACAAGCATATACACATTCAACAGATGTAGTCCTGAAATAATACAAGCATTTACACATTTGACAGATAAAGTCCTGAAATAATACAAGCATTTACACATTTGACAGATGTAGTCCTGAAATAATACAAGCATTTACACATTTGACAGATGTAGTCCTGAAATAATACAAGCATTTACACATTTGACAGATGTAGTCCTGAAATAATACAAGCATTTACACATTTGACAGATGTAGTCCTGAAATGATGCAAGCATTCACACATTTGACAGATGTAGTCCTGAAATGAACACAGTGTCGACACATTTGGCAAATTTTAGAAGAGCATAAAAGAGCATAATGCAACTTACACAATATTTCCTACTTAAATATGTTCTGACTGGGTAATTCACGCAAGGAATCAACTGCAAACAAGAAGTAAACCGTACATTCAAAATTCTCTATTAAAAAAGATTCACATTTCACTGACAGATATTTTTTATCTAATTTCCATGACCTTGATAAAGAAATGTTTATCTTGCCTTTCAGATCAATGAGAACCTATTAAACCAAAAACATACCTTGATTGGAACTTTATATTTGGAGAATGCTCTACTCTTCAACAGTTGATAGATACAATGTATAGGCAAATATCCTCCCATGTTGGCATTGAGTTCCTCAGTGACAGGAACTGTTACAGCGTGTGCCGTGATTACCTAAAATAAAACATTCTTAGTAAAGCTACAGGTACATATAAATGTAACTTTCTACAGCTATGTGTGATGTCCTTGAGCTGGACACTTTATCCACATATGCTTAGTAATGGATTTACCCAGGAAGACTTCTGAGCAGATTTGTCTATGTTGAAAAAATCTGTTTCAAGTCAGCGGTAGTTCGAGTCAAGCCTGGTACACCAATCATCGTACATATACATGGTGTACAAGTACGTTGATGAGCTTGTTATTGAATAACATGTTTACGCTTTGAACAGGTTCAATAGATGAATCCGATGTAAATAATGTATTTTTCTTGTTTATGTAGAAAATACAATATACCAGAAAAGATAATTGCCAAATATAATTAATTGTATTACACTATACACGCTGTAATTACTTAATTTACCTTTTATCATCATAATCTTATATATTCATGTATAAATAGTTTATATCAAGCTTTGGATATTAATTGGTTTTATTTTGATTTTAAATTACCAGTAAACATCAAATTAGGAATCAAATTAACTTAATTAATGCAACATGCGGTATACTATTAAAGCAAACGTGTAACCAATTATAAACACACTCGCCAAATTAGCATAACAAACTTCTTACTCTTTAAGAAAGGTGCGAAAAACACAGGTAAGTGTGTTGGCGGGACCTAATTTCTAGTTTGACTGTTCCACCTACAGTGGGACCTCACTAATCCATACTCCTCTAATCCGGAAATCTCTCTAAACCGAACATTTTTGTCAGTCCCGAAATTTCTTATTCTATCTTTATTGTAAAAATACCTTGGCAATCCGAAACCTTTATATTCCGAAAAACCGTACTCGTTCGAAAGATTTCTTTCGAAAGATTTCTTTCACTAAATTACTATATATTTTACCTTGCGGATCCGAACCTTTGTCTCAGCGGATCTTAGTCTCGTCTGATTATTGATATTGACAATACACAACCGCTAATCAGTTTAATCCTTGACATTTAAAAAGGTGTTGACAAACAAGATGTTCGCCGCTTGTTTACCCGGTGCATGCGTTTGATCAGCACAAGTGTGAAAGTCGCAAAGAGTGTTTGAATAACTAATTAGGCATCAATTACCAGCTACGGTAAAACATCGTAATTATTGTGCTTGTATGTTAATTATCTTTAATATCGATAGTGTCTTCTTTTTCATTAAAGCCGATTTTTTTTCAAAAGCAGTTATAAAGCAGAAACATGAATGTGTTGAAAGTGTGAAATATATACTTTACATGATGATGTATTTATGTTGAATATGCTTGTTGTGTTATTTTCTTATACATAATTATATGTTCATTATCATTCCAATAATATTCCAATATGAACATTTCGAAACATTATAAACTGGTTGCATTCAAAGTTATGAAATATTTAGCATGAAAATAAAGCATATATATATGTTTAACAATGTTTTGCTTACTTCCTTTTCAGTAATCCACTTTAAATACTGATAAAAACATGTACAATACATGCAAAACATATCTGTAAGTTTTGAGACATATTGATAAGTGCCTAAAAATATAAACCTTTCTAATCCGAAAACCCTTCTAATCCAAACTTTTCTTCTGGTACGAGCAAGTTTGGATTAGAGAGGTTCCACTGTATCAGTGTTCTAGCCATCAGTGGTAGAACAATAGAAATTAAATAGGAATTTGGCAGGGACATGGTCAGTTGTTCGAGAGATCGGTGGTGTTCCAGTCAACCGAGTTCGAACTATAGAAGTTCTACTGTAAGTGAAAACAATAACAAATGTAATATATATTCAGATATTCTGTAATCAGGTCATTTAATGATAATTATTCATGGGCTAACCTTGCCTGCTGTCACTGGGATAGTAAAAGTATTGTACATATTTAGTCAAATTTAACTATACCAGTGCTTGATGTGCTCCCATGTTAGGGCAGGTCTGTGATCCTATGTACATTGTAATATCAAACTTGTACTTCCTTCAATCACCTCCAATCAGCGGTTAAGAATGTGAAGCAGAGAAAATATTTCTATTTTAAAACATTTATGGATATATTAATATCAGAGAGCAGTGGTCCAAAGTGTTGTGTTTCTCTCCATATCTTCTATTACATGAACCAAAACATTAATACACACACCATCTTGTTATATTTCCAAATGATGTGGATTGTTGTATTATAAATATAAACATACAACTAGATATTCTGACAGTTAACTTTGACAGGATTATACTTAAACAAACAAACACCACCACCCACCTGTTCTGTGAATATCTCCTGTGTAAAGATTTGTCTGATTCTGGCCAGGGCATTTGCCTTCACTGGACACTAAAATACACAACATTAACTTTCATCTACATATTACACACCAGTATAGAAATCTACATGTACTGACATGTTAAACATATTAAAGAATTCTCTATAAAGTACTTGAATGTTAATATTAAATTGAATGTTTAATAAAGCAGGAGTTAAGATACCATGAATTATTTCAGTTTTATATAAAACATTCTATTCATAAATTTACCTCATGGAAGAATAAAATGAAATTTTATTTTAATTGTTTCTTTTATTGCAGTATCAGTGGAAATCCTTAAAATCGTATGGGAAGTTAAGGCGGATGCAATATATCCACAGAC
This sequence comes from Panopea generosa, assembly GCA_029582155.1. Lineage (NCBI taxonomy): Eukaryota > Metazoa > Mollusca > Bivalvia > Adapedonta > Hiatellidae > Panopea > Panopea generosa. The sequence goes on along the minus strand of CM055899.1, from coordinate 24,384,901 downwards.
AATTGTCACAATTTTTTTTTTAAATGTAATACAATTGTTTTATTATATAAAGGCACCCAATGGATCGCAGACACCATGCCATTAATTGACTGGAAAAAGTTGGATCACTGTGACAACATTAACCTATAACAGGTTGTGAAATTATAAAGCTATGTTATCCTGTTTTATGAGTTGAACTAGAAATGTGTCTGTGGACACGAATGTCTCAGATATTGATCTGATACCAATTTTTAACCAAAAAATTAAGTTGAAAAGAGTATTAACTCAAGTAATTGGACGTTGACAAATTTCGAATCTGTCATTTATAATTATACAGGCACACACAAAATTTTAAATAAACACATAGACCCCATCAGATGTTATTCATTGGAAACTAATTTTCTAAAAAAAAACATTAACAGACAAAATAATAAGAATTAATCTGTCAGAGTAGATCTACTGTCCTTCAGCAAATAACTGGCACACTTTCTGACACAACGTTTGTGGACTGAGCCTGGTTCAGATCCAGCTCAGATTTTAGAGGCATTTCTCTACTGGAATATACATGTATGGTGGGGGCCATTATAACCAGCTTTCCGGTGAATCATACTTTTGGCCAAAGAGGAGTCTTGTGTAGAAATTAGCACAACTCCTTTTATAAAAAAAGTTTTCTTAATATATTCAATCTGCTAATACATGTAACAAACAATTTTCTTACTTTCATACCAAGTGTAGAGCATACCAGTTCGGAGATGGCATGCATATGGTTTCCATGGAAATGTATAGCTATCAGAAATAACATCTCACCAAATGATGAACTTTTACCAGCCGTCCTATTTTATATTAAAAAAAGTCAAATGTACATTTGTATAAAGACTTCCAACATGAGAAAAGTTTATTTTAATTAAATTTAAAGCACTGTATATTACGATATAATTTTTGTATTACAAATTAGAAGTAAAAGTTCATGCAATATACAAATTATTTTCAATGTCTTTTGTTATGACAACTTATAAAGCCAATTCAGACAACAAGAGCTGTCAGAAGACAACAAAGCTCGCCTCTGGGTGTCTTAAGTCCAAAAAAAGCCATAATTGTGCCAAAATGCAATCCAGAGTTATGGTTCTTGTCTCTGTGTGTTCCATTGATGATGGTGAACACACATGCAAAGTTTCATTGACATCCAATAAGTGGTTGCAGAGATTTCTGAAACTTGTATGCAAAAGTTTAACCTGAGTGTCTACAGACGACGATGACGCCGACGCCTGGGTCATGACAATAGCTCTCCTTGGACTTCGTCCTTGCGAGCTAAAAAGTCACAAGAGATGTTCTCTACTTCTGGATTGTTGGCAAAAACACCAATTACAAATTATTTGCTATTTAACATGTTATGCCAATGGCAATAGATTTTTTAAAATGCTGTAAATACTATAGTTACCAATGTACAAATACAAAATTCAAGTAAATACTTTAACAATCTATCTAGATTTTACTTATACATGTAACAGCAGTAATAAGCGGGGTGGTAATCTAATGGAAACAATGTTGGCCGCTCACACCAGAGGTTGCGGGTTCAATTTCCAGCTCAATCCGATGCCTCTCATAAAACAACACTCAGTACTTGATCTACCCAGGAAGCAGACTTGAGAGCGGTTCATATAAGCTCTGAGCTTCCATTGCAATCGAGCTAAAATAAATTAGTATAAACTAAACAGCAGTAACAATCTGGAGATGAAGGAGTGATTTCATTGCGATTTCTCAACTAAAACTTCCTTAATGCTGAAATTATCACCGTACCAATATGGACTACTTTGAATATACTGAAATGGGACAAAACGATGCCACGGCTCCATCAAACTGAACGTGAATATGCTGTAACGTTACTGCATCAAGAAATGGTACAAGTGCAGGTCGTAAAACTGATTAAGTCAGCTCTGGCAAAGATTATGTAATACTGGCACAACTGCAGATAGATCACGTAGTGGGCTTCCACATGTAACAATGCTTGGTCAAGACCATTTCACATGTCTAGGTCACCAACAAAGATGGCTCTAAGCATGCCTGGTTCACATAATAATATCTCCCAATACTGTGAGATACTGTGATTGCAGGAGGTTAGCATTAGAGCCTATAGACCACAAGTTGGAATACCACTAACACATTGTAGAAGGCAAGGGGTGGCCATACGTGACTTGACTATGAATTTTAGTGATATTGTTGTTACTTCAACAGCTCTGTAGCAGAAGTTGGGATTTATATTCTCCAATAATTATACTATGAAATTGCTATGTGTCTCTTTTCCGTTTCAATATATATTGGTATTTAGATACCTCTCAAACATGCTCTCCGAGGCCATGAGCCAGCGAATCCAGTCTGCCACCTGTCTCTCCTGATCTTGGTTGCTGAAAAGGAAAGAAAATGTCACCGACAAACATCACAAAATGTCACCTACAAACAGAGACACAAAATGCCAGTGTTTGGCATTGTAACTAAATAAATAATTTGTACCTTATACACTACATGTATTTCAATTCAGTTCATTGTATCATTATTCGGATTCTTTTCAAACCTCTATCTTTCCATAGTACCAGTGTTGGATTTTTAATCCTACAACTTTTTTTGGTTATGTTTTGACCACAATTCATTTAATTGGCACATCAATTTATATAAATATTACTTGATGAAGCACACCACTTCACCGGTAATTACAACTGCAGTGTCCAAGCTTTTGACTCATGCGGAATATTACTTTTTTTACATCTATGTGCTAACATTACGATGATATAAGCAAGGTAATTTTCCTAAACATTTATATTTTTCATGACTGTGTAATAATTTGAAAATGAGTGAAATTCGAATCATCAAGAAATTCAAGCATTTTTGATGGTCCAAACCAATCTAGAGTTTTTGACAATTTGCAGCGAAAATATGCATATGAAACTCTACCATGTTGTAAGTTTTCATTATCACACCATCATTTAAGAATAAAACAATGTGTATGTAGCTAGACCCTAGATGAAGACGAAAACAACTGACCACAATAAAACAACTGACCACAGTAAAACAACTGACCACAGATAAACAACTGACAGTGGAAATGCACAAATTATACACTGAACTTACCCAATAATATATGGGCAAGCAATGAGCATACATAAGCAAAGGGAGACAAATCTGGCACCAGACTGGCTGACTGGAGGTCGTGATGTTACAAGTCGCAATAACAGTTTCATCTCTTCGTCTGTAAATCTAAGTGAAAAGTGTTATATAATATATTTATCACATAAAATTTATTTAATATTAATGACAAATGTAATAAACCCTTTACTCCATAGATACGCGTTTTCCCGCACCAATCACAGAAGGCCTGAAAACAGTGCAGGAAGAGTTTAGATTGCTTGTAACGAGCAATTCATAACGAGCAATCTAAACACTTCCTGCACTGTTTTCCACTCTGTCAGTTAATATAAACATAATTCACCCATTGCTGATACTTGGTGAATTAATGCTTTCAATTTGGAAGAGTCCAAGAAAACGCTTATGGAGCAAAGGGTTAAAACATAATAGAATATTTTAACAGCTTTAAAACCAGTTTCTTCTTTTCATACAAAAGAACATAATGATTATTGTATTGCATATTTATAATTTGTATATCTAATTATACAACTATCAACCTTTTTAGCGGTCAATGGTTAAAATTATTTATCCAAGGGAAATGACTATTGACCCAAAGCAGGAAACTATTGACCGAGACGCAGTCGAGGATAATAGATCACTGCTTTGGGTCAAAAGTCATTTTCCGAGGATAAATAATTTTAACCATTGACCGCTAAAAAGGTAGATAGTTGTTTTATTATATTGAATAATAATAAAAAAAGGTAAGTCAAGAAGTAAAAGTTTTTCACCTCACTTCATTCATACTTCCACTGCATTTTTTAACAGAGGTGTGAAAAGCATTTTTTTCGTAGCCTTTGTATGTCTGTTCTCCACTAACAAATTCAACTATTATATAGGGTTACATTCCTAACCTTCATAATTATATTCTCTGACTTAAAATAGTCCAACTATTCAAAGTACTATGTCACCAGTATTTAGCTACATGCTGGATCCGCTCTTGATCAAAATAACGTCATCAACGCCAAAACGTATACAACCTGTCGTCATTATATAAACATATCAGATGTGGAAAATTGTTTAATTGTATTTTAGCGTTAAAAAAGTGTTACTTCAGTGTCAGTTTTAATTTATGGACTATAACAGTTCAGTTTAACTGTTGTTTTATTGAGTAGAGCAAATGGAGTTTGAATGGACTATCAGCATGAGAAAGGAAGAACATTTCGTTTGAACGATTGACTTGGTAACCGGATAAAACCGGTTTCGACAGAACAAGTGGTCAATAGTTCATTTTTTGAAGGAATAAGTGGTCAATAGTTCATTTTTTTTGACCTGATTAGTTCGGGTGTCAACCAATCAGATTGAAGCATTCATGATGATATATAATAATATATTTTATTGTATTACACATAAAAACAAGAGTTGTCAGAAGACAACAAAGTTCGCCTATCGGATAAAACTCACCACCCATGCGAAGATTGAGATTGGAGGCAAACACCAAATCTTAAACATAACTAAACGCAAAAGTTTAAGTTAAACCTGGGTGTCTACAGACGACGCCATCGCTGCTGCCAAAATAGCTCTCCTTGGACATTTGTCCCGGCGAGCTAAAAATTAAACAACGAAAGCACTATTTTTGTTCTGTAGACGTTAAATATTCCAAAAGCTAGATTACTAACTTGAGAGCAGCAATTCCCTTGAGGGAGCAGTACAGTCTGATAAAGGAGCTGGCCTCAATGACTCGAAACTCATCTATAATTTCCTCAGGTCCTGGTAGAATGCTCAACAGTTGCTTTAACAGCTGCTGTCTCATGGCATGTAGCATGGATGTAGAGGGGTCCCGTCCTCGCTGTTGATTTAATCAAAACAAATAGTTTTTATTTTATTCAAGACAAAATATATTTTATATTAATATCCTAATACAAAAGGTTAATTCCAGGGTAGTGAATGGAGTTTAAGACCATTTTCAAAACAATGAAATTATATATGTATATCTCTAAGTTTTAAATGGGGGAATAAGATCTCAGATTAAGGACTCAAGTAACTGGCAAACTTTTTTACATGATGTATTTCAACCTTGCTGGGTTTGAACCCACAGCCTTAGTGAAGAGATGTAAGGAATCTTCAGAATGCGCTTTAGACCATCTGACTGAGTAGGAGCCTTTTTACAGAGATTGTTTACTTTATGTAGCATCCTTAATTTTTAAGTCAATATTGGTAGAAACACAAAATTTTAAAAATTACACTTTTTAGTTTTAAATCATGGCTCAGAAAAATTATTAAGCTTTTTAAAAGCAGCATCACAATTATTAATCAATATGACAAAAACAGAAATTTATATTTTATTTTCTGCATAGAAACACAAAATCAGCCTATTGCATTTATCTATACTAAAAATATAAAGTATTTTCACATACTAACCCGTTGCCCACATTTGATGAACTGCGAAAACCAGTTCTTCACTTCAACATTATTGCCTAGCAATAGTCCACTGACAAATGCTACAAGATCATTGGTTGATTGCTGGTCACACACCGAGTGATCCTCACTGTCAGAGCTTGCAAGTGATTGATTCATCTTGTTCAAACTCAAAGTCAAGGCAACAGTTAGTCCTGGCATTGTACACTTTTGTATCTAAAATCAAATATATATACCTTTAAAATAAACATTTATGTAATCATTTACATTTGTAGTTGAATTAAAAAAATAGCAGAGATTAAGTTCATGTTCACTGTAATTATTATTTAACATTTAACAATTTTTGTACTAAAACCAAAACATTTTCAGATATTATTTCAAAATGTAAATACTAAATAGTACATTTTTACAGGGCAAAAACAACAGTTTTCGGAAGTACAGCAAGCTCAGCTAAATTAAAAAATATTTAAAAAAAACACAAGTTAAAAGCAGCCAATCTTTGAAAAGAATTGAACAATACATGTATGAATGTTTAAGTTTGATTGAGCAAACAAAAATGGTAATTATATATTTTATGATAAAAATGGACTATTATAAACTCATATACAAGAGTTGTCAAAAGTTTAACCTGGGTGTCTACAGCCGACAATGCCGACGGAGTCATGGCAATAGCTCTCCTTGGACATTCGTTCCGACGAGCTAAAAATAAGGCAGATGAAACTAAGAGCAATCGCAACCATGCTTTCATGATAGGCAATCTTGTGTACATTTAAAAAAACCTGAACAGTCCTTATGAGTTATTGAGCAGATTGATGTTGATAGAAGTGAGGGAATAACTCATTATATTTGACACATGGACACAAAGCGCAATCACTTTCACTATCTTGTAACCAACATTTGTGTATCAATTTGAAATGAATCATGACAATGTTTGTTTGAGTTTTTGAGTGGACTACTGATTTATAATACCACTCAGACTTACACATAGAGATCTAACAAACAATGCTTCCTTTGGATTCATTTCACAGAGCACCTGTATGAGATCCATTCTCTTCCTGCCACTGACAGTTTCCTCATCTTGCTTCTCCCCTCTAACAACCAGGCTGTGACAAACTAAAGGCACACAGTATACAGTTTTAAAACAATCATATTTAACATTAAGATAATAAAACTAAAAAAAGTTTTTTTTTGTACATAAAATTATACACATGTAGAATCAATAATTATGGCATAAAAAGCACCAACAAAATATGATCAAATTCTTAAGGAGAATCACAATTTGGTAAATTAATGTAATACATTGTATAATTAAAAATATGAAAGAGAGAATTATCAAATGTTGTCAGTATTCAAATCAAATAACATGAAAATTCACCTTCTTTAAAGCTGTCGGGGGAGTTTGCCACCAGTCTACACAACAACCAAGCCCCGTTGGGGACAAACATCAGGGCCTCGGCTACATCCTTGATGGGCATCAAATTGGGTAACTCTAAACAGGCAAATAAAAATGTTCATATTCATTGACAAGGAGCATACATGTAAAATATGGTATTTTAAACAGATTAGGACCATTTACTTATATGGTACAGGATCAGTAGTTTTGATGATTGAGTGCAAATATTATAAAACAGTATACCAGTAAATAAATAAAAATATCATAGATCACAGAATGATATGAACAATGGTTACTACACTGAGCTACAGTATACAGATAAATGACTAGTTACCTGACTGAGCTATACAGAGGACATCAGCCACTTCTTCCAGGTATACTTCACTGTCAAACAATTCACATTGCTTCTGGGAGAAATCTGTCTTGTTTTCTCGAATCTTTAATATATCAAACACTGGTGATGATTTATTAGCAGTGAATGATCAACCAGTAGTGGAGAATTAGTGGCAGAATCATATCAAAATTGATACAAGATGTAAAAATGTAGCTTGGATACTTTTTATGTTGCCACAGGATCCTTGTTACACATGTAATTTTAAAAGTTTTGCTGCCATAACAACCACAACTTTAATTAAGACTGAAAAAATGACCTGCATTATCTCCTTATTGCCCTCCACTAACATACAAAGTTTCACAAACCAAGCTTGGGTACTTTTTCCTCCACTAACATACAAAGTTTCACAAACCAAGCTTGGGTACTTTTTGAGTAATCTTTCCAGACAGCCGGCCACCAGACTGATGCCGAAGGGATATCATATCAAAATTTAAAATTACAAATATAATCAAAATTTATGTTAGTGACCAATATCATATCAAAATATATAGTAGTGACACATGTCATCAAAATTGATATTAGTGACGAATGTCATTTCAAAATGTAACCAATCATGTCACTATAATTATGTTGCTATGATTTATTTCCTTATTTCCTATGTCTAGTGGCCCTGATAAGGTGATTTTGGTGGTACAGGTATTTATCGATCATGATTTAGCTAAATACCCCTTATTTTTTTTAAAATGGAGGGTAAATTTACCTCTAATATTTTAAATTTGAGGATAAAGTTACTCCTACCAAACAAAATCTCTCAACTGAAATATGAACAACCTTGTTCAAAATATATATATATCTTATAGAACCCTGTGTATCTAGATCTAGCAAACTTGTGTAATAATAAATTACATCTAAATAATATTATACTGGTCATACCTAATACTGCGAGTCTAAATTTTTTTCAACCATGTAAATAATGGCGTTAATAATAAACAGTAATAAGGTTACTCAAGTATGCTGATTAATAAACAGTTGCCGATACAAAATGCAAACAAATGCCGACGCTAACGGAAGTTGGAGCTTTGTGCATGTCTTCCCAGATTGTTTTTATACGGGCATTCGCAGTAATAGGTATATCGTGGTATTAGGTATACTGTATGTATATATGTAAGTAAAGTTTTTAACTGAAATAAATGGAAATTCTGAATTTTACAAAAAGTAAGATTGCTTTTTTTTTGTGTATCTTAAGGCTTTGTGCTTCTTAACCTGCATCTCTAAAATCTGGGATATGAATACCCCATTTTTTCCATCTTGGTGGTAGATTACCCTCTTGTTATCTGGGGAACTGTATACTATGAATACCAGTATATCATTATGACAGCGAATGCTAAAACAGCATAGCAGATTTTGTGTCTACAAGTTTAAATGAATGTTTCTATTATGTGGTTTTGTTCCTGTCAAGTAATCCTTAGACAATGAGACAATTCCATCTGTTTGTGTATAACAATAAATTATTCCATAATTTCTGTCAGATTGTAAGAACATTATTACCAATATTACAGAACAAATTGTGAATAAGATCGAACCTGTGAGAGAATAAATAATATTTCGCTGAGAAGAAGTCTGATCCTGCGTGCTGGATCACTGTGTTCAAACTCCAGTGCCAGGCCATTTTGTAACTGCGATATCAACACACTGTCGCCATGGGCACTACCAACCTTGAGTCTGAAATAGTGAGAATATCATGTTTTAAAATAACTGTGGTTGATAGTCTCAAATTTAACAGGTGACATAGATATAAAAAAATTAAGTACAAGCTTTGGCTAGTGGTTTTAAATGTTTTTTTGAGGTGAACACAATAAATTTAAGAAGGAACCTTTACAATTTCTGACATAAGCAGTTCAGCAGATAACAATGAAATTAAATTTTTTAAAAAGGAACTTATTAAGTAAACTAGAAAATCGACATAGTGAGAAATACCTGACACTTGTTACTGTTTCTAAATAGTGAGATGTTATTGCAGGAAGTCAATATATTCGTAATACTCAGAAGTGATTGTTTTCGCCTGGCGTTCTAAAACATCAATATCTAGGCTACGTTCATCATGGTTAAACATGTTTACTGTATTTATAAACACAAACTATGACCAAAGAAAAAAGTAAACGGAAATCAGACTATACAATGGCACTGTCCCTCCATTTTTCTTAAAGTCACATGATTAAGTGAAATCAAACATTTAACGGGAATATGTCATTAAGCTGACTCCAGAGACATAATACATACACCTGTGTCTATGTCTCTGGCTGACTTCTTTTATCAAATATCTGCCAACAAATTAAACGTGTAAGCAAACTGAATGCAGCCCTGGCAAATGAATAGTCGAAATTCATTTGAAACAACAGTTTTCTAAATTACCTTAATTGTTGTTCTTTTTTCACATCTTGCTCCAGAGCATGAAAATCAATAGACAAAAGCGCAACGATACTATTGACATCATCTATTCCTGCCAAAATTTTCAAAACATCTTTTCTAGCTTTTGTCCAGTTCTGACTTTTGTCAACTGGAGCGCAGAGAGCCGTCCGAACTAAACAGGGCAAAACTGGCCGCAAATAAATGTCGTCAACACTTTCAAGTACACTGATATCAACACTCTGCATTGCCTGAAATACATCAGGTCTAACAGAAAGTCCTTTCTTCTTCATTTTAGCAATTTTTTCCACGATATTTTCCAATCTACTTCGAGCCCCAAGGAGGCTGACATCTTTTTTCGCCGCAGTGAATTTAAATAATACAACAATGATAAGTCTAAATTATTAAACTACTTACACCGCCAGTATTGATATGTTTCTAAAGCCTGTGAATTTTTTTTTACCAGAGTTATTTTTATATAGATATATCTTTATTTTAACCGCATATAAATTGAATCATATTCACCTCATAGACAGTATATGGCTTCCGCTTTAAAATCAACTTTCATTTTGTGGAGTTGGCGGCTTAGCGTGTATTTAAATGTTCGTCGTTGTGCTACGTTGGCGTAAATATGGCAACTTCTAGAATATCACAAGGCTTAGGATCGACTACATTTTCAGGTATATGAAAAACATAACGGAAATTAATGGTTTCTGGGACATATTTACCCCTATCGATCATCAAAATTATATTTAAAACTCGAGTAGCACTTTACCTCAACAGCTCAAGGATACTCTCCAGTGTTCACGACAGCATTCCTTTGAAGAAACCTCTCCTCCTGCCCCCAAGGAAGTGAATGCCACATGCTACACATCCCTAGTCTATCCACAACTTGAACAGCGTCCACTGTATGAGACTTAGTGCATATCAAAGCACGTTGTCAAACGATTTTATTTGTTCGTCCTCTACGTGCATAGTCCATCCGATTTTTTATGGGTGGATTTTCCGCACTAATTTCAATTTCAGTGCAAAAGCCAAAACACTCATTTTTCATTAAAATATGTATATAATTGAGAAAAACACTTTACTGGTTGTTAACAAATTACTTAATTTATGTCAATAACATAATGATATACACAAAAATGCACATTAAACACATCTTAGTATTAACATACAATCCTACTTTCAAATCGTGTTTGACAGTGATCACATGACACGCACCTTTCAAGCCTCGTAGCGATTTGAATAGAAACACTGTGATGGAAGCTCTACGCAAAAGAATGTTGTCAATGTTATCTGGATATCCAGGTACAAAATTTAGTATCAACGGTTTTCAAGAACACTAAATGCTGTATGCATTTCACATGAATATATATGCATTGTTGAATACACGCATATCCGTTATCTAAAAAGAAACAAAGTACTTGGATTGGTAATGTTTATTCTTATTTTTCTAGGCCCATATTTTAATTAACTTGTGAGTGTTCACTATTGCAAATATGTCGTAGATAATCCCAGCTATATGTTCATATAAGAGAAAATCTGTGTCTGAAAGCAAACATTTAAACAAGTTGATTGATACTAAACTTTCATTTCATAAGTAACCAATACACTCCATGCGTCACCTTTGATAGTTTCAATACATATATTTTCATTGAATACCTATTCTGTATGACTATTCTGTAAAACATCAACCACTGATATCTTGGTCAAAATATACATAGAAGATATATTGATGTCTCTTAGTTAAACACAATTCCTCGGTCACGTATATAAAACATAGAACGTTGCAAAATATTACATGAACTGCCGATTTTTTCATGAAAGATTAACTGTCAGTGTTTCTTTGTGAAGCGTGGCTAAGCTCGACTGATCAAATATATGTTGTGGAGAAAAGAAAAAGAAAATAGTGTTTAGTTTAGAATTAATATGTGTTTAAATCAGTAGCAAATCAATGAATTTAATCAGTTTATGTGGGGGAGGAGTGCAGGTAATAAACTATTACAAATTACAAAATATGTATCAGAAGACAGAAGAATTTTTTCTTTTCTTATTTGTCTATAACTCAAGGAATTATATATATATATATATACAAGTCCTTGCTATAACCCATTTATTTCTTGCTGTAATTTTGTCAGCTTAAATCTTATTTTTTTATTTATTCTTCAGCAGTGACGTCACAAAACACTTTGAAATAATCATAGATATTAAACTTAAAACAGGACAGAATATCAGAAGACAGAAGAAAACTTTCTTATTGCCCTAAAACCCATATTGTTCACTCTGTTCAGTTCCAATTTCGCATGTACACATTTCCACCCAGTAGCTCGGATCCTCGCATCTATATTCTAACTCCACTATGCAAAATGGTTGCTAAATGACAGCGAAACAAGGTAAATTCGAATATCTTGGTCATATTCACCGTCTGTCAAATAAAAGAGACACTTTTTTTGCATAGCATGCATTAATTATTCGTTATTTTATCAATATCAATCAACATTTTAAGGAATTAATGATTGTTTAAGCAGTATTTGCCTTCGAAAAAGATGTATGTATGTGGTCTAATTTTCCACTTGGTTTTGTTCGGATGGAAATGAAACGTAAAGGGGCTAGTCTCACCCCTATTACGGCAATTAAATGAGAATATGGGACCCATGTACAGACCATAATCCATTCAAGTATACAAAAATGCATTTCAAATCCGTTTGTTTTGCATGTCAAATGCGTTGTTTTGCGTTTTAAATGGAAATATTAAAATGGAGTTCAAAACGATACTAAACGCATTTTAGCCTGCGTTTGCGTTCGAATTGTTTACCGTGTATCGTTTACCATTTATCGTTTACATGGTGTGTTCACCAATGGCATCATCTCTGGTTGTCCAATTGTAACACCGCAGTAGAATAAATGGTAAGAACTATATATTAAACGAAATTGCCGGGTTTTATATGATAGTATATTAATGTCTATAACTCCAACACAATTTATTTTTGACCTCGTGCCAATGTGCAATATCGTCACTCTCACAGTTTCTTGCGTCATTTAACGTTGCATTCTATTTCTAAAAAAAAGGTGCCTTAAGGGGTAAAGTTTTATGTCTTGTGGCAGGGCTTCTAAAATCGCTGGTACTTCAATCTTTAGACCTTTTTTTCCTTGAAGTTTTATTAATAATCTGTTCAGATATTTCCTACAAATTGTATAAAAAACATAAAATAACATTTAATCCATAACCCAATTGTGTGTCATTAGGTGTGGGAAATGGAGTCAAATTAGACTAAACCATTACAGATAGTAGGGAAGCTATCGGAAGAGTCAATCGTAGTATTAATAGCACACTTCTTGTATGTGATCAGTGAGCCATATCGGATTGAAATGTGTTTGATCAGTAATTTTTTGTTCAACAAGAAACGATGCTCGGATAATTTGGGCTTAAAACTTGTAACAAAGAAATTAAGTTAAAGTTACAGGTAAAGAATTTTAAAGACTTTAACTGACAAAGAGAACAATTATTTTGTTTAATTATTTATTTATTTTTCAATATAAATACTATATACTAGAGAATATCCGAATCTTTAATCTTTGTTGCGCTTAAGGTTTGTATTATCGTTTTGTATAGTTTGTGGATTGTTCTTCCTGTTGCGTCCGTGTATCCTTTTGTTTATCGTTCCATTAATCGAAACGATATTTTTAGTCCGGTTATATAACGTTTAAAACATGTTTGATATTCGTTTCGTTTGCGTTTGTTTGGTGTATTAGAATGGATTATGGTCTGTACCAAGCCAAACACAACCAAGATGGAATCAGTGCAATGCAGAGCTGCACGTTTTGTCAGCTGAGACAAGGCGAGCAGGCAGCATCGCCAGTATGCTTCAGCACTTGGACCTGACAGGCCAGTAGACATGTAGTCAGTATGCTTCACCACTTGGACCTGACAGGCCAGTAGACATGTAGTCAGTATGCTTCACCACTTGGACCTGACAGGCCAGTAGACATGTAGCCAGTATGCTTCAGCACTTGGACCTGACAGGCCAGTAGACATGTAGCCAGTATGCTTCAGCACTTGGACCTGACAGGCCAGTAGACATGTAGCCAGTATTTTAAAGCTACCATGATATACCCATCTTTTTGTGCTTTCAGAATGAGAGTGAGTTGCACTTTTTGACCACGAAATCACAATCTCACGTCCAGCTTTACTATATCTCCCACATTTTCATAAAACGGAAATCAACTGTTACTGTGCTATAAATTAATTTTTAGCTTTAATTTCATACACAATCTGAAAATAATTTATTAATCAACATCAACTGCGAAACTTTGACAAAGAGGCACAGATTGACATGGTTATTCTTGATTTTTCCAAGGCCTTTGACACAGTCCCCAACAGACGGCTACTTCACAAGATGGAAGTATATGGAGTAGATGGAAACATCAATGCCTGGCTGACTGACTTCCTTACTAATAGGACAATGCAGGTTGTGGTAGATGGTGAAACATCAGAAGCAGTATCCGTGGACTCGGGAGTACCCCAGGGCACAGTATTGGGACCCTTGCTGTTCTTATACCACATAAACAACCTCCCAGACGCAGTGCAGTTATCAGTCTGTCTTTTTGTAGACATTTGCCGACTTTACCAAGTCATCAAAAGCCCAGAAGACCACACCACCCTCCAACAGGACTTACAACAACTGGAGACTAATCAGTGTTTCCCAGACCTACATGTACTTTCCATTGTGCATATGCCGAGAGGCTTTACAACACACTTATCAAGATCCAGATTCGGAACCAGAACTGATGACATAGTACATAAATTACATACCCTGAATGTAAATAAATAAAGTATTTCTTACGGATATTCAACTGGTTCATTCTTCCCAAAGTTTCATGGTGAGAAACACAAATGATGAATCTGGGAGTCATATTAATAAGAGAACCAAAAAGAATCGATTTAAACAAAGTGTTTCACTAGTTTGGCTGTTGGATTAGCAGACTTTTTCAAAAATAGACATTTTAAACATAAAATTTTAAAAATACAATCAATATTCTCGGATTTTTAATAGCATGGTTTCATCCAGAGTTTTAAATGCACTCCCACAGTACCTTATTAGGGCAAGATGCTGTGAAAGCATGTAATACTTGAGTGGGGATTTAAAGTGGTCTCCCTATGTGCATGTAAAAGATCTAACTGAATTTCTATGTTAATCACTAAATCATATGCCTACAAACCTGTGCAAAAGTGCAGTTTGAGTAGATCTATAGAGAGATAGAAATCTCAAAATTGTGCTTTTAATTCTTACACATTTGCATTAAAATACCTCCTGTATACTAAGAAAAGTACACTATTGTCTGATGTGTCATTTATTTTTTGTATTTGATAAGTTATACTTTCTCTTACAGAAACAGAAGAGCAGGCAAGACTGAGATTTCAGACAGAATTAGAGTTTGTTCAGTGTCTAGCAAATCCCAACTATCTGAACTGTAAGTCAATATTTACATGTAGATAGTTTATTTGTAATTTTACATAATTATACAGTCAAACCTGTCTTAAACAGCCAGTCAAGGGAAGGAGCATTATTGACCTTTTAAGACAGGTTGTTGATTAATACAGGTTAATTTCCTCTGAAAGTTTAGAAATGGGAAATCAGAAATGTGGCAGCTTAAGACAAGTGACTGTTTACGGTAATAGAGGTGACTGTTAGACTGTATAGCTGAGGTCATAGTTAGTTTATTAAATTAGCTCCATTGACCATTGTGAACTATGAATTGACCTCGAGTCCATTTCCAGGGTCAGAGGTTATAAACTTTGTTCCATACTCAACTCGAGATGTTTCTCAACTCCCAATTTTTAAACTAATGGACTCATAACAAAATACATGTAAATACTTGTAACTTTCAAATTCAAATCTGCTTTAATACATGTTTTCAAATCCGAAGCAGAGTCTTGAAAGTGTTTGCTATCATGTTTTTTATGAATTCTAAAAAATGAGTTTGAGCACAAAATTGAGTTTAAACATGAATTTTTTTTATAAGCTGAGGTCTGGGTACAATGAGTACTGAGTGCTTTTTGTTAGAAGCCATCAGGTTGAACATTGGATCTAACCTGCAACCTCTGGTGTGAGTGACTTAGAACACATTTTTGAAACTGTAAATGGATCTTAGAAATTTTGTATGATATACATTGGAGTCAAATAATATTGATGTTAAAATTGCTACAGACCTGGTTATTCTAAAAAAATACAATGGCTATACAATGTATTAAAAGCATAACAAATGTACTGCCAGGGTGATCAGATTAAGTTTACATGCAAGGATATAACCAGGTTGAGAAAAATATAACTAACAGAGCGGTTAGCATTAATGAGAGGTCAGCATTAACCGAGATCAGGTGATTATATATTGCATCAAACATGCAAACTGTTATTGTATCAGCTTCATTGTTTATGAATAACCGACTCAAAATGAGTCTGCTAAAATAGTGTTTGGAAGCTTTATACTCTGATGTTACATGTATGGTCAACAAAACATAATTATGGTCATTGCATCAGGTAAACATATTTACATAGAAATATGTGTGCCAAAAATACAAAATTTGATATGCTCTTGGAAAAAACTTGTTCATGTTTTTTAGGATATTATGGGGTTTATTAAGATTTTATAATTTTAATAACATAAATGTAACTATTATGTTTTTATAATCTGAAAAGTTACCATTTATGTGTAAGAATTTGTGTCTAACATGTCTACAGTCAGTAATATTTAATCTGTCTACAGTTGGTTATATCTAATCTGTCTACATTTGGTTATAATCTAATCTGTCTTAAGTCAGTAATTTCTAATCTGTCTACAGTCGGTTATATCTAATCTGTCTACAGTCTGTTATATCTAATCTGTGTACAGTCGGTTATATCTAATCTTTCTACAGTTGGCTATATCTAATCTGTCTACAGTTGGCTATATCTAACCTGTCTTCAGTCGGTTATATCTAACCTGTCTACAATCGGCTATATCTAACCTGTCTACAGGCTGTTATATCTAACCTGTCTACAGTCGGCTATATCTAACCTGTCTACAGTCGGCAATATCTAACCTGTCTACAGTTGGTTATATCTAACCCATCTACAGTGGGTTATATCTAACCCGTCTACAGTCGGCTATATCTAACCCATCTACAGTTGGCTATATCTAACCTGTCTACAGTCGGCTATATCTAACCTGATTACAGTCTGCTATATCTAACCCGTCTACAGACGGTTATATCTAACCCATCTACAGTCGGCTATGTCTAACCCTTCTACAGTCGGCTATATCTAACCTGTCTACAGATGGTAATATCTAACCTGTCTACAGTCGGCTATATCTAACCCATCTACAGACGGCAATATCTAACCCGTCTACAGTCAGCTATATCTAACCCGTCTACAGTCAGCTATATCTAACCCGTCTACACTCGGCTTTATCTAACCCGTCTACGGTCGGCTATATCTAACCCGTCTACAGTCGGCTATATCTAACCCATCTACAGTCGGCTATATCCAACCCGTCTACAGTTGGCAATATCCAACCCGTCTACAGTCAGCTATATCTAACCCGTCTACAGTTGGTTATATCGAACCCGTCTACAGTCGGCTATATCTAACCTGTCTACAGTCGGCTATATCTAATCTGTCTACAGTCGGCTATATCTAATCTGTCTACAGTCTGCATATTAACCTGTCTGCAGTCGGTTATATCTTACCTGTCTACAGTTGGCATATAAACCTGTCAACAGTCGGTTATATCTTACCTGTCTACAGTCAGCATATTAACCTGTCTACAGTCCGCATATTAACCTGTCTACAGTCATTATATCTTACCTGTCTACAGTCAGCATATTGACCTGTTTACAGTCGGTTATATCTTACCTGTCTACAGTCAGCATATAAACCTGTCTACAGCCAGTTATATCTTACCTGTCTAGTCAGCATATAAACCTGTTTACAGTCGGTTATATCTTACCTGTCTACAGTCAGCATATTAACCTGTTTACAGTTGTTATATCTTACCTGTCTACAGTCAGCATATTAACCTGTTTACAGTCGTTATATCTTACCTGTCTACAGTCAGCATATTAACCTGTTTACAGTCGATTATATCTTACCTGTCTACAGTCAGCATATTAACCTGTCTACAGTCAGCATATTAACCTGTCTAGTCAGGTATATCTAACCTGTCTACAGTCGGCATATTAACCTGTCTACAGTCAGCATATTAACCTGTCTACAGTCTGTTATATATTACCTGTCAACAGTCAGTATATTAACCTGTCTACAGTCGGTTATATCTAACCTGTCTACAGTCAGCATATTAACCTGTCTGCAGTCGGTTATATCTTACCTGCCTACAGTCAGCATATTAACCTGTTTACAGTCGGTTATATCTAACCTGTTTACAGTCAGCATATAAACCTGTCTGCAGTCGGCATATTAACCTGTCTACAGTCGGTTATAAATGTATCTAACCTGTCAACAGTCGGTTATATTTAATTTGTCTACAGTCAGCATATTAACCTGTCTACAGTCGGTTATATCTAATCTGTCTACAGTCAGCATATTAACCTGTTTACAGTCAGTTATATCTTACCTGTCTACAGTCAGCATATTAACCTGTCTACAGTCAGCATATTAACCTGTCTACAGTCGGTTATATCTAATCTGTCTTCAGTCAGTTATATCTAATCTGTCTACAGACAGGTTAGATATACAGTCAGCATATTAACCTGTCTGCAGTCGGTTATATCTTAACCTGTCTATATTCAGCATATTAACCTGTTTACAGTCGGTTATATCTTACCTGTCTACAGTCAGCATATTGACCTGTCCACAGTCAGCATATTAACCTGTCTACAGTCAGTTATATCTTACCTGTCTACAGTCAGCATATTAACCAGTTTACAGTCGGTCATATCTTACCTGTCTACAGTCAGCATATTAACCCGTCTAGTCGGCATATAAACCTGTCTACAGTCAGCATATTAACCCGTCTACAGTCGATTATATCTTACCTGTCTACAGTCAGCATATTAACCCGTTTGATTTACAGTTCTGGCACAGAGAGGCTTCTTTAAGGAAACCAACTTTGTCAACTACATCAAATACCTTCAGTACTGGAAGGAGCCAAAGTATGCCAAATATCTCAAGTAAGTTCAGTGTCACATATTTACAAAACATCACAACTTGAGTATTCACTTGAACTGTAATTTTTAAAATACAATGACAAAGATTATGAATATATCAATAACAAATTCTTGGACAGTGAAACAAACTGTCACAAATGTTGACAGAAAATAGACTTTGAGCTCGAGTAATTAAAGAGAATTAAAATGAGTATTTTACCCACCACCAATAAAAAAATTGGGTACAGTTCCGACCCCCACCCCCTGAGATTTTTTCCTTGAATAGTACTAACCATTAAACTTGTATAATCATACCTCAGAATGTTTTAATGTAATTTTATGTAGAACTTCTTCAAACAACCTCATGTTTGCAAATTGACCTTTTTTGATTGACAGTTTGTTCATTTCAGATTTCCACAAGCTCTTCACTTCCTTGAGCTGCTGCAGTATGAACATTTCCGCAAGGAGCTTGTGAACGCCCAGTGTGCCAAGTTCATAGATGACCAACAACTTCTACATTGGCAGCATTACCAGAGGAAAAGGATGCAGTTGCTGACTGCTGAAGCAGAACATGGACAAAAGATGAAAGATACAAAGCCATCATGATGGAACATGAGGTGTTGAACTATGGATATGGATATATATTGTGCATTAAGAATACTTCTATTGAAGGCACACGTTCAAAGAATCAGAGTAGGCTTTCTGGACATTGGATCCATGTAACAGCCTTTCTGTGTACCAATATAGTAGTGTGTTAGAAGTGTTGGTTTTATGTCACAGTCCAATTACTTGCATTTATCAGCTCAGCAGGCAATGAATGGCAACATAAACTCCCTATTATACTTATTTATGCAAAATGTGATACGGCCATATTTGACATACTACATGTAGTATATGCCATATCTGCATGTATTTTTATGGAAGAATAAAGCATTCAGTGACTTAAAATTTAAAAATCAGTATGTGTGGAGAATGATGGAACTGTGTAAACAGTAAAAAAGCAGGAGCTACATTCTGATCATGTAGATTTCATCTTCAACAAAAGCTGGATATTTTCATATAGCTCAGCTAGTTCCATAACACTTTATGTGAGAATGTAAGCCAGTTACTTCCAAAAAGATGGTGAATCTACTCGGATTTATTTTGAAGTCTTCTTCCACTCATGAATCTGGAAATGCTATATAACCTGTAATGTTTACCCATTCATCATCTTGTCAGGTTTATATTGAGGTCTTTCTTCACCAATAAAACTGGATACCATATCCATAATTATATAAGTTTAGTTTTTATCAATTAATTTCTGCTCAATTTCGAAGAAAACTCTTCTTATATGAGTTTGTTTCCTGGATAAAAACCAATACAGATGTTGTTTGATATATCATCAGGATGAGTGCGAGATCGTACACATGACCTCATTTAAGTAACTGGGCCAATTGGTAGGTAGTACATCTGAATTAAATCCAGGGGTCACGATTTCAAATCCTAGCCCAACCATAGTCTCGAGTGCTCTAGTATCAGTTGACCTTCCAGGATCCAAAGAAAGAGTGCATAGATGTTATATGTAGCTCTACTGGCCAAAGGCCAGCAAGACTCGTGTCATGGCAAATTGTCCGGCACTGGGAGTCCGTCCTTTAACCTTTTTCTTAAAGTGGAACTTACAAAATAAACATTTCCGCTGTTGATTTATTTCTTTTATATTGATTGTGAAAAACAAGCTCTTACAACTTGGATAAATCATGCTCTAAGTCTTCCTGGGTAGAACCAGTTCAAAGCATACATGTATGCAGATAATGTGTCTTGCTCAAGGACACCTAACACACATTTCAATCTTGGATCCAATACTCTGCTGGGCTATGCACTATTGATTGCTTATCATCTGTTAGTGGCTATGTTAATTTATCATTTGTTATCAATTATGACTATCTGGTGCAAAATACCACTGTGTATCTTCAAAAATATGTATTACAACTCGCTATTTGAATTCAACCTGACCTGTGGAATACTGCCAAAGGTTGAGTTTGTCTGATCTCATCTATATTCACAAACATTCAGAGATTCCCTGGCATCATTGATTTAAATCGAGCAAGCAGTTTAGTTTAAAAAATTAGATTTATAAACATAAATATAGAGATGATCTTGTATTATTCCTATGCTACGTAGTGGTTAGATCTGTGGATTGTCGCTTGGGCGATCCAAGTTCGAATATATGACTATTCTGTGCATAGGGAAGCTTTTTTGCTTGCCCCAGTGTCTGCGTCCCACCCATGTTGATATTTGGTGCAAAGTGTGCATGTCTTGCAGTTATTGGCATAAGTGTGACTGCTTATACTCTTGAGGCAGTATGTAACATATCAGGCCCCGGTTTCACTTAAACATCTCAACTTGAGATTTTCTTCAACTCAAGTTTTGAAATGCTGTAACTTGATCTACAGTGATCATTTAATCATGTTATCCTTTACCAATGAATAAAGCTTTGTTTTGATTTCAATAATGTGTGGTCATCATGAGTTTAATTAAATAATTATTTAAAAACAGAAATATTTGAGTTCAGGAAAATCTCGGCTTGAAATGTTTAGTGAAACTGGGTCCTGGCTTCTAAATTCAAAACAAGGTCATATTGCAGGGTGAAAAGGTTGCACTTGCCTTAAAATTTTGTGTTAAAATTTTGGCATAAGTTGTTCATTAATGTGCATTGCTGGCAATTATATGCGTATGAATGAGACTTGGCATAAAAGTGTGTGCTTATACTCGGAGGCAGTTTGTAACATATTGGGCTCCTAACTTGAAACTCAATGTCGTATTGCAGGGTGAAAAGGTCATATTTTGTCTTGAAACTCTTGTGTTAAAGTTTTGGAGCAAGTTTTGATTGACTGTGCATACTTACAATTATGTGAATGTTACTTGGCACAAGGGTGTATACCTCTCCAGTTTTTTATTGTTGGAAGGCGAGCAAAGCTCTGACTTCCTTAGCTGTCGTGCAGCTCTAGCATCTGTTATACACTACTACGTATGGCAGGAACCGCCATATCCGTCCGACCGATAAAGAGTTCACAAGTTTCAAAACGCACTTACCGTAGCAGAGGACGTATTATACAACAGATGATTCAAAGTTTTTTAAATATTGTGGATATTTTTCTTTACAAAAAGTTCAAAATTACGATACGGGAAGCATACAATTTGCATGGAAATGCGGAAGAATACACTTCTAAAAAAACGCGGCAATTTTCATCGATAAAAACATGTTTTACGCATTTACTACTATGCATAGTGACGTCATCTGGTGAGGGGGGTGGGGGGATATAATCTCTAACACCATTCGACATGTAATCATTAATGGGGTGAAATATTGACATATTTTCGATATAATAACTCGTAGTTTGAGTAAATAGTAATTGTTAGTGAAATTTTATTCACTACGGATTGTCCTCTTTTAATTTTGATAGTAAAATAACGAAATTAGGTTCAGGGCTACATTTGTTGTTTATAGTCTAGAAAAACGCGCCAATCTGTCATCTTATGCAAACAGAGTTTAACGGTTAAATGGGTCATCCGACCGTTATGTTTGTTGTGTTTCTGTGTTGAATTTTTTAGATTGATTAAATCTAGGTCACGCAACACCGTTTATAATGCTATTTATTGATTATAGATATTGATGACTGAAAGCTATATGAGAATCGAACATAACTCAAGTCAATATACGCGTAAATCTATAAGTAGGTCATGTTTGTTTTGGTCTAGACAAAGAGTTATGGATATGTGTTGTATATTCTCAGACAATCAGGAACATTTTGTGCTGAATGCGTTTCGTTATCCATAAATCATAACTATTGAACTGGAGATATTAAAATTGACTGGAGTTGTACACTACTACTCAATTCTTTCGATTTGGAGAAACATCAGAATATGAAGGTTAGTTTGTGAAGCTTTCATATAGGTTGTTCATGTTGATAACTTTATGCGGAGATGTGGAAAGGAATCCTGGACCACCACGTTACCAGTTTACAAAATGTCCTGAAATGGATATTTTCACCAGGGTCATCAAATATTCAGTCAGTTTTCACAGGGAAGACAGTGTGTACCATGGTGTTTGCATTTTTTCAAATGCATTATTAAAACCGTTTAATAGCTACTGTTGGAAAAGTATTGATATGGACTCCGAATTGCATGCAGGAGATTATTTATACAGATACACAAAAGAAATATTATACACGCCACATTCTTTTCTAAATCCCAATGAAATGCCTTTTAACATATCAGAAATCTAACTAAGTTTTCCAATTTTCCGAACCTCCATTTTCGAATTAACACAAGCAGCGAGCTTTCCCTCAGGCCTTTGATATTTAATCCAAACTATGGGATAAAAAAAAGAGAAATTGGGGTTATAACACTAGATGTTAAAGTTAGACCTGTTGTATAACAGTATATAGACTTTTGCTTCACTTCAGAAACTTTTTGGTTGTTTATTTCTTAATAAAAATGTTTAGTTACTGGTTACACCACTTAAAGGAAAAACAAATCTTAGAATGTTTGAATTCTCTATTATTGATTTGTTTAACTCTATCTTTGTATTAAATACTGCATAAATTGACCTACCTGTTATCATTCTCGCTCGACTTCTTTAAAATCTATGAAATTTTAGAAAGTGAAGTTACTAAAAGTGAGCATGAAAACATGTATTTAACAAGATTAATAATACAGAAAAAGTTTGTTTTATGTAACACCCTAGGTGTTATGCTTCATATTACCACCAAAGCAGGAGCAACTCTATGGATAAAGCAGAACACCTGTTTACTACATATGCCAATCACATGTTAAGCTGCACGGCATATTACCTAATTGGATAGTAATGGTTATATGGGTGTAGAGCTACCATGATTCGTACTGTAACTCTGAGACAAGATATAAAAGTACATGTTACTCTGCCAGAGGGCAGTTTTGGGTTAGAGTTCGGGCTAGGAATGAGAGACAGAATTAAGAGAGTTAGTAGTTGGTAGTTAGTTGTAGAGTGGGGTTCTGGGGAAGTTAGGATTGTGGAACGGTAGACTAGTGGGCTGAGCTTAAATAACCACTATAGGATTTCACTAGCTGTGGAATTACACTAAAATGTAGAAACTTAACACTATACGATCATGCATTAGTTGTAGAACTATATTAAAATGTAGAAACTTAATTTGCCTTGTGATTATTTAATCTCTACATCAGACATGTTACATTTAATATACATGTACAAGATAGCTAACGTTCTCTGTACTTTCTAATCGGGGATGAATTGCAATATTTTCATGTACATTATAGCTTTAATCAGGAGAAAGGGCAGTTGAAAATGAAATAACAAACAACATCATTTCATAATTTAATTTTCAATTTATTTTTTTTATAAATTATTTTCACAATATCACAGATTAACATCAATAATAATAACAGTCTGTGCTGCTCAGTTTAAACATACCAGCTACCCATGGAAGACATTTACAAAATACTTCTAATGTAGAGCATCGTAACACATTGATCTGCTACTAAAAGGGTATTGATCCAATTTGCAAGACTTAATGCCTTCCACGGGAGAGCAATGTTATATATCAGAGCAGAAAAGCCCTCAGCATATTAAAATATGTCTACTCGTAAAAGGCATATTGTGTGGAATCAGTATTTTAGAACAGTTATCAAGAGAAACTTTGTTAATAAGTTGAAACCCAGGAAGGTTTTAATTAATGAATGACAAGATTTTTTCACATCATCAGTGTTTTGTTATATACATTATATTATCATACAATCTATTTTAATGAATTGCCATTGCTCAGTTAAACATGTTTACTGTGTTTATATAAATGTAATGTTGATTAACTGAACAAACAGTAAACGGAAATCAGACTACAGAGGGGCTGTCCCTTCATTTCTCTTTACGTCACCTGATTAAACACAGCAAACAGCTATCAAAGGTGTTTGCTTTGTTAAACGTTTACAGTGAACATTTTGTCCAGTAATCAAAACTTAGCAAACACATTAAACGTTTAACTGAATTGAACGTAGCCCTGATGTTGATAAAAAAAAAATGTCAGAAAAATACATGTATTTAACTTACAGCGTAAGATATTAGAATGTCAATAAGCTGGTATAACTCCTAACATCCAAATGTTTACTAAACACAATTTTCAACAACAGCAATAAATGCAGCAGGGTTGACTGAACTCGTGATATAACAACAGGAATACACTTGTATGATGACTAGAAACAAGAGTTTTATTATATGAAAACATCCATTGTCGAAGGAAAAGAAAATACTGTGGAAATATGAGTACATCAACAAAAATCAAGACTATCTTAAACTTGCAATTAAACAGTGAGTAGATTGATTCCCATTTATATTACCAAAAATATAATGGGCACACTCCATACTCGTAATGCTCCTGTGTGTGACATCATGAATGAATGAAAGCATTAGATTTACAGTATACCAACACATCAATATAATGTGAAGCCAAGGAGTAGGAAGATTCAAGGCTCACTCTCTATGTATAAAAAACAAATATACAGATTGTGACAATGCCCCCTATTTGGGGATATCGGTTAACAAAAATTGCGATGCCAATTTCGCAAATACGACAGTGCAGCATTCCCATATAACTTGTAAACTTCTTTTATAGGTGGTCGGTAGAAATAATAAGTGTCTTCCATCCTTCCCTGGAATAGTCCTGGTATATTTCAACTGTCTTGTAAAGACTTAAATTTCAATTGTTACTTGATATTAAGTGGGTACAATTTTATAATTACAGTATTATCATTAGTTTTTCGGTTATTTACTTTCATTTTTGTTTCAAATACATTATTCAAACATAATTTTAGTTCAATTTCTTGCACTGCAAATTCACATCAAAAGTAATATACACTATACAAATGTGCATGTAATATACACTATTCAAATGTGTATGTAATATACACTACACATATGTGTATATAATATACACTACACAAATGTGTATGTAATATACACTACATAAATGTGTATGTAATATACACTACACAAATGTGTATGTAATATACACTACACAAATGTGTATGTAATATACATCACACAAATGAATATGTAATATACACTAAACAAATGTATATGTAATTACACAGAAGCCAATTGCTGGTTTCAGCAAATATTGTTTTGATTTTATCAGAGATATTCGCCATGAGTGAGCAGGCCAATTTGCGTTCTCAAGTCAGATTTATTTGATATTAACGCTGAAATCAACAATTTTATGATTAAAATAACATCAGCAAAATTGTTCAAATAGAAATTAATTTGAAATAGTAAAGTTACCAAAAGATTCATGGAGAAATCCTGATAATTCATCAAAAATATGCACATACATCTTAAAAATGTCATCTATGATAGTCAACTATGATAGTCAGCTATGATAGTCAGCTAGGATAGTCAACTATGATAGTCAGCTATGATAGTCAACTATGATAGTCAATATTCAACATGTTAAATGGTATAGATGGCATATATATAATGGATGAAAACTTGTCCAAATTTAGCTTTATAAGAGGGCATTACATTATTAAATAAGTGTTAATACCTTTAAATCAACACAATTGTGCAGTGGCATTGTTCACTAATAGCTCATTTTTTAATACCCTTGTTTAATAGTGCAAAAATTTTTTTTACATCTTTTTCACATTTTGTGGAATTAACCAAATTTTAACTGATAATTTTTGCCCATGTTGGAGGGGGCAAATCATTATTTTATACTTGAGATTAATACTACAGGAATAACTTGGCCCTCAAAGCAATAGCAACCAGCTTTATACAGTGTCTTTGTCTTGATTTTGCATACTAAACATGGACTTGTCTTCATTTTCATTACTATCAAATGTTGTCCAAATTGTGCATTTCATGAAAGGTTTTAATCACCATTTCATTATTAAGCAAATCTAATTACTATCCTGATACACGTAATCTATTATCCTACATGTATTTTAATATAAGTTTAATCTGATTCTTAACCCTTTACCTATATCACAACTTGTTTTGAATAATTAACTGGGAAAACATGTATCCCGTATTTCTGTACTTGTTCTAGAATTCATACTTTCAATGCGTTGTTTTTTGAGTTCCAGATTTCATCATTTTAATTCTGTATAACTTGACTTATTCTAGATTTTATCATTCTTATTGGACAAGTTAAACAGGTCCCTTATCAGTGAGTCCACAAACAAACCCATTACAACTTCGACTTTCTCAAGGACCCTACAGCTGGTTTATCAACAAACTCTGGCCACCAATCTGGCCGTTCTAGTGCTTTGTGACCCTGTACCATGGCTCCATATAAGTTCTTGTAGATCTGAAATCATTGAAAACATTATTAAATTTAAATGCATTAATGTAGATTTTGTACCAATTTAAGTTTAAATTAACCTAAATATTACAAGTCTGCTGTGTCTGACCGTATATGGCTTGTAGCTTATCAGAGCTGTTATTGTTATTTAGAGTCTGATAAAGTTTTAATAATAAATAATTTATATTTGGTGAGTAGTTATACTTATAAAATAAAGCTCAAGCTCGATATTTCTCAATGTTACAATTTAAAAGAAGTTGCACCCCCTTTTTACTTAAATTTTAGTAAAAATTTGATTTCCGATCAATAGCAGGGGCATTTCTGTTGACAGACACATTTGTATATTTGTGAATGTTCTTGTGTAAAGTATCTGGAATGAGCTGGTTGTGGGAATGCAGCATTTAGACTACCCAGTCACGGAGTGTCTGCGGGGCGCAAGATATGTTTGGGCAGTAACAAAATAAAAGATAATTGATACAGGAACATTTATATTGGGATACCAAAGCTGACCTTGAGTCTTTGATTTGTGAAAGCTTAAATAAGATGGCATTTATCTGAGATAAAGGTGAACTTATAAATTAAACTGCATAAACTTGTTTACAACATGTTAAATAAATGTAAATTAATTACTATATTTTAAATTCAGTATGGATAACAAACAATACACAGTGCTATGTATTAGCACTGAAGTTGTATTGAAGGAATATTAGTTTCATTGACTTGGTAGAACAAGTTATGGTTTTTGGTAGTACAAGATGTATGGAGACCCTTGAAGAGAAGAATGCCTTTAAATTAACTTCTATTAAATTAATTGTGGAAGCAATGGAGCCTTCATTAAACTGGAACCTGCTATGAATAGATAATATCCAAAACTAAAGTTGAATAAATCTTTGCAGAAACAGATAAAAAAGAAAAGAGAAAAAAATCCCATAGGAATTTTGTATAAAATTAAAGTCCTCCTTTGTTGCTCCAATGGATACTAGTTCCTCAATTTGAACAAACTTTAATCTTAAACTACATTAATTTTTGTATTTATGAAATGTGAACAAATTTAGCTGGCTGGTTCTTGAGAAGATTTTCTTTTAAAATTCACAATATAAAATTACAATTTTTGCCCAAATAACAATTTAAACAAATCTGAATTTCATTGACCCAATGTTGTTTCTGGGGAATTCAGAGCAATATTAGAGAAACTGTTAAAGAAATGGTGGATGATGCCCAAACACCAGTCTATGGAAACTTTTATATAAACTGTTACTAACAAATCATAATGTATAATTATTTTTACCGGTCATGGTTGAACTATAATCTTCAGGGCAGTAATTTAAATTGAAATTTCACAGTAAAATGGCAAACTTTACCTGTCCATCTGAGAGTCCTATAGGAGAATTGAGTATGAAGTCTGGAGGTGCAATGGCATCCACGAGAGACACAGAGTCGTCCTTGAGCTGACCACACAGTGTCAGTATGGCATGTTGTATCCACGTGGGAGGGTCCTGTCCACTGATATAACCACCTTGTCAAAATATACAAGATACTAAAAAATATTTAAAGAAAATGTTTTGGCATTTGACCCTCAATTTTGTTTGAGCAATTTCAAGTAAGCATTTAAGGGTGTAACCATATCAGGAAAAATCACCTCAAATGTCTTAAAAAATAAAATTAGTTTTAAAATGGATTAAAAGCATCTCCTTGTCATTAATAAATAAAATTCAAATGGTTTAGATCCACCAAACTGTGACAAAATTGCTATTTAAATTGGAGAGGTAAACTTGAAATGGAATCCCAATTCTTAAAATAGATGGCACTTAAATACTGCTTGACAACCTTCGCATCATCATTCAAACATTTTCTCAGATGAAAAATATTTAATACATGTAAACATTTATAATGGATCAAATTGAAATCAAAATGACTCAAGTTAGGAAATCCCTTTTCAATATATTATATTGGCATCTTTAAATAGACATCCTTTTTGATGTAACCTGTGTCAGGCTTTTTTAATAGTGTGTTTTGGTAAGAAAGTACAATATTAGGCCTAAGTTATCTTTGCCATTTTGAACATAGTATTCATATTCAGTTTTCTTAATTTTCTGGACATTACAAAAAAAACTACAAAATCCGACTAGTAGGAAGTCGTCGGACAAAACTGCATGAAGATAAAATTCTATTTCTTATTTCACATGTTAATTCTCCATACCTTGGTATAAAATGGTAAGATGCTTTTCTAGCCTCCAAAGACCGAAGAGTGAGCACAGTTTTGTAAGGACATCTTTGATTGGTTGTGATGCTTCTTCTCCATCTTTTCCCTCAACAATCAGTCGCCAGAATCTCTCAATGACTACATACTGGAAAATATAGGTTTCAATATGATACTTTGGTAACAACAAGAATGCTGTTATTATGTTAAGCAACAGTATAGGATAAATCAAAATATTTATAAATACATTAGACTAGATTTTTATGTGATTAAATCTCTAATTGTAAGATATAAACTACCAGTAGTAAAAAATTGGTCTTGAGATGGCCTTCTACAGCATAAACAACTTGGCAATATAATATAAAAAAAATAAAATGTATAAATGGCTAAGTACTGCTATACTTATGACAAACACTCAATTTAGTAAAACATGCATCTTATCAATTACACATACATTGTAATTGTAATTTTATACTATTTTATACAAACAACATAAAAAGATGTCTACTAGATACCGGTACAGCATTCCATATTAGTGTAACGTTTGTTATAACTAAAGCTATTTTTTAAATGATTGATTCAAGTTTTTTTTAGATATTTTCTATCAATAGATTGTAAGTTATATGATGTATTATTTAAAAATGTCAAAATGTTTGATATATAGGGTGGTGCTATATTATTAATAACTTTCAATACTAATACAGCATTGTTATATTAACATCTCTTGGAAAATGGAAGCCATTGCAATTCATTGAACATATCTTGAGAATTTGTTTTCAATGGTTTATTTAGTATTGTTCTTGTTGTACTTTACTGAGTGTTTGTATGTTTGCCTTTCACCCAAACAGAACAACCAAACTTAAATGTGGACATGATGTAGGCATTGTAAAACAATAATTTCCCTTCATAATTATGTTACTAAAACAAATTGATACATTTTTTAGACAAGCTATTTTTTAATTGAATTTGGAACATATTTTACAAAGCTTTCTATCCAATGCACTTTCAGTGACGTTAGCCTAAATGGCGAAATAAAAACAAATTATGTCTTTGTTTATAGTAAATAAAAATTCTAAATGCTAATAGTTTCCTGCAAAAAAGTAATGTAGCGTCTACTGAGACCCTGTTTTCTTGGTACCACCTAATTACGTTATGGTTGTGGAAAGATTATGGTATTATTTATATAAACACCTAATAATTTCTGAACATATTACAAAGTGCAGTGTCTAAGGTGACAGTTGAAGGCAATGTGATAGGGAAATTGATATAAATGTCTATTAAAACAAAAAAGTGAAGTCAACAGAAGGCCTGGTGACTCAAAACTTGAAAAAAAAACAAAAAAAATCTTTGACCATACCTCAATAAAAGCTATAGACAAGGTTCTACAGAAGTAGACTTGACTGTTGTTTCTGGCTGTGAACCCATCACTTCCTCCACTGAGCTGTGACTGGAGACGGGCGGAGCTGTCCACTAGCAGACGACTTATCAACCATCTATATGCATCCAGTATCACTGTTGTAAGTATATAAACATATGACAAAATATAAAAATGTTATTTCATCGAATAAAAATTTGAATGAATGAGAAGATTTGTACTTCTTATGACTATTATTTGAAAATGTTATTTACTAGTATTGGCTAAAATATAAAGGCTTTGCAGATTCTGGACCAGGTGTCACAAACATGTTAAAATTACTGAAATATAAATCAAAAGGTTGCAGCAAAGAGGCTGATAAATGGACAACAGGTATTTCAAGATGTCTTTATAGCGATTTGCATCTTCTTTAAACATTATTATAGTTTAAGACATAGTGCCACCATTGCAAAAAGGAAGTGCTTCCGTGGGGTATAATGCTACATATAGCACCATAACTGGCAGCCATTACACCAAATCGTCACTCCTGGGATCCACTAAGTGGTTTATCAGTGCTACATATAGTAACGCAACTGGCAGTCAGTTTATCAAATCGTCACTCCTGGGATCCACTAAGTGGTTTATTAGTGCTACATATAGTAACATAACTGGCAGTAAGTACACCAAATAGTCACTCCTGGGATCCACTAGGTGGTTTATTAGTGCTACATATAGTAACGTAACTGGCAGCCAGTTCACCAAATCGTCACTCCTGGGATCCACTAGGTGGTTTATTAGTGCTACATATAGCAACATAACTGGCAGCCAGTACACCAAATCGTCATTCCTGGGATCCACTAGGAGGTTTATTAGTGCTACATGTAGTAACATAACTGGCAGTAAGTACACCAAATCGTCACTCCTGGGATCCATTAAGTGGTTTATTAGTGCTACATGTAGTAACATAACCGGCAGTCAGTACACCAAATCGTCATTCCTGGGATCCACTAGGTGGTTTATTAGTGATACATGTAGTAACTTAACCGGCAGTCGGTACACTAAATTGTCACTCCTGGGATCCACTAGGCGGTTAATTACTGATACATGTAGTTAAGGATCCGGCAGTCAGTACACCAAATCGTCACTCCTGGGATCCACTAGGTGGTTTATTAGTGCTACATGTAGTGACATAACTGGCAGTCAGTACACAAAATCGTCACTCCTGGGATCCACTAGGTGGTTAATTAGTGCTACATTTCGTTACGTAACTGGCAGTCAGTACACTAAATCGTCACTCCTGGGATCCACTAGGTGGTTTATAAGTGCTACATATAGTAACATAACTGGCAGTCAGTACACCAAATCGTCACTCCTGGGATCCACTAGATGGTTTATTAGTGCTTCATATAGTAACATGACTGGCAGTCAGTACACCAAATCGTCACTCCTGGGATCCACTAGGTGGTTAATTAGTGCTACATTTAGTTACATAACTGGCAGTCAGTACACCAAATCGTCACTCCTGGGATCCACTAGAAGGTTTATCAGTGCTACATATAGTAACGTAACTGGCAGTCAGTACACCAAATCGTCATTCCTGGGCTCCACTTGGTGGTTAATTAGTGCTACATATAGCAATGTAACTGGCAGTCAGTACACCAAATCGTCACTCCTGGGATCTACTAGGTGGTTAATTAGTGCTACATATAGTAACATAACTGGCAGTCAGTACACCAAATAGTCATTTCTGGGATCCACTAGGTGGTTAATTAGTGCTACATGTAGTAACATAACTGGCAGTAAGTACACCAAATAGTCACTCCTGCGATCCACTAGGTGGTTTATTAGTGCTACATATAGTAACGTAACTGGCAGTCAGTTCACCAAATCGTCACTCCTGGTATCCACTAGGTGGTTTATTAGTGCTACATATAGCAACATAACTGGCAGCCAGTACACCAAATCGTCATTCCTGGGATCCACTAGGAGGTTTATTAGTGCTACATGTAGTAACATAACTGGCAGTCGGTACACCAAATCGTCACTCCTGGGATCCACTAAGTGGTTTATTAGTGCTACATGTAGTAACATAACCGGCAGTCAGTACACCAAATCGTCATTCCTGGGATCCACTAGGTGGTTTATTAGTGATGCATGTAGTAACTTAACCGGCAGTCGGTACACTAAATTGTCACTCCTGGGATCCACTAGGCGGTTAATTACTGATACATGTAGTAAAGGAACCGGCAGTCAGTACACCAAATCGTCACTCCTGGGATCCACTAGGTGGTTTATTAGTGCTACATCTAGTGACATAACTGGCAGTCAGTACACCAAATCGTCACTCCTGGGATCCACTAGGTGGTTAATTAGTGCTACATTTAGTTACGTAACTGGCAGTCAGTACACCAAATCGTCACTCCTGGGATCCACTAGAAGGTTTATAAGTGCTACATATAGTAACATAACTGGCAGTCAGTACACCAAATCCTCACTCCTGGGATCCACTAGATGGTTTATTAGTGCTTCATATAGTAACATGACTGGCAGTCAGTACACCAAATCGTCACTCCTGGGATCCACTAGGTGGTTAATTAGTGCTACATTTAGTTACATAACTGGCAGTCAGTACACCAAATCGTCACTCCTGGGATCCACTAGAAGGTTTATTAGTGCTACATATAGTACGTAACTGGCAGCCAACACACCAAATCGTCATTCCTGGGCTCCACTTGGTGGTTAATTAGTGCTACATATAGCAATGTAACTGGCAGTCAGTACACCAAATCGTCACTCCTGGGATCCACTATGTGGTTTATTAGTGCTACATATAGTTAAGTAACTGGCAGTCAGTACACCAAATCGTCACTCCTGGGATCCACTAGGTGGTTAATTAGTGCTACATATAGTAACATAACTGGCAGTCAGTACACCAAATCGTCACTCCTGGGATCCACTATGTGGTTTATTAGTGCTACATATAGTTAAGTAACTGGCAGTCAGTACACCAAATCGTCACTCCTGGGATCTACTAGGTGGTTAATTAGTGCTACATATAGTAACATGACTGGCAGTCAGTACACCAAATCGTCACTCCTGGGATCCACTAGGTGGTTAATTAGTGCTACATTTAGTTACATAACTGGCAGTCAGTACACCAAATCGTCACTCCTGGGATCCACTAGAAGGTTTATTTGTGCTATATATAGTAACGTAACTGGCAGTCAGTACACCAAATCGTCATTCCTGGGCTCCACTTGGTGGTTAATTAGTGCTACATATAGCAATGTAACTGGCAGTCAGTACACCAAATCATCACTCCTGGGATCCACTAGGTGGTTAATTAGTGCTACATATAGTAACATAACTGGCAGTCAGTACACCAAATCGTCACTCCTGGGATCCACTATGTGGTTTATTAGTGCTACATATAGTTAAGTAACTGGCAGTCAGTACACCAAATCGTCACTCCTGGGATCTACTAGGTGGTTAATTAGTGCTACATATAGTAACATAACTGGCAGTCAGTACACCAAATAGTCATTTCTGGGATCCACTAGGTGGTTAATTAGTGCTACATGTAGTAACATAACTGGCAGTCAGTACACCAAATCGTCATTCCTTGGATCCACTAGTTGGTTAATTAGTAGTACATGTAGTAACAATATTTAGAAGACCACTACCCCACATTGGAGATGAGAGATTCATGGATTTCTAGAAGATTTTCTATTGTGCTTATATTTTAGAAAGATTGGACCTTTATATTGTCAAACTCCATGTAAGTGTTAAGACTGATATAAGACAACAGGGCTGAATTCAGTTTGCTTAAACGTTTAATTTGCTTGCAAATGTTTGATAAGTCAACTGAACGATATGTTCACTTTAAACATTTGTTATTAGATTAAACACCTTTGAGAGCCGTTTCCTTGTGTTTAAACATGTGACTTAAAGAGAAATGGCAAGACAGCATTTACTTTTCATTTGTTTGGTCACCGTTTGCATTTGAGTAAACATGGTCAACCGTGTTGAGTATAGCCCTGGTGTTCACTGTAGGTATATCACTAATGAATTATCTATCCAATGTAACTCTATTAAATAGAAAATGAGTTTTATGTCGAAGCTGCTATGGACAGCTTTGGGATAGTTATGGAAGCTCTGGATTATGAGTAACTATGCAGGTCAAACACCTGCGCAGTTAACATCTAATATACTTATATATAGAGTTTTAGAACAATAATAAAATGTGCGTAGTGAATCACTGGAGTTTTTATTACTCACCAAGGGGGTTTAGACAATCTTGAGCTGTCCTGGCAGAAAACTTTGTCTTTAATATAGTGTCTGCATCATCCAGAAAGTTGACACTTCCAAGTGGTGACTCTATCTTTGTACCTAGAATACACACACAACATAATGATAGCATTAGAACATCATTCTTTAGTTATAAAATAATAAGATTTTATTACAGCACAAAATTATTAGAAAGTATACAAATACTTGCTATGTACATGTTTTTGCAGTGTACTCATACAATAAAAACAGCCACTGACTTAATCTACAACATGGATTGGACTCAATACACAGTAGTGCTAATATTGTTATCATATGATGCCTGTGTAAGTTGAGCAAGCAAATTAAATTTATAAAATTCAGGTCCCCCGAAAAAAAGAAATCAAATCTGAAAGAGACAAACTCCATGAAATATAATACAGTCTAAATGTTGTGACAATATGCCAATGTCAAAATTCTAGATATTAGCTTGACAAGGATAAGATGCACTATGTCATATACAGCTAAATACAAGTACCTAGAAATCATGATAATGGGGCATAACTCCTGGTGGGAAATCTGATCAGAATACTGTGGGAATATTCATATGTCCACTAAGTCTACTTCATGTTGATGAGTATCTACAAGTTTAAATTGAACTGCATTAAATCTGTAACATTTAACCTGAGAAGGTAATTTATAAACACAAAAAAAAACAAACTCCCAGATACATTGAGGCTCAAGGCATCAGTCTAATAGGCCTGAATAAGAACATGATCATAACATTTAAAGTAGAACATAGAACATGTATAATATAATAAGATTACGATTTTATAAATAATGTAACAGCGCAAGTTCAAAATTATTATCTTCATAATTGCTAAAAATAAATACATTTGTCAGTATATTCTTAAACTGTGTAGACAGACAGTGATCACAATCGTTCAGCTTTGAGCATATATAGGTGATTTAGGAGAAAGCAAAGTTAAGATAATCACAAATTAAGAGAGAAACTGTCTAACCTTTTTTTCTTTTCGCATCCAGAAGAGACAGTAGATAATTGCTGGTCTGTTGCAAAATGACATTGTTGTCTCCTTCAAATGTACAATTGGGATCATTGTCATCTCGGAATTCACCCAGTCTGTTAACTGTTGAAGAGTTGTAAATACAGGTTATTGTTTATGTATAATCTGAGACCAACAATAAAATACTGGCTGCATGCTCTCTCCAGATCCTAGTTTTCTATGGGTGGTAAATAAGGGGCAGGAAATTCAATATGGATGGTAAATAAGGGGCAGGGAATTCAACACGGGTGGTTAGTTGTGGGCAAGGAATTCAATATGGGTGGTAGGTTATAGGCGGGGAGTTCAATAAGTGGTTAGTTGGTGGTGAGAAATTTAATATGGGTGGTAAATAAGGGACTGAGAATTCAGTAAGGGTGGCAAATTGGGAGCAGATACATGTAATTCATTATGGATGGTAAGTTGGGTCTGAATATGAAAATTTACATTGTACATATAATCAAGGTTTGCCCTGATAAAATAATTCAGAACAAGAAATGTGTACATAGGAAACAGTTGCCCCCACATTATGTTACTCAATTATACCAAAAATTAAATAAAAAAAAAAAAAAAGGGGGAGCAACTCCTGTAAAATTTGACCAATGTTGACAATTATTACGCTGGACTTTATAATTACACAGCGTCACATCAAATATTAATTCAATTCATCATAGACTTTTTCAGAAGTTATTTATTAACAAGAGCAGTCAGAGGGACAGCGCGCTTGGCTATTTCAATGCTGTTCTAAAACAACAGCTTTTTCAGAAAAAAGTACCAAATGGAAGACAATTAAAAATCAGGGATAATAAATGAAGCTATAATTATTGCTTTCTGTTAAAAATAAATTAGCAAAATAATTCACCAACACTATTTATTTTCATTATCAACAGTTATGTTTTTTTGAAAAAACAAAGTGAATGAATGGCTTGTATTGCCTTAATATTATTCAATTCAGCATTAGTCATTTGTTACATTTGTCTTTCAAACTTTAAAATTAATTTATAATTTCATTAACCATTGCTGCCAAATAACCCCAATAGGTGTGCCAATACATAACTTAAGGCACATCCTGCATGTATAATAACCCTAAATACTTCAATTGCATGACGAAACCAATATAAGTTGGTCAAGCAATATTAATATACAAACCAAGAAAATATCCGTGGAAACGATGAATGCTCCCAAAGTGAGTGTTTGCCTCTGTACGGGCTACTTGGTTGAAGATACCAAACTGTATAGCAGGAACAATATGTAGCGTTGCACTTCACAGAACTAATTCGCAAATCATTTAACCGGAACAAAATGACAATATGCGCAAATCCTAGCTAGTTTTACAGAATTAAAACCAGAGGTTGTAGGGAATTAGCATCATGACGACAATATGCACACCTACACTTGGTAATGATGCATCCTAGCAAGTTTCATAAAATTCCATCTTGAGGTTGTAGAAAAAAGTGCGGACAATAATTTGGTCACAAACAGAATCATAACCGTAAC
This sequence comes from Panopea generosa, assembly GCA_029582155.1. Lineage (NCBI taxonomy): Eukaryota > Metazoa > Mollusca > Bivalvia > Adapedonta > Hiatellidae > Panopea > Panopea generosa. The sequence continues at coordinate 24,347,404 of CM055899.1, read as the reverse complement.
TCCTTGAAAAATCATCGAACCATTACACAAAGACAATATGCGCATCTGCACTTGGTAATGATGCATCCTGGCATGTTTCATAAAATTCCAACCAGAGGTTGTAGAGAAATAGCCCGGACAAGAATTGGTGACACCAAACGGACGCATGCACGGACAAAGCAGCGGCTATATGCTTCCCCCTTTGGGGGAGCATAATAAACATTACCCGAAATAATTCAAGAAAGAATTTAAAATATAGTGTAAGCTATAGTTGAGATGATCTGTTTCAAGATTAGTTTATCAATGTTTTACATATGCGATAACAATTATGCACTAACTTTCATGAAAATGAAGAAATATTTTTTTGAAAATATTAAACTTTTGTGAAAATTAAAAAAAATACTCCCCCCACCCCCCAAAAAAAACCCTGAAAAACTGTACTACAAACTTTAACCTGCTAAAAAACAAAATTTTTAAGTCTGAAAGGGTCATTACTCTGTAAAAGTGCAATCCAGAGTTATGGTTCTCGTCTCTCTATGTTCCGTTGATGATACTGAACACATATGTGAAGTTTCATTCATATCCAATGATAGGTTGATGAAAATATGTACATGCTCATAAACTTTAACCTGCTTAAAAACTTTAATCTGTTTAAAAAATGTTTCATCTCTGTTCTTTCCATTCATGATGCATAACACACATGTGAAGTTTCATTCATATCGAATGAATGGTGCATAGATAAACCCAGAGTTATGATTCTTGTCTCTGTGTGTTCCATTGATTATGCTAAACAAACATATAAAGTTCCATTCATATCCAGTGAGTGGTTGCATAGATATCTTACCTGATAAAAAACCTTAACCTGAAAAATTTAGTCCGAAAAGGGCTGTAACTGTGCCAAAATGCAATCCGGAGTTATGGTTCTTGTCTCTGTGTGTTCAAATGATGATGCTTAACACACATGTAACGTTTCATTCATATCAAATGAGTGGTTGCATAGATATCTTACCTGATTTAAAACTTCAACATGAATAATTAAGTCCAAAAAAGGCCATAACTGTCAAAATGCAACCAAAGCTATGATTCTTGTCTCTGTGTGTTCCATTGATGATGCTGAACACACATATGAAGTTCCATTCATATCCAGTGAGTGGTTGCATATCTTACTTGATAAAAAACCTTAACCTGAAAAATTAAGTCCGAAAAGGGCTGTAACTGTGCCAAAATGCAATCGAGAGTTATGGTTCTTGTCTCTGTGTGTTCAAATGATGATACTGAACACACATGTAACTTTTCATTCATATCGAATGAGTGGTTGCATAGATATCTTACCTGATTTAAAACTTTAACATGAAAAAAATTAAGTCAAAAAAGGGCCATAACTCTGCCAAAATGAAACCAAGAGTTATGGTTATTGTCTCTTTGTGTTTCATTGATGATGCTGAGCACACATGTGAAGTTTCATTTATAGTCAATGAGTGGTTGCATAAGTATCCTACATGATAAAAATCTTTAACCTGAAAAATTAAGTCCGAAAAGGGCTGTAACTGTGCCAAAATACAATCCAGAGTTATGGTTCTTGTCTCTGTGTGTTCAAATGATGATACTGAACACACATGTAACGTTTCATTCATATCCATTGAGTGGTTGCATAGATATCTTTAATACCTGATTTAAAACTTTAACATGAAAAATTAAGTCCAAAAAGGGCCATAACTCTGCCAAAATGCAACCAAGAGTTATGGTTTTGTCTCTGTGTGTTCCATTGATGATGCTGAACATACATGTGAAGTTTCATTCAAATTCAACCAGAAAACCAACATCAACGTCAACGCAGGCGTGGGGGTGAGTACAATAGCCCCATTATTCTACTAATAGTCAAGCTAAAAATGATCTATTTTCAAAACTCTATGTATTCTTGTAAGAAAGTCATCAATTAAGAAAGGCCTGTATGCACACCCCTTGTCTATAGTCATGAATCTTTTACCTTTAAAGTATCCATGCCCACCACATGCCTCCCGACATTCCTGTATGGCATCTCGAGCCAACCAGCCAGCCAGAGGTTTACTAGAGCACGATAAAGCATGGATTTCACGACCGAGCAGTGCCTAAAAAATATGTAGAAATATAGGCACACCATACAATCAACATATCATGTTGATGTATATGTATTCACACCATTGTCTAAACAGGTAAGACAAAATGATGTCAAGAAAATTTCAAGGATATAAATTTTAAAGCAAATGTGTTGAATTCAGACCCCCACTAAATTATGGTCAAATCTGAAAGAGGCATAACTGTTGCAAAAATAATCTAATATTAATGCTGTGAGAATATGTTTCCACTTTATGTTGATTATCGTACCAAAGTTTCAATTGAACTGCATCAAAAGTGTAGACTGAGTCAGCCTGACAAGACGCACTTTCATATAGCTAGTTAATGTGGAAAAGGGGGGCAAAACCCATTAGAATGTTGTTAAAATTTGCACATGTTCACTTCAGAGTGATATTAATACCAGTAATACCAAAGTTCTGTGTCAAAATTGTAGGAGAAGCTGGACTCACAAGGTATGTTGTAATGGTCAGACAGGTGAGGAAAGGTTACTATACTATATGTATGATATTCCCTTATTTTTTTTATAAAAAAAACATGCATGTAGAAAATCTGAATATACATGAATCAATATCTCATTTTTGTAAACAACAGAAATAAATCTTGCTTCCAAAATAACAAATCATTCACAAATATCCACTGGAGAGCAGCCTTCTGGCAGGACAATACAAGTTGATACATAAAAGTTTAGCCTAATAGTATAACATACCTGATTTTCGCTCTTGTCACCCATCATATTTCCCACTCTGATGGCTACAAAATCCATGAAGAAAGACACATGGAAATGCTCCAAGATGTAGGTAGCAGCCAGGTATGGTAACAACCTCCATTGCTACAACACATATAAAAATAAATTTAATTTAGTTGTTACAACAAACAAGAGGCCCAAGGGGGCCTGAGGACGCTCTACTTTCTCATAGTGGCCATAGCACTTTTTGAAATTCCACAATATTTACCCTCTTTGAGGGGGGTGGGGGGGGGGTCGTCTTAACAACTTATGGATAAATACCCCCACCACACCCATACTGAACAAAAACTTAACTGCTATGTAAAGGAAATACTTTAAATTCCCATACCATTCATCTGTAAAAAATATATAGTCCCCTGTAGAGAACCCTTATACAACCCAGCCCCTTAATTTGTTTTCCCTATAATATTCCTATGTAAAAGTCACATTACACGGCCTCCATGTATCCCAGCCCCTTGATATGCAGAATCTTCAATCCTTGCTGATGTAAGGATAATTTATATCAAATATGAACTAGTTTGACTGAAATGTTATTAAGAGGAAATTTGTGAAAATTCCCAATTTTAACCTTATGGCACCATCTGCCCCTGGTCGCTTATGAAAATTCAATCCTCTTTATTGGACAAAATTGTTACTAAACAATGCTTTAGATCTAAAATTAAACAAAATATTTACACAAATGGACAAAAAAATGAGATTTTTCCATTTCCCCATAGTATTCCTATGTAAAATTCAAAGACCCTTACAGGGCCTCTATACATCCCAGTATCCCTTAATTTGTAAAAAAAACTTGGATTTCTTAATCCTAGGGATAATTTATATCAAATATCAACAAATCTGACTGACTGGTTGTTAAAAATAAAATTTATGAAAATGTTCAATTTTAATCATTTTGTGACCCCACCTGGCCCCTTTTAGAAAGTCAATCCTTCATATTGAACAAAATCATATTTGTTATGACTAGAAGTTGCTTCAAAACTCAAACTGAATAAAAAAAAAGTCATAAATGAATGATAAAAAAGAGGATTTTCTGTTTTCCAATAAGTATTCCTATATAAAACTCAAAGTCTCCTTACAAGGCCCTATAAATACAAGACCATTGATTTGTACAAACTTTAAACTCATACTCATTGGGATAATCCATATCAAATATGAACAAATTTGACTAACTGGTTGTTGAGAAGAAGATATTTGAAAATTTTCTATTTTAACCTTTTTTTTACCCATCCTGGCCCCTTATGGAAAGTCACTCTCCTTATTGAGCCAAATCTTATTTCCTATGACTAGAATATACATGTACTTCAGAACTCCAACTGAATAAGGATTTTGCCTAAATAGATGAAAAAAAAGAGAATTTTCCGCAGCCATCTTGAATTCAGATCGAAAAAAAAAAGTTCTTTTAGTCTCTAATACAATAGAAACATCCATGTGAAGTTTCAGTTTAATTGGCCTTGTGGTTTAAGAAAAGATAAAAAAAATAGAGAATTTTCTGTTTTCCCATAGTATCCCTATGTCAAATTCTAAGTCCCCTTACAGGTACCCTTTAGATTTTAGCCCTTTAAATTCTCATCTGCAATCAAACCCCTACACATATGGATAATTTATGCCAAATATGAACAAATCTGATATACGGTTCTTAAGAAAACTACTGTTGTAATTCCCAAATTTTACCCTTTTGGGGCCCCTCCTGACCCCTTAAGACAGTGAAACCCAGTCATTTTTACAAATCTGAACCTCCTTCACCAAACAATGCTTCTGTGAAGATATAAGCAAAAACATTTTGAAAATCTATTAGGCCGTTTATGAGATTTTTTAAGTTTTGGATTACTTTTAGTAAAAAAAAAATCTCCTGTATAGTCTCCTACGAAATAGAAACATCCATGTGAAGTTTCAGTTTAATTGGCCGAGTGGTCTCAGAGAAAGTGAGGCTGATAACACACTTTGGAGACGACGGACAATGCGCCGTCGCATAAGCAATTCTGGCTTTTGTCCAGTAGAGCTAAAAACCAAATGTTACAACAATGAATAAATTGTTTTAATACCTACAAGTACAAAACTATCAGTGTGTCCAAATATCTACTGGGGACATACATAACAGTTGTTGGAATAAACTGGGATATTGGGATGAAAGGTAAAAAAAAAGTTAATGAAAAATAAAATTATCATTATTAAAGAGGCACTTCATAGAAATATGGTACCCCAAATGAAAAAGTTGTCTTTTCATCAATATACCTCATGAACAAATCAAATGAAAATTTTATCCAAATTCTATGCCAATAGAGATATGAATTTAGTATCAGCAATATTTGTTATAATACTCTGGAGAAAGGACATGTTGCATTTTTGGCTATTTATGACAAAAAGTGTCAATTGTAATTTTAATTTTCATTGAAATGATAATTACACATGATCAAAACCAATGCTTAAGCCTGCCCTGGTCATGAACATTAAAAAATTATTGAAATAGAAAATATTCCCATCATGTCATTTCAGAATTTCATGATTTTTATCATTGTTAAAAATTTCTCTTCGGGTCTGTTTGGCATATTTTCCTATGCTATATATAGTTGGCATATTGATGCGCATAGTCAGGATCAAAGGGAGATTCCACGACACTGCCATATGTGGTTTCCATGAGCAAGGCACTTTATCTGTATATGCTTAACAGGAAGATATCGAACATGATTTGTCCAGGTTTAAAAAACTTGTTTCACAATCAATGTAAATTTAAACTATAATTTGTATGTCAAGCATGTAGATGTAAGTAGAAACTAGCCTACCTGCAGCTGATACTCCAGTACAGGTATCTCTTCACCATCAGCAGGACCAAACTGTCGTCTGACGGCTGAGTATCGTATTGCTATAGGAAGACAAGACTTCAAATTGCACGCTGACATACCGGTGATGCCCACTCTACCACCAGATAGAGCACCCAGTGATGCTCCAAACCTTTTATTAGGATCCTGCAACACAAAGTAATACACATGTATGATTCTTAATGTAGATAATGGGTGCTCCGGTCCAAGTGGTTAAGGTGTTGGCTCAGCATCACTTACTTCTCATCTTTGGCATCATGGAATCAAATCCAGCTTAATTAAAAAATGTTGAAAGAAAAATTTTCTCTCTCATAGAATTTTGAGCACTTACTGTTTATGAAAAAAAGGTTATAATTGAAATCAAACTGTTTAGTGATCTGTTTGCTAATTGAAATAAGAGATATGGAGTATACATAAAATTAAATACTTTATACACAGCAGAACTTTGATGACTCCAACTGGACAAGACTAGACAAAATAGTTTGCGTTAATGAATGGACTTTCTTCAGGGATAGTGGAGTTAATTTAACGGAGAGTTAACGAAGCTATTCCCCTTCGGGGCCCCGCAGGGGTTTACACATATAGCTTCGTTAACTCTCCGCATGTATATATATAGAATTCGAAGTGGTTTGAGCTATATGTGGTGTTCCAGCCATCTATGTTCAAGTCAACGAAGTTCTACTGTAAACAGAATATTCAATTACTTCAAGGCCTTAGTCTCACCTTGACCTAATGGTTTTATACAAGGGACCAGTTTCACTTAAAAGATTTTTCTCAACACAAAAATATCAATTTCTCTATATCAACTTAACTCATTCACACAGAAGTCATAACAAATCTTTACTTATTGGTAAAGGGTAACAGGGTAGGGAGTTCATGTTTTGGAACAGTTAAAATATCAAAGTATTTTTTAAAACATGAACTATTTCAACAGGACAATCATGTGTAACTGTCCCAAAGTATACTTTATCCAGGGTATAAAACATTTGAAGGTTTTAAATGTACCTTGTATGGTGTAACATATTTTCCTTCCGGAGTGACATCTCCTGTTTTGTTCAGCAGATTTTCCCTAGGTATTCTATAACTGCTAAAGGACATGAACCTATAAAGCAAGAATGAGAGTAAATTTATTACAGATACATTAAGTATTTTGAAAATAAAAACCACATTATCTCCATATGACTGAATTTTTTAATGGGGTTCAACACCGTTTTCAACACGTCTTATCCGGTTTTCCTGGTAGAAGAAAACTGCAGAATGAATCTGAGCAGAACCACCATAATTCAGAAGTAACTGAAAACTTTCTTAACCCTTTACTTCATATAGACGCCTTTTGACACCTCTAATATAAACGCCTTTGGATACATAATATAGAAGGCTTTTGAATTATTTGGTGAATTATGTTTATATTAACTGACAGAGTGGAAAACAGTGCAGGAAGTGTTCAGATTGCTCATTATGAGCAATCTGAACTCTTCCTGCACTGTTTTCAAAGGCCTTCTGTGATTGGACGCATATCTATGAAGTAAAGGGTTAAATAATGATTTTGGACAGTTGTGTCCAAACCCACAATCTCAGTGTTGAGCTCAGTGGTCAGAAGACAACAGTGCATTAGGCCACTCTGCCAGACAGGACCCCTCATACATTTCACAAAGCTCTATATTTCAGCTCTCAATATTTCATACAGCTCTGTGGAAGTCATGTAATTTGTATTACAGCCCTGTACATTTGTTATAAGACGGTGTTTCATATAGCTCATTTATAGTATTACAGTCCAGCCCCTGTTTTCCAACTAAGTCTATTACATGCAACTCTATATAACATCTGTTTGCTTCATACAGCTCTGTATAATATGTCTATGTCCTCACAAGTGGTTTGGGTATATGGAAGATAGATTATAGCTGTGTACATTTCATATCACTTTGTATATCTTAAAGAGCTCTGTATAAAAATTACAAAAAACACAATTTGCATCATATGCTTGGCTAAAATTTAACCTTGTGTCTCCCTAGACCATGCCTGGTGTATCCATTGTCAATGTCGCGGACCAATCTTGATCTGTATAGTTCGGACAATGTATATAGTACATATTAATGTAACATAAGTTTGTAAATATCAAAAAAATGGTGTTTATCTAAAATACCTTAGGATTATAAGAAATATATTTATGTGTACAATGTGACAGATCGGAGACAACACATGTGAATAAAGCAAACATAGCTGACCCATTGTCAATTCCATTCAGTCCTAGTTTTTCTCCCATATCACCCAGTAGTATGCCTGGCAACGTTCTCAGATTGGCATCTCTGATCTGTACAACAAAGGAGTGGAGGCCATGACATACTCCGTCGGCTGTATACAACTGGGCATATACAATGGCATGGGTAGCTGTCTTGCCCATATTGCCCACCCAGATCTTGCTGGCCTCAAAGTCCGGAGAATTCAAAACAAACTCCTGTGTTGGGTAGAAGGACACATTTATGTTTATTTTCAAATATAGAAAGTTGCCTGGAGAAAGACACAAGTTCTACTCATACTTTAAGTCACAATTAGTTTTTAGATTGGTTTGTTACACATGTAACTTATACCTCTTTGATAACCAATCATCTGTACGTCAGATGAGAATAGATTGGAATGAAAGACATGGCCCACATTTAAACTACCTACACATATAATTTGTCAAAAAATTTAAATCATCCTCTAAAAAATAAGGTAAATATTCTTTAACTCAAACAATTACATACCAATCAGGCCAGTTTGAGAAACTATGCAATATAATAATTTTCAATTCTATATATCTTTATTTTGTTTTGGTCCAAATTTAAAAGTAGCATGAAGGCGATTATATAGATTGCTGATAAAATTCTAGCAGAATTATTTAAATTATAAAGGAATCTGTTGTATAAACTATATTTGAAATAAATAAATTGTGTATTTAAGATCTGCACAGAATCTAATAACTGAACTTCTTATTTCAAGAGAATATAGATACCTGTGTACTAGGATCATACTTAGCTGTGGTTCTCATGGCCTTTGTGTTGCTGCCATGACTCAATTCTGTCAATGCAAAACATCCAAAATACTGAAACAGAAATTAGAATCCCGTCATCCCTCGGAGTATTACCTAAACTTAATGGATATTCTTCAATGGGGTTGAACAGTTTGATGGAAAATTACTGATTATGACTTCAATGTATTTGTAAATGTTCAAAACAACAATTTATAGCATAAATTGTGAATAAATGGTAAACTGTCAGGCTACAACATTTAACAACATTAGTTGCAGCTCTCCTCAATACATCAACATACCGTACTTATATTATAAATACAAGTCAAAGTGACAATATTTTTTCAATTCAAACTAATAGTCATATATATAATTTCTAACAAATACTTGCGTATCAACTATATATTTCATCTTTTTGTTTCAACTTTGATAACGTTGGCAGAAACTACTAAATAAGAGTTCAAAAATGGTCATAAACTGCTCAGTTCACCTGTAGCATAAAATATGCCACGAGAGTGAACACAAACTCAGATAGTAAAACCATTCTATATAATAAAAGTTACCCTGCAAACCAATTTATAATGAAGTATAACTCAGTATGAATGTACAGTATTGGCAAAACCAAACAATCTTTACCTCAAAATTCTTGTTCTTGTCTATAAATTCCTGATGTCTTTGTGATCCAGAAGACATCACGGTTCCAGAAAACATCTAGGAAAAGAATTTCATTTTTATTATTAAAATTACCACCTTGCTTTTATAAGCCAATATTATTCAATTTTAAGAACACCATAATTATAAAGCATAAGACTGAATGTAATTATTATAGATATTAAATTTCTGCAAGTATTCAATTGTTTTACTAATGTGGCCAATCAATCAATCATGACTTTCTTTGGTCATTTATAATTCACCCCAAAACAAAGGATTTGTTTGGACTCAAGCGACTTCCCCCACCCCACAAAATTTTTCAATTGTTTTAATTGGGAAGTACTGGTAGCAGAAAATTGACCTCTGTTTAATAAGGTAAAAAAAGGTCCTGTAACCTATATACATTTACCTCACTGTTGAGATTGTATTTGGCTGATGTCGACCAATCATACATGCCCAGGCAATCTGTCAACATTTGATGTTTTAAAGGATTGGAAAATAAGTCATCATCATTCAAGAATTCATATTCAAAAAGTCTTTTCACTCGAAGAAATGTTATTTCCCTCTGCTTCTCCAAAGATTCTGTTTCCATACTCTTGCAAAATAGTGGATCATTTTCCAGTGTTGTCCAGATTTTGCTCTGTAACAAAAACAAATATTTCAAATTCTATGTTTAGTGACATAATCAAAAAGATTACTACAAAATTTAATAAAAATCAACTTATCAAAGTAGAAATGTCTAATTTTTGGATAGCACATTTGGCATTTTCAAAATCTTAGAAACACAACTCTGCATCAACCAACATATTTTTTTTTTGGTATCAAGAGAAAGGGCTTAATTGTAACTTTGTGTGGTAAAATTTCTCTTTTAAATTTAATTTACCTTTCCGCATTTTTTAATAAACACAATCAAACTTTGGCGCATATTCGGAAGCAACAATTTGATTATGGCTTTATGTCTATTCTTGTTGTTTGAATGATAATGAATTGATTGGAGTTTTATTTTTATAAATTATAAAATTTATATTTCTTATTGAAATTAAGAAAAGAGATGGTCATTTTAAACAGTTTATATTTCTGCTTAATGTTGCTGACATTTATATATAATTAATGTAAGTTAAAGCTTGATGGTTAAGTCATTAGTGACTATTATGCTGTACAATATATGTACTAGCAATTAAAAACATCAATATATGTTAGAGTAAAGAGAATTATAGAATCTACTAGGATATGAATCAACCAGGGCTAGGTTATGAATCAACCAAGGTTCACTTTGGGTACAAAACTTTGGGTACAAAATGTCCAGGGTGGAGTACAAATCAACCAGGATACAAAATGTCCAACTTGTATATCTACATTTTTAGTGAAAAAATTCAATATATACTTCTTAAAAAATCCGACATTTTTCATCTCTTAATATTTAAGTTCATAAGAAAATATCTAAATAATAAGGCCTATTTTTTTTTTATTTCTTTCCGATTTTATGGCCAAAAAAAATAGGTAGGTAGGGATTTTTTTTTTAAACTTGATGTTTTGTTGTGTCAATGGTACATCATGTATTTTTAACATGTTCTGTATGTTATGTATGTGCTTTTAATGTTAATGAATATAAATTTAGATAAAAACAACGAAACAAAATTATGCTTGTCATTTCTGTACTTAATAATAGGCACCCATCCAGGCATCTTATTGACTTTGTGTTCAATTGGGGCTGATAGACATCAGGTTCTGGAACAGACCAGGGTTTTCCCTAGGATTTTTCATTTGTGGGTTAAGAAACCCTACAATAATATTTTAAGGGTCCAAACTATTAGGCATCATCTGCTGATCTGATAAGGCTTTTATTATTTTATTGCAACCATTTATTCATGAAGACAGCTGTCAGCTGTAAAATCACATCACAGAAGGGCTCTTGCTTGCACTTTTGGGAATGAGTTTGGAGCCCTTGACTTTGGAAAATATATCTTAATTTAAAAGGAAATGGGAAAATCACATAGCCCAGTGTCCTTCAACATACATAAGAATACAAATTTATGTATATGTTTAATGTATAAAATGTGACCCTATTTGAGAAAACCTTAAAAATCATAAATATTAAAAAAATCCGAAAACCTTTTCATGACATTCCTCATTTATTTACATTTCCTTATATTAAAGCTCAATATCCACAAGTCTTTTCTGTCATGCCTGGCTTATTTGCAATGCTTCTAAATCACATATTCTGATTACATTACGTATAACAGTAGACTGTTCATTTGCAATACAAATCACTGATGCTTATGGTGCAAACAATTGGTCATTGTAAGAATAATTTGCGACATAGACCAAAAAAAGACAAAAATAAGACGAGCATAATTCATTGCATCAAAACACATTTTATTTTATTAATTTCAATGACTTTCGGATTCTCCCAACACTTGTCATGTGATCAAAAATGGTGTAAAGGTAAACAAATTGTAGTGCATATGATACGCTACATTCGGTTCAACACAGGGTAAATGTTTTGGTGGAAAATAACAAAAACATCATGATTTTGATGGAATTGTTGCAAAAAAAAGTGAATATATCTCCAAATATTTTCTTTGATTTCTTTTCCTTTAGAAATTAGGAATTTTGTTACTTTGGATGGGGAAAGGAATGAAAGACATTGCTTTTTGCGAAAACGTGCCCCGGATGCAATGGAATTTAAAATACAAGTCCTCGGGTGAACACCTGCTCAACCTTATATTAGCATACAGAACACGGTCATTTTAGGGAACCAGACATAAACATGTTTATCGGTGTTAAATGCAGCCCTGATAGACTACAATTTTGAGATGTTCTCATAAGCACGAGCGCTTTATAATACTTTATGTCTTATAAGCGTCTCCATGATGTTTGATCAATGAGTGGAAAGGCATCGAATGAAAGCAAAGAGAAAAAATTAAACATTTTTTTCCAGCAAAATCGGTAAAAAAAGATTAGTGTCGAGCTAAAAAAAAATGGTAGGTCGGGAAAACTGAAACAAACAATTTTTATTTAAGCCTAATTTGAGTTTTACTTTGGTACAAAAATTATCAATTTCAGACTGCGTATGTTGACAGATATTAACAGGATTTAGTCACTGATATCACTAAATGGTCGCCCCTAAATGGTAAAGAGAGATCAACACTTTATCCATTACACTACCTCTCTGCTTACACTTACTTTGAATCTGAGAATGTCTTCTCCATCCAGAAAGAGCCTCATTTGCTTCCAATCAAACGATGATTTCTTTCTGTAAGCATCAAGTGGTCCTGGAGGAAAATCTTTCATCAAATTAAGACTGTAGATATCTTTTTCTTCGTCATTTTCACTTCCAGGAACAACCACCGATGGATCGAGTCCAGTTTTTGAAACGTGGTTTAGACGTATTTTCCTACCCATTTTGGTCAGGTGCTGAAAAATGCACAATGGACTATGGTAGGTACGTGACTATTAAATTAAAAAGTGATTGTTTCTTATCGAATTGATAAAAAGGGCAAAGTTTGCTCGCATTTAATTATACCGGAAGTTGACACTGAATTGTATCTCCAAAAATGAGAGTTTTATCGACCACGGTAAGAGACGGTATTATTAACGGAAGCAAAGTAAAAACGTCTTTTATTGCGGACATACACACTGAGATATAAAATGATGCTTAATTTTGTCTATAAACTACGTATTCTTGAAAAAAATCGGAGAAAGTTTTATAATTGTTTATACTTTCACTATATAATCACATGGTAATTAGTTTATACTAATTTATTTGAGCTCGATTGCGATGAAAGTTCAGAGCCTATATTAGCCTGATATGATAAGGCGTGGACGGACAGCTTTTTTATTATTTGGATATCTGATCTGCTGTCTTGGGAGACGCAAAAATAAAAAATGTCAAAAGGCTCCTTAGAGACGTGCAATATGTCGCACTAAGCTTATATGAACCCCTCTCAAGTCCGCTTCATGAGTAGAGTCTGTACTGAGTGTTGTTTTATGAAAGGCATCGGGTCGAGCTGGGGAGCGAATCCGCATTCTCTGGCGTGAGCGGTCAACACTATATCCACCCCACTACCACCCCACTTTATGGTAATTATTTTATTAAGATTTATAATTGGTTACTCGAATAAATGAAATTAAAAGATCAAAACTTATTTTAATTTTTTATCATCATTCATTGTGGGCATTGACGATGAAAAAAATACATTTAATTAAATATATGTATATATCTATGTGGTTATTATTGTCTGTTTATATAATTTGATATTTACATGCGATCAAGACAGTGTTCTTATTTACATGTTATAATAGAAAATCTGATAGAAAACACTGCAAAGTGTTAAAATTTAGATTTATTGTGTTTTTGTAAGTTGTATGACGTGTTTTAGGGTAAAAAAAGTGTAAAAATATGGTTGATTCATATACAAAAAAAAAATAAATAGGGGACAAAATGGCCGCCAAAATATTAAAAAATTACAATTTTTCGGCAAATATACTCAATTTGCTGAATTATCATTTATAAATGCTTGTTTCTATAGGTAAAATGTATGGCGTATCTATTTGGCGGCCATTTCGTTTGATTCGGAGAATTGAGCGAGGTGTTTCGAATGCAAACACCCCAAAAGTCGTTAGTAAGAAATAGATTTTCGGACTCAGCATATATATATATACGACAAATGATAATGAACAACACATGCGATACAATACAAAAATAAGTCGTTATTACATACTATTAGATAAAAGCATACATTACACATTCGACTTTAGTGTGTTGCATTACGCATCCACAGACTGGCAAATAATCACAAATTAACTAAAGAACCATCATAAAGATAAGTTATACCAACACTTTTGCAGACTTATCAATCCCGGATTATAGAAAGCCTTATCAAAACGAAAAGTAAGGTGCACCGACGGGATCCGTATATCACGATCATGTCACATATCTTTACTAACAAATTGCATACATTATACCAAATGCATTGATAGACTAAACCCTTGCGAAAAACGAAAGTAGGAGAAGGATAAGACGGAAGGATGTGACTGTCTGTCACGATGAATGTACAGCATTATAATACTAATATCCATCAAAATGAATGTACAGCATTATACTAATATCCGTCAAGATGAATGTACAGCATTATACTAATATCCATCAAGATGAATGTACAGCATTATTATACTAATATCCGTCAAGATGGATGTACAGCATTATTATACTTATATCCGTCAAGATGAATGTACAGCATTATTATACTAATATCCATCAAGATGAATGTACAGCATTATTATACTAATATCCATCAAGATGAATGTACAGCATTATACTAATATCCATCAAGATGAATGTACAGCATTTACTAATATCCATCAAGATGAATGTACAGCATTATTATACTAATATCCGTCAAGATGAATGTACAGCATTATTATACTAAGCATTATTATACTAATATCCGTCAAGATGAATGTACAGCATTATTATACTAATATCCATCAAGATGAATGTACAGCATTATACTAATATCCATCAAGATGGATGTACAGCATTATTATACTAATATCCGTCAAGATGAATGTACAGCACTTTAATGTATGGCTTCCTTATATATTTACATGTCATTGGACTTTTGTTGATTATAACTGTTGATAAAAGCTTCTTGGCACTTTGAGCAATGTGAGACGCGATTGTTTTGATGGAACTCTTACGGTGTCCCATTGGGGCCATCGCGAAATATTTATTAAACTAAGAAAAGACGGCGAAACAACAATGGTGAAAAGTCGAAACAACGATGGTGAAAACAATCGTAGTTTCGTTGTTTCGACTTTTCGTTGTCGTAGTTTCTACTTATTACTATCGTAGATTCATGGTTATGACTTTTCGTAAATAAATATGTCGCGATTGCCCCCGACGAGAAATCATAAACTCTTACAAGAAATAAAAAAAAAGAATGTATCGCACTCCTTCAACAAATTTGATTAACCTTAAAGGTCGTGTACTAATAAACCTGACAAATAATAAACATTCATACTCACTATTAACAAGTGTAAATTTAAAACAGATATGCATTGTCACAATCACCACAATGTGGCATGCTGTTTTATTGGCAAACAAACAACTGCTAGAGTAATATATACGCAACATAGAGCAGGAACAAACATATCAAGTATTGCTTCCGAGTAACAGAAATACGTGTAAATTTGCTGAAATCCAGAGGCTAGAACGGCGTGCACCACTGCAACCTTAAAAGATCATATGTGTACATATATTATACATATTGCCCCACCCTCCAGTATTGCATCTTAATCATCTTAATCACGTTTCTCTCATCCGCGTACTAATGTTGTTGTATGGTGTTTAGCGTATTAGTGCTTTTGTATTGAGTTTAGCGTATTAATGTTGTTGTATGGTGTTTAGCGCTTTAATGTTGGTGTATGGTGTTTAGCGTCTTAATGCTTTTGTATGGAGTTTAGCGTCGCTTTCAATAATTCTTCAGGCATATTGCGACGGTGTCTTCTTGAGACAGTATTCTAAGAGCTGCCACTTGAGTATCATGCCGTAGACAACTGGTACGATACCCCACCTAATCATATTATACTGACAACGGGCCGATCAGACCTAGAACTATCCCCTAAATTCTGAGAACCAAGCGAGGTAGCTTCTAGGGATCGAACCCACGAACTTCCGCATGCGAGGCAGACGCTCTATCCATAGACCACTGCCGCGGTTCCGGCTATTGAACAGTTACAGTATGTCTCCCTGACATGAAATCCTGAATCTGCCGCTACTTGCTATGGAGCTATGAATAGTAATGTAACTATATCTTTATTTATATAAACTAGGATTAAAGTAAATGCCCACTCCTCAGTCGTGCAGTTCACTTTTAACTGAAGGCGGATAACTATTTAATCACAGTGAGGCGTGTAATTGCTTAAATAGAGAAAATCATATTTGACATAAATGTAAAAATACCCGCCGGCAGAACACATACGAAAATAGTTTAATTCAAAATATCACCAAAAGGTCATACGCGGACATAAACTTATTATTACTTTCTGGTGGTGTAATTTTAATATATACTCATCCGCGTGAGTATGTAGCTAAATTATTGGTGTTACTTAATTTCCTGGAAACATGCATTCCATTTCTTTTTACATCTGTGTCGTTATATCAGCGAATTGCATGAATTATGTTTGTACCATTGGAAATGACATGGCAGAAAACGACTCTAAAGATATTAGGAATAGGACAGTTCCTACAGTTGAACACACGGATGATGAGAAAGTTGAAAATGATGTGGAGAATGGCATTAGGAGAAAAGCGAAACATATTAAAGATTTCTATTTTGTCTCGGAAACAAGAGCCCTGAAAGTTGTTCGTACATTTGGAGACACACTTCATGGTTGTGTCATTTTTGACGAAAGGTAACTCTTTTTATAACAATTCTTTAGACTGCTATTCACATAGAAGTCTTTATACTCATATAAGTCTATGTTCTTACATATGATGTATGTGCAGATATACAAGTGTATATGCCAAGTAATATGTAGCTAGAGTTTATGTCCGGTAACGTTTACATTTAGAATGAAGCGCAACTGTTTTGATGTAAAATAAAAAAGAACGATAAAGGGTGGTACCTTTAATTTTGCGTTAATGTAAACAATACATCATTTAACATAAATCGCCAAATTTTCATTAAAATGGATTCATGAATAAGGGGGATAATTGGGGATTATGGGGGAACCACAACAAGGGTACACAATCGCCACAGTCAGAGTTACTAAATCACGTCAGGATAATTAACAATAGTGCGTATGTACGCCATTTGTGTTAACGTCACCACATCACGCCACTATGGAGCTGATGAGCGAGCTTCCGCATGCACTGTGGAGACAGTGTCATCCATTCCGCGAACGCTTAATAGTCCGGCAGATACCGCACTGAACCTTTCATGGAAGTGTATAGTAAATGTTTTTGGTGGTTATGGTGGTCTTTGCATTGGTTATGAAAAATAAGCTTGATGACATCATGTCATCATTGAACATTTTTAAATATTCAAGATGGCTGCCAATATGGCGGCAAATGAATAGAAAATTATGTTATGTGCACATTTTGGTTTTAAAAGTGAAATTAAAATATTTTAAATTAGTTGATTTTATTAAGCAAATATATCACTACCATCTTAATTATAAAACGTACATAACTGACAATATATTTAAATAAAATAATCTTAAATAATGTCGGAAATTATCCACATTTCCCACTACACCAATATAGACATACATACAGCTGTTGTAACACGTTGGTCCAGTCTTTATCTGTTTTGTTTTACTTCTTCGCCTTTTCACAATGTATAATTTGTAATTAGTAATTAACTTTCACGTTGAACATTTTAATATTAAGAGTTGGAAACTGATCTCAACATATTTACTGAGAAAAGTAGATAATAGTTTATAATATAATTATTATGTACTCCAGAACTAAGAGAAAAGCTGATTAGCCTTTACATTTGGTAGCAGTTAAGCTTATGATGCCATATTTTCTCGCAGCTAGCCATATAAATTACTGACGGTATGGAATCTACTACCTCAGGTCCATGGAATGTATGCTAATCCCAATCTTTCACAAGTTTATGAAGAGTGATATGCTTATTGGAACTACATTCATGAGATATAGGCATGCTAAGAGGGAACTACTTGGGATTATTCTGAAGCCAGAATTACTAAAAATATAGGGGCTGAATCTGCATGTTTGCAGTAGAGTTGAAGATATTTTTTTGTCAAGTACGAGTACCAATGATGATTGATGCAAATACCTATCAAAGCACGATAATAAACATGTATTGAACAACGTGACTAATCTAAACAATCATAATATATTATGCTTATATCTTCAGCGGTAAAACAGATTCACAGACAGTAAATGCTGAATAGCCCATGGTGGTAAGCAAATATGAAAGAAATTGGCCTGGTAGTTCTAGCAAATGATTTCGTAAACTGTTGAGACATACTTTATGCTGTCTCAAAGAGACGGATAAAGTCAGAAGATGCTAAATTGTTTGATACGATTCTTGTATACACAAGAGTTATAGGATTGCACGTTCCCATGATATAGATAGCTCCCGCAGTAACAAACCTAAAGTCTAGTTCATTAACTAGTTTCAGTACTGATATCATTGTTTACTGACACAGAAGATCTCAGAATCGCGATATCAACAACATTATTGTAGAAAGGAAGATTGGTGCGACATAACTCAAATTAACTAAAAGACAACTAAGGACATTCATAGACAAGTCTGCTGTTCTGTAATGGCCAATAGGTGGTACTTAGAAAGATTATTTTAAGAACTTTAAGGTCTAATACATAATGATGTGTACCTAGTTTTCGACAAATATTCGCAATTCAGCACAAAAGTATCACATGCTCTAGTAGAGAAAACCCAGGCATGCAGGATACACCAACTCAACCTTAATATGCCAATTTGAGCTCAGAAAATAGTTTTAACAGAAAGGAAAAGCCAACTTAAAGCAATCATGTAGTTCCGTAAAAGACATACACACGCTCGTAAACTTGTTGTTACATGTACCGGAGATAAACGACATGCCGGTTGAGATGAATAATACTAAGTTAATAAAAGAGATGGCATTAAAATCACACACGAGTAGGCAGATAATATCCTTGCATAAGTGATCACAGCAGCACAAAAACCAAACAGAGGGATAACAGCAATTTCAAATGATACTGATGTATTTGTACTTTAATTTTATTGTTATCTTCAAGAATATATCTATGCTAAGGGGATCACCTGTTAAGGAAATGCAGACATACAATACATACTTTAAATGCTTTACCACTAATAACAGATTCTGAAGCTCTGTTGGAAATCCAAAAAGAGCTCACATACAGGCATGTACACGGAAACAGGGTCTAAGCATTGATACCAAAACACTTTCCTAAGACAATTCCAAAAGAGCTAGTATTTGCTCCTGCAAAATAACTGAAGATGATCAAATGTAAACACCCGATGGTATAAAATGACGCTTATTTTTCAAACAAATCAAACTTCTTTCGAAAAAGTTGCGGTCATATTAAAGACCACGTGCTTTTAATTGTAAGTATGTTTGACACCTTAACACCAAACACATCAAGCGTATTCTTAAGTATAAATAGTTTTATACCTAATAGTAATTTCCATCTAAATATTGCATTGCTAACAAATTGGCGGTCATTTTGGATGCCATCTTGTTTATTTCAAACTACTCAATGATGACAAAATGATCCAACATAAAATCAAACATTTGTATATAGACTGTCATTTTAACCAAAAATATTACTATACAATTTAATGTGTGAATGATTTTGTACCTTATAATAATTATCATTTAAATTTTGCATTTCGAGCAAATTGGCGACCATGCTGGATGCCATCTTGTTTATTTCAAAATACTCAATGATGACAAATTATCATACAACATAAAACCAAATCACTATAGATAAACTACCATTTTAGCAGAACAATATTACTATACACTCTCATGTACGAATAATTTCAAACCTAATAATACTTTCCAACTAAATACTGCATTTCGAACAAATTTTGGATCAATTTGGGCACCATCTTGTTTGTTTTGAAATGCCAAATAATGACAAAATGTCATTTCAGTTTGTCACTTAAACATCAAACACATCAACAGTGTCCTTTAGTATGAATAATGGCATATATAACAGTAATTCTCATAAAATTTTGCATTTTTAGCAATTTGGATGCCATATTGGACGACATCTTGATTATTTCAAAATACTCAATAATGACAAAACGTTAACCCCGTCTGTCACTTAAACATCAAACACATCAAAAGTATCCTTTAGTATGATTTTTTTATATGTTATAGAAATTTTTATCCGAAATTTCTTTTCGAGCAAAGTGGCGACCATTTAGGACGCCATCTTGTTTATTTCAAAATACTCAATGATAACAAAATGTCATCCAGCATAAAATAAAAAAAACTATTTAATAGATTATCATTTTAGCCCCAAAAATATTACAATACACTTTCATGTGTGAATGATTTTATGCCTAAAAGTAATTATCATTTAAATATTGCATTTTGAGCAAATTGGCTCTATTGGGCACCATTTTGTTTGTTTCAAAATACACAATAATGACAAATTGTCAACTCATTTTGTTACTTAAACTTCTAACACATCATAAGAGTCATTTAGTATTAATAATGGCATACCTGATAGTAATTCTCATCCAAATATTGCATTTCTAGCATATTGGCGGTCATTTTGGACGCCATCTTGTTTATTTCAAAATGCTCAATGATGACAAAATGTCATCCGACAAAAAATCTAAGAACTATATATGGACTTCCATTTTAGCAAAAAAAAAAAAAAAAAAAATACTATTCACTATCATGCAAGGAGCAGTGAAAAACGTTCCGATGTAACATTAAATTTTGACCCCATTGAAAAATGACCCCATGTGTCACTTTTCAACGGATGAGTGAAAAGGTAATGAATGGCATCGAAAATAAGAATGTATTGGTAGAAAATCAAGACCGTAAGACAGCGCGCTGGACTGATTCGCACTGTTTTGTCAATAAATACCTGACCAAGTTATTTTTTTTTGTTACACTCATGCACTTTTCACACACAAGTGAGTGTTAATTAGTCCTGGGTTCTATATCTGTTTCTGAGTTATTAAACGTTTCAAGTGAGGAAAGAAGTTTAACCAAAATGTTTGTGTTACACTAAGTGGCGATATGTGACATATTGTTGCAATATGTAACACAATTTATGATCTTTTATCATCTTATCTATAATACAGAATTCCTACATATTATGGTAAATTACGCAATGTATACAATTTATGTTTAATACTGATACGTATTTTTTAGGCAACGTCCTTGAAATTGGGTGGGGGGGGGGGGGGGGGGAGGGGTGGTGAGGGGGATATTGTGCTTCAAAAATTATTTTGTTATTTGTTTCTTACACTAATGTTTGCGGTTATAAATAACCCTTAGTGTAACAAACATATACTTATCGTCGAAATGGGATTTTCTCATCAAAACACATCCATATAAAACTTATTTTGTTACACTAAGGGTTGCGGTTATCAGCTTATTACTTGTGTAATTAAAAAAAAGCTACATAAAAGTTGATTTTAAGTGTCTAGAAACTGTCAAATAATTTTTCAACTGTTTATCAACCGTCCAAAAACTACTAACCCTAAACCCTACCCATTCGTGTGTGCGGACGGACGAACATGGACAACACCATTTGCCCCCATTCCATAGCAGGGATAAATAAATTTCTAGTTGAACAAACATTGTTACCCTTAGTGAACCTGTTTTATAATCAAATATCAATACATGTACCAAACATACGCTTAGTGTAACACTTACATTAAGGGTTGACACCGCGACCCTTAGTGTAACGAAACCCATTACGTTTGATAACACGAGGGCGTTAGTGAAGTTTCAAATCTATGGCACATGAGGTTACAGAGATATATGCATTTTATCAAGAGGCACGGAAAACTTTAACCAGCATTTTTAAGTAGAACAATGGCCATAATTTGCATTATATTCAACAAAAAGTTATTTAACTTGATTGTTTGATGACCCTGAAGACTGGTGAAGTAGCAAATCAATCTAGTAGGTGTGGTTATTTAAACAAACACCATTCCTACATCACACGTGTTATCATCAATGAAACAGAGTATATCATACCGGCCGTATCAACATTTTCCGGTTATAATTCACACTTTATATCCACGAGAACATCCGAATTTCTTATAGCAGTTTTCAATCTATTCGGTCAGTTTCCAATTGTTAGTGATCAGATTTTAACGAAGGTCAATTTTTCACGTGTGGGTAGATCATTAAATAACGGTCGGGGTCAGTTTTCAATGTTAAAAATGGATCACTCATCCGTTGAAATGTGACCCATAGAGTCATTTTTTTAACGTGGTCAAAATTTAATGTTACACCGGCACTGTATTTGTCAGGTGTGCATGACATTGCACCCATCCACCCCAGTTGTTTTTATAAAACTAAACGTAAATTGGGTAAAATAACGATTATATTCTTCGGATAAGAGATAGATAGCCATGACATGGATAGCCAGACTATACACTAATAATACATTGCCATAATTTGAAAAACACGAACGTGACGTATTTTTGAAGATAGTGTAACTTAAACAGACTGTTACCTGATTGATAAAGCTGAATCTTGTCAGTTCTCGGCTTTGGTGTTTTTGACAGATTGCCTGAACAGACGAATGAAGGGTTAGTGCAGATTAACGTATCAGAGTCATCCATGGATGAGATGGCGTCACTGTGTGCAACGGCAGCAACGCTGTCTACAAACAAGCGAAAGAAGAGGTTCATAGATACCATCTACCCGGGTAAACGAGACGATTATTTATAATGAAAAACAAAACAAATGTAAAGTTTAAAAGAAACAATATTTTCATTATCTTAGATTCATTACTTCTGATGTTTGTTTTGGGCTATCAACGTCCTTTTAGCATCGCCTGCACAGCTTTTCGTTGATTCTTCTAACCCCTGAAAACTGACATACCGACTAATTGCTATTGCGAGATAGCGATGAATAATTATTGAATAATAACTGACAGAAAGTATCCTCAGTCGAGTTTGTCATAGGCACCGTCTCAAAATCATTTATCTTTCAACGATAATTTGAGGCCTGCTTGGCGAAAACGTTACTTGGGAAAGTTTGCAAATTGGTTTCGGATGACGGTGGCTCTACTCAGATTCAATCGGAGATCATAAGTCAAACATGTCTTAAAAGGGTATTAAAACTATTGTAGTCAACCGTTGCTGGATTGAGGAATAAGTTATGATGTTCTGAGCGAATTTCTACCTGACGTGTACAGATATGATTCGGACATATTGATACTGCTGTTAAAGACATTAAATATAACACAAACTATCAGCTTTGAAGAAGCACCCTTTTTTTATAGTACATGTTCTTTTCAAACAATCTCCATATACTGTAACCACTACTAGCATCAATGTGTTCGCTGCCAGCTTCCCAAGTGCTATGAAGTATACATTTTGCATATTGTTACTGTTTCGTTGTCCATTCATATGTACTTTTTACACTTCTACATACAACATTGAATTAGACAATAAACACAAAGAGGCTCAACTGAACTATTTCATTCCTTGTGATTTCTTCTAAGTGTATAACATGTTATCAGATGCAATCTTTCGCCTGATTCTGTGTGTTTTAGGTACAAAATGGTGCGGGATCGGTAACGTGGCAACACACGATTCCGATCTGGGTGAACTTGATGAACTAGACGCATGTTGTAGAACTCATGACAACTGTCGACCCGAAATTCCACCTTTTGAAAACAAATTCGGCCTTTTCAATTTCGCCATATGGACAAAGTATGTACATGTACAGGTCATATTTTATCAACATTTTTACTTGGTGCTTTTAAAGAATCATTTAATATTAACATTAGGCCTTAACCATTTTGCCATAACCAAGAAAAATATCAGTCATCTTGCCTTTGCTTTAAGGCCATTGACCTAACCAAGGAGGCATTTTGAGGTTTGCTCTAGGCCATTGCCCTATCCAAGGAGGCATTTCGACATTTGCTCTAGGCCATTGTCTTAACCAAGGAAGCATTTCGAAATTTGCTCTAAGTCATTGTCCTTACCAAGGAGGCATTTCGACATTGGTCTAAGACATTGTCGTAACCAAGGAAGCATTTCAATATTTGCTCTAGGCCATTGCCCTAACCAAGGAGGCATTTCGACATTTGCTCTAGGCCATTGCCCTAACCAAGGAAGCATTCGACATTTGTTCGAAGCCATTGCCTTAACCAAGGAAGCATTTCAACATTTGTTCTAGGTAATTGCCTTAACCAAGGAATCATTTCAATATTTGCTCTAGGCCATTGACCTAATCTAGGAAGCATTTCGATATTTGCTCTAGAACATTGCCCTAACCAAGGAAGCATTTTGACATTTGCTGTAGGCCATTTCCCTAACCAAAGAGTCATTTCGACATTTGCTATAGATCATTTCACTTACCAAGGAAGCATTTCGACGTTTGTTCTAGGCCATTACCCTAACCAAGAAAGCATTTCGACATTTGCTCTAGGCCATTGCCCAAACCAAGGAAGCATTTCGACGTTTGCTCTAGGTCATTGTCCTAATCAAGAAAGCATTTCGACATTTGCTCTAGGCCATTGACCTAACCAAGGAGGCATTTCAAGGTTTGCACTAGGCCATTGCCTTAACCAAGGAGGCATTTCGACATTTGCTCTAGGCCATTATCCTAACCAAGGAAGCATTTTGATTTTTGCTCGAAGTCATTGTCCTAACCAAGGAGGCATTTCGACATTTGCTCTAGGCCATTGGCCTAAACAAGGAGGCATTTCGAGGTTTGCACTAGGCCATTGCCCTTACCAAGGAGGCATTTCGACATTTGCTCTAGGCCATTATCCTAACCAAGGAAGCATTTTGACTTTTGCTCTAAGTCATTGTCCTAACCAAAGAGGCATTTCGATATTTGCTCTAGGCCATTGCTCTAACCAAGGAAGCATTCGACATTTGCTCGAAGCCATTGCCTTAATCAAGGAAGCATTTCAACATTTGTTCTAGGTAATTGTCTTAACCAAGGAATCATTTCAATATTTGCTCTAGACCATTGCCCTAATCTAGGAAGCATTTTGATATTTGCTCTAGAACATTGCCCTAACCAAGGAAGCATTTTGACATTGGCTCTAGGCCATTACCCTAACCAAAGAGTCATTTCGACATTTGCTCTAGGTCATTTCACTTACCAAGGAAGTATTTCGACGTTTGCTCTAGGCCATTGCCCTTACCAATGAAGCATTTCGATATTTGCCCTAGGCCATTGACCTAACCAAGGAGGCATTTCGACGTTTGCTCTAGGTCATTGTCCTAACCAAGAAAGCATTTCGACGTTTGCTCTAGGCCATTGTCCTAACCAAGAAAGCATTTCGACGTTTGCTGTAGGCCATTGCCCTAACCAAGGAAGCATTTCGATTATTGCTCTAGCTACTTGTTCTTACCAAGGAAGCATTTCGACATTTGCTCTAAGCCATTGCCCTAACCAAGGAAGCATGTCGACATTTAATGTCGGCCATTGCCCTAACCAAGGAAGCATTCGACATTTGCTCTAGGCCATTGCCCTTACCAAAGAGTCATTTTGACATTTGCTCTAGGTCATTGCACGAACCAAGGAAGCATTTCGACATTTGTTCTAGGCCATTGTCCTTACCAAGGAAACATTTCGACATTCGCTCTGGGTTGTTTCCCTTTCCAAGGAAGCATTTCAAAATGTGTTCTAGGTCATTGCTCTAGCTAAAGAAGCATTTCGACATTTGTTCTAGGCCATTGCCTTAACCAAAGAAGCATTCTAACATTTGCTCAAGGTAATTGCCCTAACCAAGGAAAAATTTCGACATTTGCTCTAGATCATTGTCCCAACCAAGGAAGCATTTCGACATTTGTTCTAGATCATTGCCCGAACCAAGGAAGCATTTCGACATATGCTCTAGGCCAATGCCATAACGAAGGAAGCATTTCGACATTTGCTGTAGGCCTTTGCCTACCCAGGGAAACATTTCGACATTTGCTTTAGGTCATTGCCCTGACTAAGAAAGCATTTCGACATTTGCTGTAGGCCATTGCCCTTACCAAGGAAGCATTTCGACATTTGCTCTAGGCCATTGCCTTAACCAAGGAAGCATTTCGACATTTGCTCTAACATATTCACTAGGTCATTGCCCTAACCAAAGAATCATTTCGACATTTGCTGTAGGTCATTGCTTTAACCAAATAAGCATTTTGACATTTACTCCAGGTCATTGTTTTAACCAAATAATCATTTCGATATTACTCTAGGCCATTGCCCTAACCAAAGAATCATTTCTACATTTGCTCGAGGTCATTGCCCTAACTATGAAAGCATTTCGACATTCGCTCTAGGTCATTGACCTGACCAAGGAAGTATTTCGATATTTATTTTAGGTCATTGCCCTCACCAAGGAATCATTTTGACATTTGCACTAGGTCATTGGCCTAACCAAGGAAGCACTTTGGCAATTGCGTTAGGCCATTGTCGTTACCCGAACAAAGGAAGCATTTCGGCGTTTGCTCTAGGCCATTGCTCTAACCAAGGAAGCATCAGGACATTTGCTCAAAGCCATAACCCTAACGAAGGAATCATTTTGACATTTGCTCAGTGCCATTGACCCTACCAAGGATGCGTTTCGACATTAGCTCTAGGCCATTGTCCGAACCAAGGAAGCATTTCGACAATTGCTCTAGAACATTGCCCTTACACGATTTCGACATTCGCTCTAAGTCATTCGCTCTAAGTCATTGACCTAATCAACGAATTATTATGACATTCGCTCTAGGTTATTGGCCTAAACAAGGAATCATGTCGACACATTTTGACATTTGCTCAAAGCCATTGCCCTAAAGAAGGAATCATTTCGACATTTGCTCAATGCCATTGACCTTACCAAGGATGCGTTTCGACATTTGCTCTAGGCCATTGCCAGAACCAAGGAAGCATTTCGACATTCTCTCTAGGTCATTGGCCTAACCAAGGAAGGATTTTGACATTCGCTCTAGGTCATTGGCCTAACCAAGAAAGCATTTCGATATTTATTCTAGGTCATTGCCCTAACCAAGGAATCATTTCGACATTCGCTCTAGGTCACTGGCCTAACCATGGAAGCACATCGACAATTGCTCTTGGCCATTGTCCTCGCCCGAACCAAGGAAGCATTTCTACATTTGCTCTAGGCCATTGCTCTAACCAAGGAATCATTTCGACAGTTGATCTAAACCATTGCCCTTACCAAGGAATCATTTCGACATTTGCTCTATGCCATTGACCTTATCAAATGATGCATTTCGACAGTAGCTCTAGGTCATTGGCGTAGCCAAGAAAGCATTTCGACATTTGCTCTAGGTCATTGGCCTAACCAAGGAAACACTTCGACAATTTCTGTTAGCCAGTGATTTTGCCCGAACCAAGGAATCATTTCGACATTTGCTCTAGGTCATTGCCCATACCAAGGAATAATTTCGACAATAGCTCTAGGTCATTGGCCTAACCAAGGAAGCACTTTGACAATTGCTGTTAGCCATTGTCCTTGCCCGAACCAAGAAAGCATTTCGACATTTGCTCTAGGCTATTGCTCTAACCAAGGAAGCATTACGACATTCGCTCTGAACCATTGCCATAACCAAGGAATCATTTGGACATTTGCTCTATGCCATTCTCCGAACCAAGGAAGCATTTCGACAATTGCTTTAGACTATTGCCCTTACCAGAACCAAAGAATCATTTCGACATTTTCTCTAGGCGATTGCTCTAACAAATTAAGCATTTCGACATTTTCTCTAGGCCATTGCCCGAACCAAGGAAGCATTTCGACATTTGCTTTAGGCCATTGTCGTAAACAAGGAAGCGTTTCAACATTTGCTCTAGGCCATTGTCCTAACCAAGGAGGCATTCGACACTTGCTCTAGGCCATTTTCGTAACCAAAGAGGCATTTCGACGTTTGCCCCTTGCCCTAACCAAGTAAGCATTTCGACATTTGCTCTAGGTCATTGTCCTAACCAAGGAGGCATTTCGACGTTTGCTCTAGGCCATTGCCCTCACAAAGGAGGCATTTTGATGTTTGCTCTAGGTCATTGACCTAACCATGAATGCATTTCGACGTTTGCTCCTTGCACTAACCAAGGAAGCATTTCGATATTTGCTGTAGGCCATTGTCCTAACCAAGGAAGCATTTCGACATTTGCTGTAAGCCATTGCCGTAGCCAAGGAATCATTTCGACATTTGCTCTATGCCACTGACCTTGCCAGGGATGCGTTTGAACATTTGCTCTAGGCCATTGCCCGAACCAAGGAAGCATTTCGACAATTGCTCTAGACCATTGCCCTTACCCGAACCAAGGAAGAATTTCGACATTTGATCTAGGCCACTGCTTTAACAAATTAACAATTTCGACATTTTCTCTAGGCCATCGCCTGAACTGAGAAAGCATTTCGACATTTGCTGTAGGCCATTGTCGTAACCAAGGAAGCATTTCGACATTTACTCTAGGCCATAGTTATAACAAAGGAAGCATTTCGACATTTGCTCTATGCCACTGTTGTAACCAAGGAAGCATTTCGACGTTTGCACTAGGTCATTGCCCTAACCATGGAAGCATTTCAACATTTGCTCTAGGCCATTGCCCTTACCAAGGAAGCATTTCGAAGTTTGCTCTAGGCCATTGTCCTAACCAAGGAAGCTTTTCGACATTTGCTCTAGGCCATTGTCCTAACCAAGGAAGCATTTCGACGTTTGCTCTAGGCCATTGCCCTCACGAAGGAGGCATTTTGATGTTTGCTCTAGGTCATTGACCTAACCAAGGAGGCATTTCGACGTTTGCCCCTTGCCCTAACCAAGTAAGCATTTCGACATTTGCTCTAGGTCATTGTCCTAACCAAGGAGGCATTTCGACGTTTGCTCTAGGCCATTGCCCTCACCAAGGAGGCATTTTGATGTTTGCTCTAGGTCATTGACCTAACCATGGATGCATTTCGACGTTTGCTCCTTGCACTAACCAAGGAAGCATTTCGACATTTGCTGTAGGCCATTGTCCTAACCAAGGAAGCATTTCAACATTTGATCTAGGCCACTGCTTTAACAAATTAACAATTTCGACATTTTCTCTAGGCCATCGCCTGAACCGAGAAAGCATTTCGACATTTGCTGTAGGCCATTGTCGTAACCAAGGAAGCATTTCGACATTTACTCTAGGCCATAGTTATAACAAAGGAAGCATTTCGACATTTGCTCTAGGCCACTGTTGTAACCAAGGAAGCATTTCGACGTTTGCTCTAGGTCATTGCCCTAACCATGGAAGCATTTCAACATTTGCTCTAGGCCATTGCCCTAACCAAGGAAGCATTTCGAAGTTTGCTCTAGGCCATTGTCCTAACCAAGGAAGCTTTTCGACATTTGCTCTAGGCCATTGTCCTAACCAAGGAGGCATTCGACACTTGCTCTAGGCCATTTTCGTAACCAAAGAGGCATTTCGACGTTTGCTCTAGGCCATTGCCCTAACCTAGGAGGCATTTCGACGTTTGCTCTAGGCCATTGACCTAACCAAAGAGGCATTTCGACGTTTGCTCTATGTCATTGACCTAACCAAGGAGGCATTTCGACGTTTGCTCCTTGCCCTAACAAAGAAAGCATTTCTACATTTGCTCTAGGTCATTGTCCTAACCAAGGAGGCATTTCGACGTTTGCTCTAGGCCATTGCCCTCACCAAGGAGGCATTTTGATGTTTGCTCTAGGTCATTGACCTAACCATGGATGCATTTCGACGTTTGCTCCTTGCACTAACCAAGGAAGCATTGCGACATTTGCTGTAGGCCATTGTCCTAACCAAGGAAGCATTTCGACATTTGCTGTAAGCCATTGCCGTAGCCAAGGAATCATTTCGACATTTGCTCTATGCCACTGACCTTGCCAGGGATGCGTTTGAACATTTGCTCGAGGCCATTGCCCGAACCAAGGAAGCATTTCGACAATTGCTCTAGACCATTGCCCTTACCCGAACCAAGGAAGAATTTCGACATTTGATCTAGGCCACTGCTTTAACAAATTAACAATTTCGACATTTTCTCTAGGCCATCGCCTGAACTGAGAAAGCATTTCGACATTTGCTGTAGGCCATTGTCGTAACCAAGGAAGCATTTCGACATTTACTCTAGGCCATAGTTATAACAAAGGAAGCATTTCGACATTTGCTCTAGGCCACTGTTGTAACCAAGGAAGCATTTCGACGTTTGCTCTAGGTCATTGCCCTAACCATGGAAGCATTTCAACATTTGCTCTAGGCCATTGCCCTAACCAAGGAAGCATTTCGAAGTTTGCTCTAGGCCATTGTCCTAACCAAGGAAGCTTTTCGACATTTGCTCTAGGCCATTGTCCTAACCAAGGAAGCATTTCGACATTTGCTCTAGGGCATTGTCCTAACCAAGGAATCATTTCGACATTTGCTCTAGGCCATTGTCCTAACCAAGGAAGCATTTTTTCGACGTTTGCTCTAGGCCATTGTCCTAACCAAGGAAGCACTTCGACATTTGCTCTAGGGCATTGCCGTTACCAAGGGAATAAATCTGGCAGTTGGTGTCGGTCGTTGCCCGCACCTTTGAGAATATATTTAATGTTGATTCACCGTCCAGTCATTTTTGTTTTCTAGTGTTTATTAGTTTTTGTTTCTAAATACGGATACCTTCAATAAAATATTTGCTTCTGTTATAATATAATATATGATAAAATATCATATATTCATATTTAGGCCATGTTATTGTTTTCTGATACATCTGATTGATATGATATGCTTTGCTCGTTACTATGACACCTACGTAATATGGCGCACAGAATCTATCATTAGTATTTTATTTAATTGAATACAGAAAGCACTGTGACTGTGACTCAGCTTTCTTCACATGCTTGAAGAACGTAGGGACCGAGGATTCCGATTACATTGGTAACGTGTTTTTCAATGTTGTAAGCGTTGGATGTATAGACAAAGTATGGCAAAAAAAATGCACTAGACGGTAAGACGCTGTTGCTCAAAATACGCTAGATCTAATAATTTTCATATTTTAGAAATTGAATATATTTTGTATTTTGAATCAAATATATACAATTTAGTATTAAGAGTATTAATTTTTTTTAGCTTTTTTTATTGATTTTTAGGTCATAATTAAGAGTCCGGGTCACATTTACAATGAGAGCTCACATGCTATTGGACCATAAAGAAAGTGTTCGAACGACAATATACATGTACACGAATTACTTTCGATTTATTTTGTAAGAGTATTTGTTTATAGCACTATGTGCTTCCCAACTTTGACGGAGAAGTATCGTGTAAATGTGTTCCGAATAAACCGTCGAAACATTAGTTCGAATACTGCTGTTTTAATGAATGCTTTAAACAGTCTTGTTAATGATAACATAATTATGCTCATGTTTGAGTACGTGCATGTGTGATATTGGTGTATAAGACATATATATCGTACACGTTACCTATAATAAACACGAATTATTGATTCTTCTCTTTCAGAAACTGGTTAGGAATATGTAACAGGTGGAAGAATGATAAATCGAAACGCAAGGTGTATACTTTTGTTGACAACACATTGGACTACTGAAACAGGCGGCGATATCGGTGTTTACTAGTATATATAATGCTTTTTTCAATTATGAAGTACAAGCATATCCGCTTTGGTCAATTCAATTCAATTCAATTCAATTCAATTCAAACTCTGTATATCTTCCTATTAGAGATTGGTACATACATACATAATGAATTACAATAAAAATAATGTGAACAGCAACAATTTGGAATACTAGTATATACATATCATGACACACACACACACACACACACACACACACACACACACACACACACACACACACACACACACATTCACGGACGCACGCACGAACGAACGAACGAACGAACGAACGCACGCACGCACGCACGCACGCACACACACACACGCACGTTTACTGGAAATAGTTATAACTATTACATCAACATTTCTCTGCGTAGTGGAGCAATATACCACTGCAGTTAGCTAATCATGTCACTACCTGCATACATTGACATGTGAATTGGAATGCACGCAGTTGGAACATCACCAGTGTGTCACCACCTTGTGTTATGCATAAAGGTGCACCAATAAATTCAAATTGCAACGAGCAGTGCGTTTCTAGCTTAGTTTTCAAATCACAGTTAAAATTGTTAGAAATCTTATTTTGAGTTCCTGTGTATAGGTGCAATCCTTTATAATATGATCAATACTTTTATATGTTAATACGACCATTGGTATATCTACTCCATATAACTATATATATATAGGATTCATGACTACACATATGCTATATAAAGGAAATATTTATAAACCCGTTGGATCATAGATCATGGATATATCATCAATACTGTGAAGAAAATGCTTTTTATTAGTAATTTCATTTTCCAATTAAAACTTTGTATTTAAATCAGAATTTATTTTTAGACTGTGATTTTATCACTGATGACTCTTAATATAGAGTCTTAAAGGTCTTATTAAATATAATGTAAATATAAAACACAACACAGTATGCATGCAGAATCTCAACTCCGTTTCCTTTCTTGGAAAGGGGCATAACTCTTAAATGTTACAAGGTGTTTCATTTTGCACAAGCGTTGTATAATTGACGACAAAAAAGGAAACTTTATTTTAATTGGTCACTTTTTGTCGGCATGATAGAATGAAACCCTACATATATATACTTATATTGATTTTTTTGTATATTAAAAGACATCTATTTATATTTTCAAAACAAGTATTAAACATCCGTGACACCACTGGTGTTACCAGACTGTTAACACTCTCTTAATTAAACTTGTTTGTATGTTTGATTTGGGTTTTACGCCTTTTTCAATAGAATATCAGTTTTTAAGACGGTCAGCGCACTTGGATCTCGTTTCATTAACATTCGTAAAGTTTAAGATTTTTGTACGAACAAACTGTGGCACCCAGGAACGTTTCACGTGCGTAGTATTTCTGCAAATATTAAAAAAGAATACTATTTACGAGGGTTACAAAAGTTCGTAAAATAATGTCAACGAATCACTCAATAAGTTTTCGTAACAAATAAGATAACAATATACCAAAAACAGCCAAGGTTTACAACAACAGTACAATAACAGAAATGTGCCGACCAATTCTCAAATCCAACTAATGAAAATGATTAATATTATTTTAAGAACAACCGTTTTACCGCAACAGAAAATACAAGAGTGTATTTACATATTTGTTCGGCAATACAAACATTCCTTTAACTTATATATGTTATATAATGTGCTTACATTGATTTTGTCAACCATTGCCACAACATAGACACTGTCTTCGTTATTCCGTTGAAACCAACCGTTGCTAGGATAAGAGAATTTTAACCAAAAAAAAAACCTGTATATTTATTATTATATCTATATATGTGTTTTTATGTTTAATTTCATAAAGGGAGGTTATTAAATTCACAACAACGGAATTTATGATTTTTTTTTATCTTTTCAGATGTGTTTTTATGTTTATATAGTTGTAGACACATTGACATATTAAATTAATGTCTTCTAATGTTTAAATTTCTCAGTTTTTTATTATATTGAGTTATTTTATCGAGTTTCAATTTGAATTTTGCTAGAATTTTGACAAAACCTGGAAAATTAACCACATATACACCTGTCCAAAAACTACTTAATAGTTGCAGAAACAGTAACAATTAGCATTTTCACCGGTCTACTAACTACTTAATTGTTGCATAAAACAGTAACAATAAGCATTTTCACCTGTCTACTAACTACTTAATTGTTGCAGAAAACAGTAACAATTAGCATTTTCACCTGTCTACTAACCACTTAATTGTTGCAGAAATAGTAACAATTAGCATTTTCACCTGTCTACTAACTACTTTATTGTTGCAGAAATAGTAACAATAAGCATTGTCTGTCTACTAACTACTTAATTGTTACAGAAACAGTTACAATTAGCATTGTCACCTGTCTACTAACTACTTAATTGTTGCAGAAACAGTAACAATTAGCATTGTTACCTGTCTACTAACTACTTAATTGTTGAAGAAAACAGTTGCAATTCTGAATCTGTAATTGTTGAAAGGAAATCCTCAATGAAGGTTTACTCGTGACCAAAGTGATAAGAATTTCTCTGCTTGGTCGTCTCTTTGCATCTTATAAAATTAATGTATATTTACTGATTGGTACAGGTTCATCGGACAGGTACATTGAACTTTTATTGAATTGACCGAGTCATTTGCATGTTATTGGTACAATGAACTGCTATTAAAATGAAGTTACAAAATGGGGTATCCCCAGGGATCATATTATGTTAATTTTATTTTGCTGTTTTATCTATATAAGATATCATTTATATCGTACTGGAATAAAGTGGGTTTATTACATGAGCGTTTATACTGTGTATATCACTGTACTTTAATGTTGCTATACACCTTCTGTGCCGGTGTTCCAGAACCATGGCGATTAGTAGTTTATTTAGTTTACATCGATTGTGAAACAATTTCTTACAACTTAGAGTAATCACGCTCAACTACTTCCCGGGTAGAACCGCCAATACTAAGTATAAGCCCATAATGTTTCTGGCTTAACTATGCCACAAATGAGAGTTGCGGTGGATTGTACGGCTGTACCCGCGACCTCCGATCCTCTTCTGGATTGGTGCTCTACCACTAGACCGTGCGCCCCCATAAAATTATTATCATGAGGTCATATGTATGTATGCAGTTGTTAAAAAATACACCGACAGTTAAAATTCATAATATAACAATATTTAAAGCTTGCAATAAAGAATGGGTATAATCATTTTTATCTTATTTCATTCTCCATTTTTGTTTTGTTTCAGACCTTTGTCATTACGACGAGAAAATGTGTTAATGTTAAAATGTATGTATAAAATATATCGAAGAACTGTTATTCAGTACTTTGAATAATTAATGCATACATGTATTATATATAGATAATATGAAACAAAACATGTTATAACAACAAAAAGTTTGTTGAGATGACGGCTCCCGTAATTAATTAAATACATGGCATCACGTGTTATTTTTTCATAACGACTGATCCCGACAAAAGTATTCATCGGTGAATCGATAAATGATATCAACACAATACGTATAAAGCATCCAGTTTCATATCAACACAATACGTATATAGCATCCAGTTTCATATCAACACAATACGTATATAGCATCCAGTTTCGCATCCAATTTCATATCAACACAATACGTATAAAGCATCCAGTTTCGCATCCAGTTTCATATCAACACAATACGTATATAGCATCCAGTTTCATATCAACACAATACGTATAAAGCATCCAGTTTCGCATCCAGTTTCATATCAACACAATACGTATATAGCATCCAGTTTCATATCAACACAATACGTATATAGCATCCAGTTTCATATCAACACAATACGTATATAGCATCCAGTTTCATATCAACACAATACGTATAATGCATCCAGTTTCATATCAACACAATACGTATATAGCATCCAGTTTCATATCAACACAATACGTATAATGCATCCAGTTTCATATCAACACAATACGTATATAGCATCCAGTTTCATATCAACACAATACGTATATAGCATCCAGTTTCATTGTTATAGGGAGGCTTCAGAATGAACCCTAATACCATCCTTCCACAAGTAGGTGATGTATCAGCCGACATTCAGTGTATTCATTCACTGCTCAGCAGTTCCCTCGATGTAGACTTTTTAATTTACGACATTAACATACAAATTTAAATTTAATTTCATCTTCGGGCGAAATGAATGTTTATAATTCTGCTTAAAATGTATCTTTTTCTATTCGAATGAGAGATTCGAATAGCTGAATCAGAGATATTTCGCATTCGTGGACTAGAATTATTTTCCAACCCAGTACAAAAATAAATCGGTGTAGAGTCGGTGCCTATGACAGGTAAGTCGAAAAAGATTAGAACAATTACTTTAAAACAAAACAGAATTATCTAACTTTCTATGACGTTTGACTAGTAGTTACTGAGATATGATATTATTATACATTTTGTACCACGTAGAAACCCCCCACATTTTGGTTAAAAATAGGTCTCATTTCACTTACTGGTCCCTTGAGTCCGCTTTCTTACAGTGAAAACACGAGAAGCTTCATTAAATGCAAGGGTTAGTGTAACATATGCATTATAGAGTCCAGTTTTTGGTAGCGAACACTCATATGCCGTTCTACTGATATATGTGTATTGGTTACATGTGCATGCCTAAAATTCTTAACAAGTATACAAAGGGCCATAATATTGTCTAAAATCAGTTATCCTGTTTTGCCCATTGAGTTTGTTTACGGTAGTGGACATCCACATGACGTTACACTGATGTATGGTATTGGTTACGGAGAAATATGAGCATGCCTAAATGTCAATTGAGTTTTCGAAGCATAAAATGGGCCATAACTCTGCCAAATATTAAATTGAAGTTATCACAATATTGGCTCCTCTTTATGGTATTGGACCCTCACACGAAGTTTCATTGATGAGTATTGGTTACTAAGATATATGAGCATGCCTAAAAACTTTAACCGATTTCTCAAAGTATATGTATATAAGGTGATGTAACATGGAGTTATCCCACTTGATCTATAGCGTCACCTTTGTGGTAGTGACACCGCCATATAGCTGCATTGATATACGGGTAGTGGATACTGATCTACATGAACAAGCCTTAAAAGCTAGACCTATCTTTGAAGTATAAAAGGGGCAATGCTTCTGGTTAAAACCTATATGGAGTTATCCCACTTGAGTAACCTTTATGAAAGTGAATACAAACATGAAGATTCATTGTTGTATAGATAATGGTTACTGAGATGTATAGACATGTCTGAAAATGCTGCCTAAATCAAAGTCGAGTCATTCCATTTGGTCCCTAGAGTTCTTTATGGTGTGACCAGTAGCGTAGCTGCCTTTACGCCACAACGCCCGGGCTTGCACATTTCATTGCGAATGTATCACTATATCTGCTTAAAATCCACCAGAACGCAGGAAATGCACTTTATTTTTTTTCTGAGGTAGCGCATGACCCAAAACTCCCTAGACACAGATGGGCTTGCACATCATTTAAGATCATGCAGGCCACTGGTGACCACTCACACGAAGTTTGGTATTGGTGAGATTTGCTTTATTTTGGCTGAATTAAATCATATACTCCAAATTTTCTGCCAAACTGACTAAAGTTTACCTTAATTAATCTGTTTATTCAGTTAATTTGATCGTATAATTACTGACTGCATTCAACCTAGATTTTAGGACGAGCAAAGCAGCAAACTTGTATGGCTTTTTCATGCACTAGAAGCGGTGTGAATTACGGCGTTGTATGGCAGAGCAAAGCCCCAACACGACTAAGTGATAAGAAGATACATAGCATTCAAGGACCGAAGCCTCCAAAACTGCACAAGCAAAACAGAGAATATTCATACAAATATATATTAGAATCATACAGATGAATTAACAACAATGATTAACAGTAAAATAGCTACTGGGTTGCCCTGGTCACCAAACCTTCACCCTCACTGCAGTCAATAACTGTATGTAGTCTCGAAAAGAGTACAAAGACATACTTATAATTTGTTTTGATTACTGTTTGATATTCATATAAAACTAAATTGTTTGAAATGTGACATAACAAAACTTCTGTTTTACACGTGGCAAGCAAATAATTAATATACCAACTCAACTTAACATGGGACACTTAAATTGCAGATTTCTTTCTACAAAATATTGACATTTTAATTAAAATCCTGATATGTAACTTTTTTTTTCTATCAAAATAACTGAATTCACATGCAAGGTTGCAAATCAGTATATGTATATTATATCACACACACACACATATATATATATATATATATATATATACATATACAAAAGAGATATCACACATATATATATACACATATGTGTATCAATGAAGATATGCGTGATATAAATGGCAGTTAGGTTTAATAAAATAAAAAAAGAAATAACACCAATTTTAAAGAATCAGGATTAATTTATGAATACACATATGCAAACACTATCTTCAAAAATAAAGTTACAGTCAAACGGTTTTCCTTATGAGCACAATATTTATATTCATGAAAACAATGTAAAGCATGAATATAAACATATTTTTTTTCTTTTAAAGAGAAAACTTGATAAGGTTACAAAGGAGATGAAAATGAAGCAACAGTTGAAAACAGCAATGATTATTGTAAACATTATGTGTATCAGCCACAGGCACATGTTTTAGCTCGCCTATGCCAAAGGTTCAAGATTCTGATCGCGTTCCCAACGTCATCCGTTCCTGCTGTCAAAATTTTCTTTAAACGACTTAAAACCTCCGACAGAGTTTCATATACACTGACCAAAACCAAAAACTTTACATCGACTTCAAATGTATCTCTTTTGCTGATAAATGTATATTCAAAGTTTCAAAGTTTTCATCAAAGCTTTATGGCTATATTAATGTGTCTGTGTAATTTGATAATTCCAGAAAAAATGATAATGATCACATTACATTTGGAAAAGACATAAAGTGCTGACTGAGTGCAATGACTGGTTTTTTAAAACATCAGTAACCAGTGTGGCCTCCGTTTATAAAATTGCATTCCGGAATACGTCATCTCTTTGACCCTACGGCCCAATCCATTTCATACGTGTTCTATGGGGTTCAGGTTCGGGGATGCAGACGCATTACCACTTGTTATGCGTGTATTACAAATGACATCGTGCCCATAATAGTCTGGAATATCTGTGGTGCGCTGTCGGAATATGACCAGTGTATGACCGACGAGCACGAACTGGAACATGGTTTTGTATCAAACGGTTTAGAATCTTCTGTGCATGAAGAACGTAACGCCACGGGGTACTGGTTGCAGGTAATAGTCCAGGAGAATAATAGAGAAAATCGACTGAACCGTGCAATAGGGTAGATACAAGGTTTTATTGCTGTTTCCTGTTATTTAGGGTGTATTGAATAAGAATCCGATGTATGCCACCTTGGCATCATTGGGGAAAAAATGTCAGCCTTTATATTACCATACGTAAAATCGTTATTTGTAATTTTTTAATAATATTTTTAACTTTGTTATTTTGTTGAATACATTAAAATATATTGATAACATTGATATTAAAAGGGATCTGATTGGAAGGTAATCGTTTAAAAAGAATACAGATTTGAGATTCACACGTCAAGATAAAATAATCATTAGAAAAGGGAGGTAATATATTTTTATAATCACACATTTTATTTGTTGTCTCAAACGTAAATTATTTGAACCCATGCAAATATTCTAGCTAACACAACCAATTTGACATTAAGGCGGCTTTTGAGATTACTAAATAAATGCTATTCATCACAAAGAAACACCATGGCCTGGCAGTGTACTCCCAGCAAACAAGTTGTGACACTTTCAGTCTCCCATAGTTGATACTCTTCAGAAAGGAGATGTTTATTTACAACAACTACAACAAATAAACTCCCAAAACACACTAAAAAATTAGGAAAGATGATTTAAAGAAGTTATACATATATTATGAAGATAGACAGTCTCATACAATCTATACACCATAAACAGTCCTTTCATAATAGGTCAAATTTGTATTTTTGGACATTTGTTTATGGAGTGCAGACAATGTCAGATTCGGACGGTGAAATATATAAGGTGATATGTTATTTGGGAACAGGTGAACTAATGTAGAATATTCTTCGTGTCACTGTCTTTAATGTAGATGTCTACAGCCATATATTTATTTTATTTACCAAATAATTAAAAAATCGAATAACGTGAAACGGAAGGAGTTCCGCTCAAAATTCCTATGTATGGAAGCCCATATCAGTCATAATTTTGAAGAATTCATATCATTGACAGTTATCGATACTTTCTTGTTTTTACTTATTAACTTTCAATTTCATATAGTCGTAGCATTATTTGTTTCTTTCCTCGTTGCGTAATATATTCATTTTAATCCGGAATGACACACGCATGCCTATTCAAGTGTGATGTCTTCAATAAACCTTTATATGAAGCAGGCCCGGAAACAATAAGCAGCATTATATTAGCAAGTAAACAAAGACATGATGACCTATACAGATGACCTATACAGAAAACTGGAGCAGAGTTTAGCAAAATATTCAAATTTAGAGATTAAAATCCATAAATCATGTGCTTCTACATACACATCGACTCTGCATATATCGAGATATAAGAAGAACATGGACAGAGGTCAGGAGTCACAAAGAATGAGAAGATATGCGGGTGATCTTAGGTGGCATATGCTCATATCGTTCATTGGTTGCATTGATACTCTAATGACAGGGTATTGTATTGAGGATATGCTGAAAGCAGCCTTTAGGGGAACAGCCAATATACTTAATGGGAAAGCATGACCAAAAGCAATGAGAGGACTATTTATGGTTATCACTGAAATACTAAGAGATTCTAATAGAAATTTTGATAGAAGGCATTTATATATTGCAGTCAAAACTGGAGGACTTAAGACAAAAAGATTGCCTTGTGACGACAGTTTGAATTGCCCTACGGTCCTTACGTGCCGAATGAGAAGCAAAATAGTTATTACATTCATATTCCGTATTTTTTTCGCGGTAACGCAAGTTAACTATGCCATAACTCAGTATGGTATGTGTTAAAAATGAAGAAATGTCTCCAAGAAGAAGCACAGAACATGTTTCAAAAAGGCGATCACGTTTGTCGACATGTTGAAGGCCCACGGAATGCAGTTTTTTTTTCAGACCAGTTTTGAGAACAAACCTATATCAGTTATGAAAAAACAAAAGGTGACCTTGTAGGTATCACCCTTTCTCATGATCCAGTATCACGATGGATGTTGTCGTAAAATTTGTGTAACAGTGTTTCACTGCCAATGGATTAAATGTTCTGTTGCGAAGAAAATTCAAAGCATGAGCCATACCCACGGCAGCACAAGGAGAAAGGAACTAAGAGAGAAGCTCTTGATACAGAAAATGGAAAGAAAATATAACAGGAACTTGAAAAAAACAGACACCCA
This sequence comes from Panopea generosa, assembly GCA_029582155.1. Lineage (NCBI taxonomy): Eukaryota > Metazoa > Mollusca > Bivalvia > Adapedonta > Hiatellidae > Panopea > Panopea generosa. The sequence goes on along the minus strand of CM055899.1, from coordinate 24,306,358 downwards.
ATGAAAACATCAGGAGACAAATTAATGAACATCGTTAATGGCCATATTACAAATAAAAAGTCAATGTCCAAGAGGCAATGGTAATTGGTGAGCGTATGGCTAAAAAATTCAAGAACAAACTTCACATAGGATTTTATGATACACTCAAGAAAGGTGTGGAAATAATGAAAAGGGAGTCTGAGTAGGAGAAAAAAGTGTATATGATACTGAAAAGTTGTATGCTAGCATGTTGGTGACAAGTGCACATAGAAACTTTGATCTCCAAGTGATACTCAGCTTTGAGTTAGCTTCACTACCATTTAACTTGCTTGATGAGTATGTAGATCTAAGAAAAGGAAATAAAACTTCACTTTTCAATAAGCTAGCATTAAAGACACCTCAGACAGACCAAAGATAGCAACCGTTGATGTCCTAACCACAAACTTCTTTAAGTCAGTTACGAGAGACCACAGTGTTCATGTTGTTTGGCCGGTACTTTGAAAGATCCATCAAGTCCCATGAACGACGTATATGTGGAACTGCAACCTATGATATGGAAATGCCATTGCCTTCAAGAAATATCTTCATGAAAAATGTCGGAAACAAGAAGGAGTTGATACGATTACTCTGTACATCACACTATGGTGCCCCCCCCCCCCCCCCCAGCTGCAGCTCAAACAAACCTTCTGAAAGTGATAGCTTGTAGTCGTGCTTCAGACCCGCCTCGTGACAGAAATCAATGTTGTTAAATAAATGAAATCTTTCATGTAAATGATTTTGTAAATGTCGCGCCGACATGTGCAAGAATGAGTATACAGTAAGGTTAAATGAAGTAGATGATATTATGAGTGATGAAAACACTGAACGTGATAGTGACAATTATTTCAGTGGTATATAAATGGAAAATGTTATATCAATTGAGCTGAAAATGGGTTGGACACTTTCAAAAAATATTTTAACGGGTAAACCTACTAATGTGAAAATTATCAAGTGCTCTAAAATGAGAAAAAAGAAGAAAATCAGAGACGACATAAAAACAATTAAATCCTTAAATACAATGTTGTTGTTTCATTTTTTATTATTGTGTGTGGTGGAGTCATCATTTAATGACATTGCGTTTTGTTTTTATTTAAACCACTGTTTTTATCTAATCAGTCATTGCTGAAATTTGTGTGATATTTCCTATCCAGTTTATACGTTCTCTGCAACTTAAACATTAATTTTAATATCCTCGTTACAAATAAAAGTAATAACAACATAATAAAAACAAGATGTTTTATTTATTCTTTAGGAAAAAGAAAACCATACATTGCATTATGGTCTGCATACTAGTCGTATTTCCATCTTCCTTAAAGTTTGTTAATTGATTTCTTAAAACCCTTTAATTAAGCATATGTTTGTGGGGATAAAATTAATAATTGAATTAAAATAATAATAATGATAATAACTACGACTGAACTTTGCTTTCATATCCATGTGCTTGCACATGCTCATGCTAGTAGACAATAAAGTATGAGGATTTTCCTAAGTTTATTGGTTATTTTCAAAGAAAATAACATTGAAAGTTGACGATGGCGGCCATTTTGAATTTCCTTAAATAAAATAAATTCCCCAAAGATGACAAAGTGCCATACAGTGGATTCTTATTAAGTACACCATAAAAAACTGGAAAATGCAAAAAAACCTTGTATCTACCCTATTGCAAGGTTCAGCTTCAGTTCTCCTAGACTATAAGGTGAATCTACGTAATAGCGCGATGAGTACGTAACGTTGCTGTACATACGCGACCGGGTCTGACGCGATCTCTGACATATCCAGTAGTATTGTACCGGTTTGCAAGAATATGAATCGTCTATATAGAATAGCCAAAATGACGTGCAACGGTTTTTACAAATGACCCGGCCCGGAGCATACCAATAGCCTGAAGTGAAGAAAAGTTTTTTATCTGTGCTAAGCAACAAATTATTAATTGTCGTTGTAACACCTGTAAATGAAAAATCGGATGTTGTCCACGTACAAAGTAAGGAAAACGTTTTTTTTTTGTGCTCGGACGAAGAAGAAATGCATAATGGTTATCTGCAATTAAATCCTGATAGCCATGTAAAACATATCCGAACATGTATGTTAAGAAAAGAAATATTCAAACAATAAAGTGTAAAGTTTTCATTTTGGGTCATGTATTTGGGGTATAGCATTGTTACATGGAGTTCTCTCACTCAAGTTTGTTTAAACCATTACCCTGGGATTATTTTATTTTCAAAACTTCAGATTTTGAGGTTTGCAACATTGTTCAGTCACAACTGTTGAGACATGATCCTTTAAAGGGGGTTTAATATCAATAAGAAACCTGCTGGGACTCAAAAAGAAAATCTTCTTCTCAAGAACCGACCAGAATAAATCGCTCATACTTATATGTAGGGGTTTCAAGTTTGTTCAAATAAAGAAACAAAGATTTATTTAGGCTAATTTAGGTGTCTTTTAATTTTATAACGGAATTGTCTTTTTATGATCTATATTAGGATTTCTTAAAATCATTTTCAGATTTGAGAATTGTTTAGTGAAAACAGTTGGGACTAAGCCCTTTAAAGGGGGGGGGGGGGGGGGGGGGGGGGGGACTACATGTATCCATAAGAGATCAGTTGGAGCCCAAGAAGGGGAGTTAATATCCATAAGAGACCAGTTGGAGCCCAGGAAGAGTATTGTGAATTTTCAAACTCTAAAATATTCTTTTCAGAAACCGACAAATAAAATGATCTATATCAATGGCGAGTGAAAGTTTGCTAAAATAAAGGCCTTAGGGCTATTATTCATTGAGGCCATGGATATTGACTTTTACATAGAAATACTATATCTGATTCTCATTTATTGAAGGAACTATTTTAATAATCCAGGGGTCTGGAGTATTATTTAGTCATAACAGTTGAGACTTCAACTGGATCTTTACGGGGGATTTAATGTTCACAAAAGGTCAGCAGGGGTCCAAAAAGGGATAACAATCTGATTTGTTTAACAATTCACATTCTCGAGAACTGATTAATCAAAATTATTCACATCTTGTATATGATCGAATTGAAATGATAATAATAAAAATTGTTCAAATGTATATAGTATCCAGTGAGGTGACTTTAAACGAAAATGCCTTAAGAAAACAGATAATTATCTTGTATTTTACTCTTATGTTCTTCATAGGCTGAGTCTATTCACAATGCAAAGAGAAATGACAAGTGAAATCAGACGAGCGACCTAGGCATATTTGAGCTTCTTGTTATTTTAATTAAAGCGTGATGTACCACATCATCAAGAGACTATCTATGGCAGCTGATGTTTATGGCAGATGACTGCGGTTGCAGGTGGCACTAGTTGTTAAAAAACAACGCCGCTAATCCATACAGCAATATTTGTCCAGTATCGCATGTGTTTTAAGGTAAGTCCTTTACTATTCCATTTCTAATGATATTGCAGTATTTATAAATACACTGTCATTAGTTGAATATTTTCTGGTTTGTATTTATTCATGTTTTTATTTAATGGACAACAGAAAAATGTGTTAATTTATTCTTAAATAATGCCGTTATTAAAAATGTGTGACTTTTAATAAAGGGACTGTCTTGGAGTTCATGTCGTTGGTTAATAAGTTTAATATCTTTAGATTATTGTCAATTTATAGTCTGTCTCTTACGGAACATATTTAACAACTAAAGGGTCCTCCGTGGCTGAGTGGTCTAAGGCGCCGTCTCAAGATCACTTACCTATCATCGCTACTTAAGTTCTTTGTTTAGAATCCCGCTCGCTACAAAAACATTTTTATGACAAAGTTTGTCTATTATTGCGGAAGGACGGTGGTTTTATTCAGACTCATTCTGAGGGTTTCCTCCACCAATAAAACTGAATATGCCATATTTACCCTCAATTAAAGACACACTCGCATTACACTAAACGGTTTTACTATTAAACACTTATTGTATGTACTTTTTATCAATATTATATAATAAATAGACTAATCAAGGGCGTTGTTTGGTCAATGTGGAGTGCAGACCTAGACACTTTTACGGTAGGTCTGGGTGCAGGTCAATGATACATTCTCAGGGATTTTGTATGCATTTTTTCTATGTAAAATATACCAATTATTTATGGGAAATTCAATGAAATCCGATTTCTTTTTGGGAAATGTGTAGCTCTGGACGTGCAGTTACACCGGTGGTTACTATTTGGTTCATCGTCCTTCCATGGACGCACACTTGCAATGAAGCAGTAATGTTTACAATTGAGAAAAGGAAGTTTTATTTTTATTTTTCACAGAATGAAATAGAAAAAAATGGTTGAACAAACACAATACAAATACTTAACTTTTATACAAAACTAGAATGATTTTCGAATGAAATGCAAGCACATTATGTTTATTTCAACCAAAATTTAAACTATAATATGTTAATATAAGTTTAACACCATTTTTTCACTTACAGAACTGGTATTTCCTTTATATTTCATGCTAATAAGTTAAATCAATCATTTTAGTTAAATATTTCAACTTGTGTCATTTTTGAGCGTATCTGAAATGCCATCGTATTGTAGTTGTAAAGAACAGTTAGATACTTTACATAACATTTTGATTTTATTTTTAAAGCAATTTATAGAATTCATTCTCGACACATTGCCTTAAGTCTTCATAGACCATTACCATAAATGTGCACGTAACACACCATTGTGAAATACATTACTAGGTGTAATTATGGTTTAAAAATGTTTATCTATCTGTCTGTCTGTCTGCCTGGCCAAAATCCAGCCCATTTATTTATTCATCTATTTATATATTTATTTATCTGTTTATATATTCATCTATATAATTTATGTATTCGTGTACTCGTTACATTATTATACATATGAGAGTATCCACCATTTAGTTACTCATTTATTCATTTATTTATTTATTTATTTATTTATTTATTTATTTATTTATTTATCTATTTATATATTCATAAAGTTATCTATTTATTTATTTATTCGTATGCTCGTTACAGATGAGAGTATTCGCCAACCTGACGACATATTTGTCGGTAGTTATCTATGTGACTGTATCGATTGCGGCTGTGTCAACTGCTGATTTATCAGCGCCGTCCGATCGCCAGGTACAGTAGCTACTCAGATCTTTAACGTTATAATAAAGTATAATCAAATGAAATATTATTATAATAATGATTTGGTTAAATATGTAAATGGAAAACATCAGATTTTTTTCAGAATGTATAAATTGGCTAAACAACTTTTTTGTTCTAATATAACATGCCTATAATATTGTACTTCCCTACCAAAACACACACAAAACCTAACACAGGTAACTTGTTTTCCAATAAAGATGCATATTATATACTATCTAACCGCATATTGCAAAAAATGTATTTTTTGAATATGCCAAAATGACAATATATTGAAAAGGGATACGCGCCTAGGTTTGAATAAAATATTTACCGCTTTACATATTTTGTGAAGCGTTAAATGAGCGACGTGATTTGATTTTGATTTCAATTTGACCCACTATACATGTTTACATGTAGTAAAAATTGTTTCGTCTTAGAAATATTCGGAATGACAAGGCAAAGGTCGTGAAACAGTATTTAAGTGCTGTCTATTTTTAGAATGAGAATTTCGTTTCAATCTTACCACTCCGATTTAAATATCGATTTTGTCATGTTTTGGTGGATTTGACATACCAAACCATTCGGACTTTATTTATTAATGATAATTAGATGCTTTTAATCCATTTTATTTTTCTAAGATATTTATAGCATTTTGCCTGATATACTCCCTTTAAATACAGTTTCATAATGGGCTTTACAAACCTAAAACATTTTTGGTAATTTTAGTTAGATATTTGGAAACTCTTTCACGCAAAGTCTCCGGATCGTAACCGTAAGGTAAATTATATTTGACAGTGAATTAGTTTAAACAACATTTTTTATTAAAAAAAATATACAACATTTTAAAATATAACACCGTTAATCACATTAACATGAGAACAATGCATATAATTACAGGCAGTAACGCTTAACACCAAGACATATAGTTTCAACTGTAATACTAAATGTAGTCGTTAATTTTTCAAGATTCCAGCAGTTAAAATTGGCGGGAAATCATATATAACATGGAAGGAAGTTCAAGCAAATGCAAAGCCATTCGAAGTCTTTTACATTGATTCACTCAAGAAAGCTGTTGAAATCGTTCGTACAAAAGGCGATATATTGATATCGTGTACCTTTGTTAAACCAAAGTTAGTATTTATGTTTGTTCTAATCCGTATTTAATGCCATTTTCATTTTTTTCATTCCCATATCTAGTTTAATCTATCTGTTTAATACTACTTCTAGTCTATCCCTGCCACCGATAGCTCCCGAATCAGGTATGGTCGGTCAATTAAACAGTAGGGAATTATTTGTCTGACGGTCAGTCAGTATGACATTTTCTTTTCCCTCGCAACGTTGCTCTAGGCATTTTCACGAGCAAGAAATGATGAGTATGTAACAAGTGGACAGCATCGGCAATATATCCTGACTAGGGTCACATAAAAAACCCATATCGAACGAAATACTTAGAAAATCGCCACATGTAAGGAGTATGCGACCTGCTAAAATTACCCCAATGTACTATGGAGTGTATCATACGTCATAATTCAGATTGCTTAATTACATATCTCAACTTGCTAATTTCCAATTTAAATTCACTAAAATGGCAACTTCTAATTACTTCGTGCATAAATGACATGTTACAGATGGTAAATTACAAATTGCAATCACTAAAACGACAGTGATGTGTAGAATGCATGTTGTGGAATTTGGTATTTACACATTCCATTCATACAAATCCAAGAAAATGTCTAATGTGAAAAAGGCTATCTTTTTAGTTTGTTACCGATAGTGGTTTCGTAATTCTACAGAGCCACATAGCGTCTTAATTTGTCTAATTTCAACATTATGGCGTCAAACGGCGCCGTATTTTCATGTCTCAACAAAACCAACAGTTACTACTGCTTCCTTAAGAAGTAGAGTACAATATCGGCAATCATTCTGCATTATTTGAAACTGGCTGATTTCCAAAAATCTGACTTTTTTAATGAATATAAAGTTGTAAAAGTAAGCAACCCAAAAACACACGCACATTCTGTATTGAATTAAAATACATATTGCTGATAGACCGTCGTTCTCCCCATTAAACCACAAATCACAATATAGAACGAATGCTCGTCAAAATGACTGGTTCAAAGCGCGAGGGTATTTAGATACTTATATATACATAGGACGACTGCAGATTGACTCAATACCGGATTGAGAACGAACGGGGCACTCGGAACAGCCGGCGAACACACCCCCCCCCCCCCCCCCCCCCCCCCCCCCCCCCCCCCCCCCCCCCCCCCCCTAAAAACCAAGTATAGTTTAATTAATTGAAAAATCGGCGCTAGCACCTGCCAAAAACATAGCACGCCCCTTTAAAATGTATATTTTTTCTCTTCTCAATATTACGACTTATTCGTCCGCCAAGATACACACACGTGTCGAACTATGATGTCATGAATGCGACGAAGATGCTTACAGAACCATTGCTACATAAACATAGGAGAGGAGGTGCTTTAACAACGAGGGCCACTGTGGTTATTTTTTTAACTAGATCTTTATTTATTTAAGTCTGCCTTGTACCCAGCTTTATCAAATACATGTACCAATATCGCTTATGTAGTGCTGTTCCCCTCAACTTGACAGGTATACAAAACTACCATACTTTATTCTTAAAATTTACTGAAACTCAGCATTTGGCGTCTAAAATATCAAACTGTTCCACACCGTCCTAGTAATCGACAGCTCTTAAATACATATGGCGTGACGGATGTTGGAAATATAAAGTAATTAAATTTATTTCTTTACCACCCACCCGATAAACAAAATAATTTTGAAATGCTCCAAGGTATATGTGCAGAACACATAATTAAATGTTTTAAACAGTAAAAAGTCAACGATGATACAGTTGATTGAAACAAACTATGTACAGGCCACAATTTAGTCTTTTCACAATATGCTAATCTTCAATCTCCTGTCTCAGGTACATGTCGCATGCACCAGATCATGGGACCTTGACTTTTGGTAAAGTCTCATCTGAAATACTGATAATAAGAAGCGGGGGATCGGACATGCGACACCTGTGTTCGCAGTTCAGGGTAAAGTGAACATGCGACAAATTGATAGGTCCAATTACTGTATCGACATCCCAGATGAATACAGGAGGGTTGCCCTATACAACGTACTTTCTGACCATCTCATTACTGCTAAGAGATGGTAAAAGAGTATTATACTAAATGCTATAAATAGAGGCCAACATTTGTGCTCATTTATTATTGCGTAATTGTATAACTATGACAACAGTAACAAATTCATAAGAATATGGGCATTGATCGCGACAGCTTGCAAGGGGAGGACTTTTGTTTATTGTGTTTGATAATGCTGTAAAATAAATGTCTGTGTATTTTTGCATATGCACTTACGTTTTTCTCAAATACCATGTGAGCAATGTAATAGCTGCAAATATGTCTTGAAATTCACCAGAAGCCACCTTTCAAGTCTTTGATCAAAAACGTTATTGGGGAAAATGCCCTCAGAAACCCCGGCAATGCTCGGGCCAACACATCAAACATAAGCGCTACACCCCTGGATACTCAGGTTTTGTTGATATGTACATGGTGAACAATGTAAATGATTTAAAACTTACAGCGTTACTCATGTCTCGTTTACTATAGTATACACGATGAACAATGTAAAATTAATGATGTAAAACTTGCAGCGTTATTCAGGTCTCGTTTATTATAGTATACATGATAAACAATGTAAATGATGTAAGACATGCAGCGTTACTCAGGTCTCGTTTACTATAATTGATATCGAATAAATCGCAAAAGTGCTTGATAGAAATGAATTTTGTTTTTATTTGCAGATACAAATGTAACGTTTCGCCTGACCAGCAAACCAATGTCATCGTTAAACCTGTAATTAAGCCCAACAAGCAGGTTGTGATTACAAAACATAAAATAAGCGAAAGACCCGTCTTCATTGATTGTTCGCCTCCCCCTAAGATTGAACCACAGACGAGATCTGTTAATCAGCCCAGTGTAAAAGAGTCCGCTAAAGTAGAAATTCCAAAACCTATTATTATTGAACGCCCCTCAGTTATTGAACCCTATACTTCTTCTAAAATTGAGCCCCAAAAGATAATCATAGATAAACCTATCATGCAAGAATACCCACAAACAACTGTCCCACCTGCAACAATTATATAAGAGCTTCCTGTATACATCAAAGCACCCAAATGGCCTGCGCAAAAACCTCAAAGAATCGTAGTGGACAAACCAATCTTCAGAGAGATTGACCCAGCACTTGCACCGCTTAAAACTATTATAGAGATGATAGAGATCCCCATTATTCCCGTTCAAATTTGGCAGCAGATATTAGTAGAGCAGCCCCAGTTCAAACTTCGGAAACCTGCACCTCTCCCCCCCCCCTCCCCCAAATATTGAAACGAATATTGTATTCATTGTTCCTTCACCATATCCTGTCAAAGAACGATACAACATCATAATTAAGAAACCTTGTATCAAGGAACGAGTTCCACCACCCAAATCACCTCCCCTTGAAATCACAGAGAAAGCAGTTGTTGGGGTTCTTGATCCTACCCCACAATCCCCGACACCAATTATTATAAAAAATATTGTCTACATAGATCCACCACCGTGGCCAGTTCAGGAGCCCCAGAGAAAAGTTGTCGAAAAGCCAGTATTCCGAAAGCGTCCAACGCGTCCACCTGTTAAATCAGTGATAATTCAGAAACCAGTATATATTGACACCCCCGAGCCTCCTACGCAACCAGCACAGAAAATAATTGTTGAGAGGCCAAAAGTAAGCCGTACAACTTACGGGATGTCAGAAACTCGCAGGGTCCTTTCTGCTTACAATTACTACCAGTACAGGCTGACAAATGTACGATATTCCTATGATGTACCGGGCGGAGCTTTACCTCGTGATTTGCGTCGCTACGACTGGTCAGAAACAGGTGGTAATGAACGCTATCAAGCTTAGAATAAAATGACAATATTAGTGCGAACAAAGTGGTTTGAAAGATTTACTAAACAAATTATTTGTGCGAACAAAGCGGTTTGAAATTTTTACAAAACAAACTATTAGTGAAAACAAAGTTGTTTGAAAGATTTACAAATCAAAGTATTAGTGCGAACAAAATGGTTAGAACGATTTACTAAACAACCTATTGGTGCGAACAAAGTGGTTTTAAAGAATTACGAAACAGACTATTGGTGCGAAGAAAGTGGTTTTAAAGAATTACTAAACATATAATGTTCGCGCATTACAGAATGTGTACCAAATGTTTAGCGTGAATAAAAATAAAGTTACCTAATATTGTAGTTAGTATATGTAAAATGTTTTCAAAGAAGCTGAGTACGAACTTAATAAGAATATATTTCATAAACCCATTCTCTCCCTAACATCAATACGGGGTTCCACTACAATTTAACGCGCAGCGAAATAACTCCATTTAAAGTCTATGTATAGCTGATTGTTCAAAAATAATAAACATATTACGGTGTTTTGAATCAGGAAAAATACTCAAAAACTCAAAACATTGACCGAAAAGAAATGCATTTGGAAATGATAGTATAACCCTTGATATGTCTTGTCATTAAATTCATCTTTAAAATGAAATTCCATCCAAAAAATGCATTTGCTATGTAATTTGAATGGTAATTTAAATTCATTGTGAGTTTTGGTTTTGGGGTTGCATGGTCATATGTATGATTTTCATAAAAAAATCATGATACCTTTCCCATTAAATGCAGTATTCAAAACATTATTTCTTTAAATTTATATAAACAATTTGTCACAATTTTCTAAGAATTTCAGGCGACAAATAGAATATGGTTATGTGTATTAAGTTATAATGACAATGGTCGGCTATAAATACTCCATATGTTTATATATCATCCATTTTAACATTTTATTATGTTTATATTCTTCTTATATTGGTTTGTTGATGGTCAACCATTGCTACAACATGAATACTTTCTTCGTTATTCCATTGAAACCAACTGTTGCTAGAATAAGAGACTTTTGTCAAATAAGTCGTCTATTTATTGTTATATATATGTATGTGTTTTTATGTTTATATAAATATATTGACATAAATAATTGCCTGCCAGTGCCTCCATCTCCACCCACTCAAACAACAACAACACTCTAACTGCTACACTTTCAATGTAAAAAAGTTATATTCGTCGTGTTTCGATGAAATTAACGTTGCCTCCAGCTTTCTCTGCCTCCAATTTAGAACAGTTTCACACTTAACTATTGAAACAAGAAAAAAACGAATATCCGACTACTGGCTGCTCATTTCTGCTTAAGGAGTATGTTAACATTGTGAGATGAGCCACACTGGTGGGGAGAGGGGTCACAAGGGGTATATTAACATTGTGAGATGAGCCACACTGGTGGGGAGAGGGGTCACAAGGAGTATGTTAACATTGTGAGATGAGCCAGACTGGTGGGGAGAGGGGTCACAAGGAGTATGTTAACATTGTGAGATGAGCCACACTGGTGGGAAGAGGGGTCACAAGGGGTATGTTAACATTGTGTGATGAGCCACACCGGTGGGGAGAGGGGTCATAAGGAGTATGTTAACATTGTGAGATGAGCCACACTGGTGGGGAGAGGGGTCATAAGGAGTATGTTAACATTGTGAGATGAGCCACACTGGTAGGGAGAGGGGTCACAAGGAGTATGTTAACATTGTGAGATGAGCCACACTGGTGGGGAGAGGGGTCACAAGGATTATGTTAACATTGTGAGATGACCCACACTGGTGGGTAGAGGGGTCACAAGGGATATGTTAACATTGTGAGATGAGCCACACCGGTGGGGAGAGGGATCATAAGGAGTATGTTAACATTGTGAGATGAGCCACACTGGTGGGGAGATGGGTCACAAGGAGTATGTTAATATTGTGAGATGAGCCACACTGGTTGGGAGAGGGGTCACAAGGGGTATGTTAACATTGTGAGATGAGCCACACTGGTGGGGAGAAGGGTCACAAGGAGTATGTAACATTGTGAGATGAGCCACACTGGTGGGGAGAGGGGTCACAAGGGGTATGTTAACATTGTGAGATGAGCCACACTGGTGGGGAGAGGGGTCACAAGGAGTATGTTAACATTGTGAGATGAGCCAGACTGGTGGGGAGAGGGGTCACAAGGAGTATGTTTACATTGTGAAATGAGCCATACTGGTGGGGAGAGGGGTCACAAGGGGTATGTTAACATTGTGAGATGAGCCACACCGGTGGAGAGAGGGGTCACAAGGGGTATGTCAACATTGTGAGGTGAGCCAGACTGGTGGGGAGAGGTATGTTAACATTTTGAGATGAGCCAGACTTGTTGGGAGAGGAGTCACAAGGGGTATGTTAACTTTGTGAGATGAGCCAGACTGGTGGGGAGAGGGGTCACAAGGGGTATGTTAACATTGTGAGATGAGCCAGACTGGTGGGGAGAGGGGTCACAAGGGGTATGTTAACATTGTGAGATGAGCCAGACTGGTGGGGAGAGGGGTCACAAGGGGTATGTTAACATTGTGAGATGAGCCAGACTGGTGGGGAGAGGGGTCACAAAGATTATGTTAACATTGTGAGATGATCCAGACTGGTGGGGAGAGGGGTCACAAGGGGTATGTTAACATTGTGAGATGAGCCACACTGGTGGGGAGATGGGTCACAAGGAGTATGTTAATATTGTGAGATGAGCCACACTGGTTGGGAGAGGGGTCACAAGGGGTATGTTAACATTGTGAGATGAGCCACACTGGTGGGGAGAGGGGTCACAAGGAGTATGTTAACATTGTGAGATGAGCCACACTGGTGGGGAGAGGGGTCACAAGGGTATGTTAACATTGTGAGATGAGCCACACTGGTGGGGAGAGGGGTCACAAGGAGTATGTTAACATTGTGAGATGAGCCAGACTGGTAGGGAGAGGGGTCACAAGGAGTATGTTTACATTGTGAAATGAGCCATACTGGTGGGGAGAGGGGTCACAAGGGGTATGTTAACATTGTGAGATGAGCCACACTGCTGGAGAGAGGGGTCACAAGGAGTATGTCAACATTGTGAGGTGAGCTAGACTGGTGGGGAGAGGTATGTTAACATTGTGAGATGAGCCAGACTTGTTTGGAGAGGAGTCACAAGGGGTATGTTAACTTTGTGAGATGAGCCAGACTGGTGGGGAGAGGGGTCACAAGGGGTATGTTAACATTGTGAGATGAGCCTGACTGGTTGGGAGAGGGGTCACAAGGGGTATGTTAACTTTGTGAGATGAGCCAGACTGGTGGGGAGAGGGGTCACAAGGGGTATGTTAACATTGTGAGATGAGCCAGACTGGTGGGGAGAGGAGTCACAAGGGGTATGTTAACATTGTGAGATGAGCCAGACTGGTGGAAAGAGGGGTCACAAAGATTATGTTAACATTGTGAGATGAGCCAGACTGGTGGGGAGAGGGGTCACAAGGGGTATGTTAACATTGTGAGATGAGCCACACTGGTGGGGAGAGGGGTCATAAGGGGTATGTTTACATTGTGAGATGAGCCACACTGGTGGGGAGAGGGGTCACAAGGAGTATGTTAACATTGTGAGATGAGCCACACTGGTGGGGAGAAGGGTCACAAGGAGTATGTAACATTGTGAGATGAGCCACACTGGTGGGGAGAGGGGTCACAAGGGGTATGTTAACATTGTGAGATGAGCCACACTGGTGGGGAGAGGGGTCACAATGAGTATGTTAACATTGTGAGATGAGCCAGACTGGTGGGGAGAGGGGTAACAAGGGGTATGTTAACATTGTGAGATGAGCAAGATGGGTGGGGATAGGGGTCATAAGGGGTATGTTAATATTGTGAGATGAGCCAGACTGGTGGGGAGAGGTATGTTAACATTGTGAGATGAGGCAGACTGGTGGGGAGAAGGGTCACAAGAGGTATGTTAACATTGTGAGATGAGCCAGACTGGTGGGGAGAGGGGTCACAAGGGGTATGTTAACATTGTGAGATGAGCCAGACTGGTTAGGAGAGGGGTCACAAGGAGTATGTTTACATTGTGAAATGAGCCAGACTGGTGGGGAGAGGGGTCACAAGGGGTATGTTAACATTGTGAGATGAGCCACACTGGTGGGGAGAGGGGTCACAAGGGTTATGTTTACATTGTGAGATGAGCCACACTGGTGAGGAGAGGGGTCACAAGGAGTATGTTAACTTTGTGAGATGAGCCACACTGGTGGGGAGATGGGTCATAAGGGGTATGTTAACATTGTGAGATTAGCCACTCTGGTAGGGAGAGCGGTCACAAGGGGTATGTTAACATTGTGAGATGAGCCACACTGGTGGGGAAAGGGGTCACAAGGGGTATGCTAACATTGTGAGATGAGCCACACTGTTGGGGAGAGGGGTCACAAGGGGTATGTTAACATTGTGAGATGAGCCAGACTGGTGGGGAGACGAGTCACAAGGAGTATGTAAACATTGTGAGATGAGCCAGACTGGTAGGGAGAGGGGTCACAAGGAGTATGTTTACATTTTGAGATGAGCCATACTGGTGGGAAGAGGGGTCACAAGGGGTATGTTAACATTGTGAGATGAGCCACACTGGTGGGGAGAGGGGTCACAAGGGGTATGTCAACATTGTGAGGTGAGCCAGACTGGTGGGGAGAGGTATGTTAACATTTTGAGATGAGCCAGACTGGTTGGGAGAGGGGTCACAAGGGGTATGTTAAATTTGTGAGATGAGCAAGACTGGTGGGGAGAGGGGTCACAAGGGGTATGTTAACATTGTGAGATGAACCAGACTGGTTGGGAGAGGGGTCACAAGGAGTATGTTAACATTGTGAGATGAGCCAGACTGGTGGGGAGAGGTATGTTAACATTGTGAGATGAGCCAGACTTGTGGGGAGAGGGGTCACAAGGGGTATGTTAACATTGTGAGATTAGCCAGACTGGTGGGGAGAGGGGTCACAAGGATTATGTTAACATTGTGAGATGAGCCAGACTGGTGGGGAGAGGGGTCACACGTAATCAGAGTTTCCTACATAAATCCGACTGCCTTTGATTGCATTATAAAACAATCATAAACTAATGATCTTTTATGTACTGGTGTGTACAGGTACATATACATTGAACTATTATTGAAATGACCGAGTCATTTACATTTTATTGGTACATTAAACTGCTATCAAAATAGGTTATCCTTAGGGATAATTTTATATTCATTTAAGTATCATTTTGAACCAGTCTACCGATGATAAGTAGCCGTTATATCGTACTAGAACAATGTTGTTTTGATGAGCGTTTATACTGTGTGCATCACTGTTGCTATAAACTTCTGTGCCGGTGTTCCGGAACCATGGCGATTAGTAGTTTATTTAATTTACATCGGTTGTAAAACAATTTCTAACAACTTAGGGAAATCACGCTTAACTGCTTTCTGGGTAGAACCGCCAATACTAAGCATAAGTCCATAATGTATCTTGCTTAACGAATGCCACAATGAGAGTTGCAGTGGATTGTACGACTGTACCCACGACCCTCCTATCCTGGATTGGTGCTCTACCACTAGACCGTGCGCCCAATAAATATTAGGTCATGTGCATGTATGGATTTGTTAAAAAATACATCGACATTAAACACTTTGATATGAGCAATGTTTAGAGCTTGCAATAAAGAACGAGCATTATTATTTTTTTATTCTCCATTTTTTGTTTGCATAAAGCTTTTGCCTTTTCCAGGAGAAAAATGTGAATGTTAAAATGTATTTTATAACAATAAAACTGAGAAATATGATTCAGTACTTTGAATAATTATGGCATTCATGTATATATAGAACATATGAATTAAAACGTTTTATAACACCAACATGTTTGTTACGATGAAGGCTCCCCACTCCGTATATTAATGAAAGGCCCATTAGATTTCACAGACGACGGCTGATCAAGACAAAAGCATTCATTAGTCAATCAGTAAAGAGCCGTATTAACATAATCACTTTTTTAAAATACTGCTGAACTTGGATTTCACATTTGAGGCTTAACACCAATATCAACACAAAAAGTATATAACATATAGTTTCATTCGTGGAGGGAGATTTCAAAATGAATCCGAGTTTAACCACCACCTTTCCGCACTGTGATGTATAATTACATGTGTGTAAAGTTGCATGTACTAAATATTTAATGAGACTTATGTGCACGTTATTGTTTTTCCATGAATATGTTGTACGTTATAATTTTAAAATTAGCATTCTATATAAGTAATAACAATTGCCACGTTATTGTTCACTATCGATATGAGAAATTGATACATGTTATTTATACTAATAACAGTTAGATGAAAATTTCAAATATATGTTAATGTGTTATTACTTATTTTACAGTTAATCATTGCTTGTTGCTATTCTCTATTGCTAACTTCTTGGATAATACTTACTGCCTTAAAGTTTGTAAATAGTATACCACTGGTCAGTTCTTGTTTCTACTATTGTGCGACACGTACATAACAATATTCTAGCGCAACCTTTATCACAATCTGAACCCTTTTTATCAAAGGGGAATAACTCGTTCTGTCGGATACTAACTGCTCCCTATTTCAAGCACTGATACAGTTGTTGTTTTTATTAGTGTGTGGTGGGGATGGTAACAAGCCACAGATAACTGATTTTGATTTAAATCGCAAAAACACATGTCTTCTGTTTTTTGTTTATCTATGAGTAATTTAGGTTAATTCATATCCATGATAACTTTTAGTATATTCCAAAAGCTTTATTGTTATATTAAAGGAAACTGTTGAATTACAGATCTCAGTCTTCACTTGGATGTTCTGGATTTCACAATATTTACAAACTTTATACATTCAGCGAAATGGTAAATTTCATTTCGATTCTCACCCTACAAAAACGTTACCCTTCTATATTAACCATATGATTAAGTAAGGACTTCACCCATCTGATACGATCCTCCTGTGTCTTCATTGATTCTAAATATTGTGATGGCGATGGGCACGAATGAATCAGGTAGAAACCTTTTACCAATATGCTTTTTTTTACTGAAACCAGACTGATACTTTATGATGAAACTGTTGAAAAGAAACACCAACTTTCATTTCATAATTCATGTAAGAATTTTATGCTGATGCAAGACCATATGTTGATCTATATAAGAAACGATGCGTTTCGCCCTTATTCGCATCGGTTTTATTCTTCAAAATATATCTCTTCTATGAAAGTCTTGTTACCTTCTTATATTTATTGGTTATATTGATAAAGGTTCCGGTTAACTCAGTCAGAAACATATCAAACTACATCCAGGAATCTTGAGTTCAAATTCCCTTCTGACAACCAAAGTGGAGATCTAGGGGTAGAGCTTCTGCCTGATATGTGAAAAGTTATTGGTTTATTCCTGGTAGGATCATTCTAAATAATTATACTAGAATCTTCCTGGGATTTAGAGGTTAGTTCTAGGTTTGATCGACCCGGTGTCATTTTAATGTTATCGGGTGGGGCATCCTTTCATGTATGTGTGGCACTATACTTCAATGTGGCGGAACTAAAAATACTGTATCAAGTAGACACCGTCACGTTATAACTGAAAAGAGAAGATAAAGCCTATACAACAACAAAACAACAACAACAACAACAACAACAACAACAACAACAACAACAACAACAACAACAACCTTCTGACAACAGTATGTGTGATGATTCATTTTCATTTATCTCTCACCGATGAATCAAGTTGGAAAAGTATCGGTTACTTGCGGAGATCAAATGCCATGAAAGAATTGTGCATTACGATATTATTCTCCCCAACAAGAGATCCTTCGACAAGTCATTATAGTTATAAACATGTCTTGTGTTAGAGTCTGTTGCCAAAGACTCGACTTCCGAGATAGGAAGCAGACAGAGGTTTGTTTACAATGTCTTTAATATGATTAATAAAATACCCTTGTATTCATTGTACAGTTTGGTTTGTTGCTTTATATGTTCAGGTAAAATAATAACATACATATATACCTATGGTTCCTGATGTTGAGTAAATATAGTGTAATGTAGCATACTTTTTAATATATATCAGAATGAAATGGTATATGGTGCGCTTGATTCATCTTGGTCATTGAACATGATTCAAATAACTAGTTGACAGTTAGAGCTTTGACTGATAGACCGGTTACCATTGCCTAATTATCAACACATATGACAGGAAGGCAATGTGACCTTTTAAAGCAATAGAATCAGAACAGAACAAAAAGAACAATGTTTTCTTTGACTGTTTAAGTAAGCCCGCAAACATTCAGATAAGTAAGTTTTATTTCACTCTAAACACTTACACACGTAAAATTTAAGTTAAACCAAAAAAAGGATATAACACCATTAGAATTAATTTTATTCGAACACCAATAATACAGGCACATGTTCTGATCATGTACCTATTGTACAGCACGTTTCATTTCACTCAGATTAAAACTGAGGTAGGAGAAAAATCTGCAAGGTAGTTGGTCCAAAACAAGAGGGACGAACGGACGCCATTTCAATATCCCCATTCTCTTCGAAACGCAGGGGGATACTAATAAACAGATCAGGTCACCAATAATACATGCAAATGTCATTAATGTCAATGTCTGTAATGTCAACAAAGTTTTATCTTATTTGGATTAAAGTGTACAAGTTGTGGCTAAATAATAAACATATAAACACATTGACAAAATCAATTCTATATTCCCTGCTTTTGCGATGTCAGGAGATAATGAATAGTTATTTGGTAGAAATTTAATATCAAGCAAAATATTGTACCTCACAAGTGACTATGTTCTTTGAACTTGTCTTAACATGGTCTCTCAAACATCTAAATAGAAACAATTGGAAAGACATTTTGCACACTTCCTTGACATCTTTATCAGTTTCTTAAAAAAAATCCATACGAGGTAATTTATTGAGATCTGTTGGAGGGAAATATGCTCCTCCAGAAGATCATTATGTTTAAAATATTGCTCCTTTTGCACTTTAATTTGGTTTCGTTTTGTGATGGTGTTTGTATGTGAGCTGGGATATGATAAATGTGGTTAGAATACCGTATTTATGTTCATATAAGATTGCACTAAAACGTTTGAAAAGTAGTATGCCCAAATGAGTATCAGGTCACTTTGAACAAGGCACTTACATGTACCTGCTTTACCCAAATAACCATACGGAGTGACTTCAATGACCTTTTTTACAATCAATATGAAGCAAACAGCAATCAGATGTATTTGTACTTGACACTACCCCGATATTTAAGGTTTTTATCATATCACCAGGCATGCAGTTGTTACACTGGCCGGCTGACTCAACTTAAGGTATTTCATGTATATAACGAAATCGGTAAAACTCGAGTAACTTCGGATAATTGCGTAATGTCTGAGTTATTTGCCTGTGATGCTTGCTTTGAGAAAAGCAAACGTCGAAATTCTACAGACTGCTCATTTTCGACAGGAGTTATCTCCCTTGAATATGACTGTAACTTGTGATTTTCGTGACAGTTTCAAGAAGAAATCGACTTAGAAATTCAATGTTTTAAGGTTGCGTGTGTTTGCAGAGTTGTTACAATTGAAAAATCAGAAATTTTATTTAAAAACAATAAATATTTTAATTTAATTTAAGTTAATTTAGAGATAATTCTAGCACTGGTACTACTTTAAATTATTTTAGAAGTGTGGTTTGAGACATTTGTACCACGTTGTTGAGGCATTACACTCCTAGTAAAACTTCCACAAGGATTTGGGTTTACAATGACTCTTTCCATTCCTCCAAAAATATGACACCAAGTACACTGAATATTGGACAGGAATAAACCAAACATAGAACAGTTAAAATATGAGATAAAAAAGAAATATTGGCAATGAATTATAAAAGCAATCAGCAGATAGTGTGTAACAAGTTGTAATATATTTTTTCTCTCTCAGTGTTGCATATTTATACTTATTTGAGATTACTATATAATACAATAACATATACGTAACATTTTCAAATAATGTTGATGGATATATTGTACTTAAATTTGAGAGGTCTCAGAAAAATATTTGTTTTTAAATAATACACCATACATTTTGCATATAAAGATTACTAGTATATGTTGTTTTCCATAAATACATTAACATGCACTGAAACTGTGGTTAATAAGACCATTGCAGCTTGCTGTTGTCATAACAACCAGTGATTGGGAGTTAATAATAATCTATCTCAGACAATTGATTGATTGAATATTTAGCAATCGATGGCTAACAGACGATCAGTTAACCTAACCACTGTTTCCTGGGATCCTGAAAGTTTAACCAGTACTCGAGCACACCCCATCTCCGCAATAAACTGATAACTATCCAGCTTGAATCAGCAGTAAAAGACACGTGATAATAAGACACAATGGCGTATATCAATTATCACGGAGGCAACGATGTACCAGACAATGCGAACAACTGTATACCACTAAGTGCTCCAGTATCCAGTCTTGTTATAGTTTTGTAGTAATTCAGTTTTATGTGTCACCAAAGGCCACATAGTTATGATTTTATATGCATAGTTAGTTGTTACTTTATTAAAGTACTTGTCAACAATCTATATATCATAGAATTGTTTATCGTATCATATGATCAGTTTAAAATCACCATCACACAATATCCAAGTATGTACCATATACTACACTCATTATTTGTAAACAATATAATTAGTACTTGTTTTATAATTACTCATAACTTGTATATTATACTTTCAGCATGAATACTCCACCAAATGTAAGAAATATTGCCTAACACTAGTGGGTCAGAGCTAATTGATATTCTTCCTGTATTTTGAAGAATATTATACCTAAATAAACCTCATTAAATCAAGAAGAAATAAGCAAACCTCTTCCTTGAATTTGGCTTAAGGCTTATTGTCACCAGTGATACAAAAAAACAAAAACAACGTAATTGTCTTGTAAAGGTTGTTTTCGCACTGCACCTAAACAGATTAAATGCGAAGGGTATACTATATCAACACTGAAATTTTGCGTGTAGAACTGATTTCCTTCTTATATCTTGTATTTCGTTTCGACAAGATTGGTTGTTCGGTTATCATGTCATCATTAATATATCATGTCATCATTAATATATCATGTCATCATTAATATATCATGTCATCATTAATATATCATGTCATCATTAATATATCATGTCATCATTAATATATCATGTCATCATTAATACATTTAATATGTGTAATGAAGTATAATTTATTGTTTTAGCGTAAAATCTATTTTGCACATAACATATATTGCATTTTATTGTGTAAAAGTGTTATTCATTTTGCCTTGTGTTATATGAATTATTTCTTTCTTTATTTGTATTGTAATTTGTTATTCTGTTGTATGTAAGTGCTCTCCACATAGAAGGAAATAAAGAATCAAACCAAATCAAGCTTTCTCTTTCAGTTATTCACAAGGAATTTGTTTAATAAATAAAACGCATAGATATCTCCTCTGATTCTCGACGTAATAAGAATGTGAGAGAAATATTTAATGTATTACAAGAAGCTTGCAGTGAATGTTTTCTTCCATAGTTTCTATTAACTAATGAATTTAAGAATGGTAGATACATAAATAAAGACAACCAGCGTAGTGGGCGAATTTTGACCGCAACGGATACTTTCAATACCGAAAAAGTGATTGAACTTTTACATTCTGACAGAAGATTGACATGTGAAGAAAAAACACAGGAATCGGACATTAGTATGGGATCTGTTCATTCAATTATAGGGAACAGTTTGAAAATGCAAAACGTGTACACACGATGGGTGGCCTATCGTATAACGTCAGATCAAATTGAACGTCACATTACTTTGAGGTATTATAATAGTATAGTATTTACATTTATTTTCATAATAAAGATTTATGTGATGGGTTGTATAATATATTGAATGACCCTCGTAGAAACGGAATAGTTTCGTTGCGTATCAAACTATCTGACGGTGTATTAATTCACTGCTCAGCAGTTCCCAGTGTACACATTTTTATATTTCGACATTTTCACACAGATTTAAATTTATTTTCATTTTCGGAAGCAATTAATGCTTATAATCCTATCGAAAATGTAAAATCATATTTTGAATGAGTTATAGCATTCAAATGAGAGATTCAACTCTTTGATTTAATTATTTCCTATTCAAAATCAGTCGAGTTTTACAGTCTCCCTCAGTCGAGTAGTCTAAAATGCTGTCTCAGACTCACCGCTAAAGTTGTATGTTCAAACCAGGATTGGTTTAAATTCTATATATAAGAAAATTTGTCAGTTATTTAAGAAAGGACGATGTTTCTACTAAGATTCGAATATATGTATTTATATGCATCTTTGAATTTCCTTCACCAATAAAACTGAATGTTATATATAACCGATAACATTGTTAAAAACGAAAAAGAATAGACTATTTTAAAATGACTGAAGTAAGGTTTTAATACGTACCAACACATGCAGGTTATATATGCCACCAAGATTTTCCTTTCCGGATTATTCGATATGTACAAAAACAAAAACACACAACATATTAAATATTACAATATCGACACATAATTATTGAATATTAATCTAGAACCTTGATACATGACAAACTACATAGTTTCATCAAATACCCAGTGTGTCGTCCATTATGCTATGCCGTATTCTTCTTGCAATTACTCATTTGACATCATGAGACCTCACACGTTTGGATAATTCAACCACATGTATAGACATGACAAACAAGAGCTGTCGGAGGACAGTAGACTCAACTGTTGTAATGTTGTCTCAAAATGATAGGTATCTGATGATTAAGAATGAAATCATTTTTTTAAAACCCTTTTACTAAATCAAATGTCTTGGTATAATAAAGATCGACAATGACTTATCCCACGTCTACCCCTTAAATGTAAGAGACAGTTGTGAATATCCGTATAATGTTGACGTGTAGTTACTAAGATGCAGGCAAATGTCTAAGTACCAACGGGAATGTACTGTTACCAAAGGTCAATACTGTTCCACTTGAATCTTCCTTATAGAAGTTAAGGCCAAATTGAGTGAGTGTTTCATTTATGTACGGTAGTATTAACTGAAAAATAAATTTGTTGAAAACTGTAATTTTCTAAACTCATCTATAAAAGTGGCCATAACTCTGCTTAAAATGAAAATGTAGTTGTTATATCACAGTTTCCCCCCTTGAGACACGGACTGGTTAAAAAGGAGTTATTATTTAATAAAAAAAAACTAATTAAAAATAAACATTATGGAAGGGAAGGGCTTGGCGTTATCAAATTTTGAATGGGACAGAAACATTATTTTTTTACATTTTTGTTTAGAAAAATGAGGATGGGAGGTGATGGGGTGTTACAGTCGAGGTCTCGAACAGGTAAGATGGAAAAGGACAGGGAAAATACTTTAATACAACTTGAAACAAGATTTTAAAACAATGAGATATATGTGGGAGTGTGTGAGGGATAGGTTAGGACCGATACCAAACTTGAAATGAATTAAATGTATGAATAGTGGTAAGCATACCGAACAGCTTTAAGTGGATTTTTAAAGCACACAATCCTTAACACGTATACAAAGGCCTTTTTAGTGTATTGATGGTAGTGATCACTCACATGACGTTACACTGTTCTATGAGTATTGGTTACCTAGGTATATAAACATGCCTATATTGTCAACTGAGGTTTGAAGCATAAAGGGGGGTCCATACTTCTGCCAAATATCAGATAGATAGTGACCTTTTGGATCCTTTTGAGATTACTGAGATATATGAACATGCCTGAAAACTTTACCCGATTTCCCTGAGTACATGTATATAAGGTGATATAATATAGAGTTATCCCACTTGATCCATTGCTTCACATTTGTAGTAGTGAACACCACCATGAAGCTGCATTGGTATTTAAATGTTGTCCTACTCTATTAGCCAATGAAATCGCTCAGTTCTTTCAAAATAGAACGTTCTATTTCACATAGAAACTTCCATTTTCCATTCCATATGAAAAACAGAACGTTCGTCTTTGTTTTGTGAATTTTCATGAAATATCAAGAAAGTGATTAGCAAAAAAATTACCTGTGGCGGACACTTTTCTTTCGATTTTCACACCAGTTCATAGTATCAGGTCCCGTCGATTCACAGTTGCATGCAACTACAAAATGATCGCAATCCCTCAAATTCACACTCAATTCCAATGATGAACACGCCCCTTAAATCTATTTAAGTCATTAAAAACTTACGAGGAGCGCACGAAAGGTTTATTTTGAACCAAACAGTGCTAACGCGCGAGCGCTCGTATTTGTGTATGTCATTCAATGTTTGTGTCTTCCATGTGCTTAGTTCTATACATAGAAATTATGCAACAAGACTATGACTGGTACCCAGGAACGAGTACGTAGAACAACATCTAAGCCGGTTAGAAGTTACATGTTACAAATTACTTCTAACCTATGCACGGGTAGTGGTTATTGAGTTATATGAGCATGTCTAAAAAGGTAAACCGAACTTTGAAGTATAAAAGAGACCATGCTTCTGATTAGAATATAAATGAAGTTATCCCACTTGGGTCCCCTTTATGGTATTGAATCCTCACACGAAGTTTCATTAATTGGTATTGGCTACTGAAATATAATTATGAGCATGCCTGAAAACTATAACTGAATTCACTAAGTACATACATATAATGTGATATAATTTGGAGTTGTCCCACTAAATGTATCGCGTCACCTCTGTGGTAGTGAACACCGTCATACAGTGTCAATGATATACGGGTAGTGGTTATATGAGCATGCCTGAAAAGCTAAATCTAATTTTGAAGGAAAAAAGTGACCATGTTTCTGATTACAATAACATTGGAGTTATCCCGCTTGAGTCTTCTTTATGGTAGTACATACAAACACAAAGATTCATTGATGTTTAGAAAGTGATTACTGGGATGTATGAGCATGCCTGAAAATGCTGTCTAAATCAAAGTGAAGTTATCTCAGTTGGTCCCTTGAGGCCCCTTTACGACAGTGAACACTCACACGAAGTTTCATTGGTGTATGGGTATTGGTTACTGAAACCTGAAGACTTAAGTTGTCTACATATAATAGAACAACAGTTCTGCCCTACAAAATGCGGTTATCATACTAAGTCTATTTTCTTAGTATACATCTAGATATCTCGATAAACAATGGACTATGATAAAATGAAATTTGTTGTATCTTTCAAAATTATGTCACATTTGTAACAATCAAGGCCGAATTGATTGAGTTGTAATAGTAACAACAATGAAGGGGTCCCCTAATTGATAAGTCGATACTGTCATTTTCCACAGTATGATTTTCCATTTGGGGAAGGGGGTCCTCTAATTGGTAAGTCGATACTGTCGTTTTCCACAGTATATTTTCCATTTGGGGGAGGGGGTCACATAATTGATAAGTCAATACTGTCATTTTCCACATTATGATTTTCCATTGGGGGAGGGGGTCACATAATTGATAAGTCGATACTGTCATTTTCCACATTATGATTTTCCATTTGGGGAGGGTGTTACATAATTGACCGATATAAACTGTATTAAGAGATTCATTCTGATATTATCAGTTTTCAAGTAAATAGCCAAATCTATCGATTAATATCTTTTTATATACATACTAATATATGGTTTAAAATAAAATTGTTTACTTAACGTGCTTACATATTCATAAGTTAACGAGACAGTGTTTTATAGCTTAAATAATCATGTTTAGAAATAACTGTAGAACATCGCTGCTGAATGTCCTAAAGGGGAATCCTGTCTCGTTCAATCCTACGTTGCTATTCTGTTGCTTGGCTTTTGTAACGTTATCAAGTCATCAGCGTGAATCACCATTGTTTGTAGTCTATAATTCTGTTTTACACCATACATGTTGCCGTATTTGAAAGAGAAGAGTCTGGAGGGGGTGATTTATCTACATAATCATCTTCCTGTAAACACGGGTAACAGTGTGAGGCCGAGTACAACCGTAAACCATTGTTAGGGTCCCCGTTGGCTGATTGGCCGTCGATTACCCCAGGTCGGTAACATCTGTTATGGTACTTTCTGCCTATGCATGTTTGTAGCATTCTTATTTCATTGAATGTATTTGCTTATCATTGTATTTGTGTTATTGCCCTGTAAAACGCTGCATGTGTTGCATGGCAAATTATATTTTGTTTCGAATTATTTACATCGAATGGATCAAAATATGGAAGTGAAAATATCTTGTATGGTTTCAAAATCTACTGCAAGCTTTTTGATCAGACGAGCCGAAGATTATGTCTGTTTGTCAACAATTTCTTTAAACACACGCTTCTCTGAAAACGCTTTAACCTTTTTAATAAAACTTAAACACAATGTACATTGGATGGTCTCCTTTCAGAATTGTTGATCAAAGATGGCCGCGAGCGTCCACCCAGTTTTTCGTTTGAAAGTGTTTAACGACATATCTGAAACCACTGCAATAATTTTCATTGAAATTATGCTGATATGTTAAAAGATCTTAAGGTCTGAAATCACTTACTGAAATTTCATAAAACTTGGCCATTATGTTCATTTCGACATCTTTGTTTAAATAACGATGGATATATCTTAATTGTTACATTGTAATGTTGGTAAACTCAGTATTATGTACTTACATGTATGTTATACACGTAGATACAGTGTGAGGCATTAAGTGAGCGAGTTTGTTTCATTGTGGGCGAATAAAATCATATAAACCCAAGTCCTGCCAAACTAACCGTCTCAGCACTTTCCGTCTGACAGTCATATTGACCGGACATATGTAAAGTTTACTTAATTAATCTGAAGAGATTATTCAATTATTTAGAGTGTACTGTTATTGATTTATTTCAACCTATTTATGCATGTATTACTGTTTTCTTATTACTAAAACAATGTCAATGAATAAACACCGGGGAACTTCCGTACACACCATGTACGAAACATGGAGGTTGATGGAAGCGAATGCCTTTACAGTATAAAGAGTTGAACCACAATGTTGACGTTTTACCCGTGTTACAGAGAAGTCTCTGCGAACGTTTACCACTCTCACCACTCTCAGTTCCTGTTACAATACACTCATCAATGATTACTATGAAGCAAGGTACGCTCTTAAAGGCAATTTATTCGTATAGTATTGTGTATTTAATGTTTTTGATTAAAAATCAAATCTGTGTGATATTGATAAGTGTTACTTGTCACTTATTTTACATGCATGTACTATACGTATTATGATTAGTACCTATGACATGTATATATTATGTGTTGATTTGTTCTTTGAGTGCTTCGTCTTCTTTTGGACATATATTTTCCATTTTTTATCTCATTGATAGAATGTTAAAGGAAGCTATTCTACGATCAATACATTAGACAATACCTTTTCCATGTTGAACTGCAAATATTTGGTGAAAGCAATGCTTAATCAGGAGTTGATTGTAAAATACAATTTTATCAAAATTTTATTTAGTTTGATTTAGTTTGAATTTCAACAGTTTCTTTCAACAAAGGTAATTGATATATTTCATTTTTTTTTAAAAAATAAGAATTTGATATGAAAACTATTGTTGTTGTGTTTTCTCTCTCAAGACTAGGTGAATTTAGTAAATATTATTTAATGTTCCTTATTTTGTTTAACCGAATTTAGTTTTCAAATTGCAGATTGATAACTCGACTAAGATCGTGGACAGAAGTCAATGACCTTACATTTACACAGCCAGGTATAGACAAAGGCAACTGTGTGTCTGCTATATAGATGTTTTATAGGCACCATTAAGTATCACTGCCATAAGCACAATTCTGTTCTGTTCGTTAAATATTTCTATTGTTCAGTACAAGCTGTTATAACATACCTATAGCTATAACACATCAAAACTAGCATAACAACATTAATCAGTTGCAAACACATGTTTTACATGCCCGTTATTCGTATACTATAACGTAGTACCGTACGAGGGGTTATCCCGAAGTTCGTGGACAAATCTCATAATATGAACATGACATGTCTGATTTATTTGGAGTTGTACGTGTTTTATATTTTATCTAACGGCACATCGTATACAAAGTATGAAGAAAATATGTATTCAAATAAAACAGTAACAAGTATTTCAAATATGTCATGTACGCCTATTTGCTGCAGGCCGGATTAACGATACGTCGTTGCGATGTCAATTTATTTTACAAGTAATTTTCCTACTCTTACTCGTTGCTCAATTTATACTCGTTTAGCAACTGGGAAACCCGGCGAGCACTTAAATGCATGCTATTTTTTCTTAATTATCGTGTGCACTATATTGTAGCCTATACTTATTTCGCAGCATAGTTCATGAATTGTATTACAGCAATCCTTATTAAGGCAGTTTTACCACGTTAACGTGACATTGACGCGATTTTGACACAGGTTGACCACATATGTTATCATCCATTATTTTTTCTCGTTCCCCACTGTACCGTTTGTGTCATCTGTACACTACAAAATGCACTACAAATAACTTTCTCGGAACTTTACTGTACATATCTATAATCTGAATCAGTGTTTTGCTAATATTGACTTAAACTGTATCACTGGGTTGCTAAAGAGTACCAAACCCCACTCTCCAGTCAATAACATTATAACTGTATATAATATCATTGGATATTTATATAAAACGAAGTACGCTAAACCGATTGAAATGTGGCATAGCAAAACTGCTGTTTAACACGTGGCAAGCGAATGATTAACAACACACCAACTCAGCTCATCTCAACATGAAATACTTTTGCAGTTAATTTTCTACAAGCTGTTGACATTTTAATTAAATTCCCCTTAAGCCATATTTTATCGAAATTATAAGTATTCACATACAAACTTGCAAATAAGTACATTATATCAAACATATAAATATAAACAAAGCAAACAGCTATACATGTATATACAAATGCGTACTCAAGAAAACATATGTAGTGTTAAAGTTACTTAATGCTTATTTAAAGAAATGAATCAACACTAATTATACAGAGACAGGATCATGAAAATGCGTAATAATGCAAGCACTTTTCTTAAACAAATAGCTTAAGTTAAATGGTAGTCATTATAGTTACATTGTTTTAATTCATAAAAAAGGAAAACGCGAACATAAACATATCTATTTCCAATTTTAAAAGAAAACTGGTTAATCAGCTTACAAAGGAGAAGAAACTGAAGCAGCAATAGGAAACAGCAATGCGATGATTAGAAAGAAATATGTTATATGAGATGACACACCTCGACATGGATTTCTCTACAAGTCTACAGAATAAATCTGAATGGGGTGATAGTATTCAAACAAACATCTCCAATGTGTTAAAAAGGTGTTTCACAATATATGATGTACATTTGTATATAAAAAGAAGTTTCACAGTATAAGATTGTACAATTGTATATTAAGAGATGTATTAGTATGAACATTTGTATGTATAAAGGGTCTATGTTCAGGAATGTTAGCGAAATTATGATAAATAATTATATATGTGAAAACATTTAGAATTAATGCATTATATTCTGTAAATCGTTTAAATAAGGTTAAATTTTACCATTTTTAGTTCTAATGTAATTCTAATTTTAATGTGAAAGGGTATCCAAACTTGCTGGTTTTGGTAGAAAATATCAACAAATATGTTAACTTGTGGATTTTGGGCATCTTTTCTGAGCTGATGCTGCTTTACATGCCTCCTTTGCAGTTATTAAATGTTAAATTTCGACAATTGTTCGGTGCATACGGTCTGATTTCACTCTTATATTCTATAGGAAATATTATTTTTCAATCCGCAGCGGGAAAGCTAATGGTATATATCTATCGATGGTAAACAGAAGAGTTGTAACATGCATTGAATTATTATTGTAAGTATTATGTGTATCGGCCACAGGCGCATGTTTTTGCTCGCCTGAGCCGAAGGTTCAAGTGAGCTATTCTGATTGCGTTCCATACATCGTCCGTTCTTCCGTCAGTCAACATTTTCTATAAACGACTTCTTCTTTAAAACCTCTGACATACTTTCACTAAGTTTGGTGTCAATCATTGCTACATGGATTTCTCTCAAGTTTGTTTAAACTTTGAATCCGCCCCCATGGGTTTGTTATTTCCTTTAAAACATCAGATGTTGACGTCTTGAACATTGTTCAGTCACACAGTTGATACTTAATCCTTTAAAGGCGTTGGGGTGGGGATAGTTAATAGTAATATTGGGTTAGCTGGAACACAAAAAGGGATTCGGAATTTTCAAAAAACATCTTCTAAACAACCGACAAAAAAAACTGCTTATATTTGGTTTAAATGTTCCGTATGAGTTGGGGTTTCAAGTTTGTTCAAGTAAAGAAATTATGTTTTACTGGGGATCAGTAAGATGACTTTAAAGTGAAATCAGACGAGCGATCTAGGCACATTTGGGTCTTTTGTTTTTTAATTGAGCGTGAAGTAGTCAACAGAAGGCTGTCTATGACAGATGGCTATGGCTGCAGGTGGCATTATATGTATATAAACAACGTCTCTGATCTATATGGCATTGTTATACGGTATCGCATATGTTTTAAGGTAAGTCATTTTATTCAATTAATAAATAAATTGGAATGTTTACATGCGCACTGTGACTATTGGTTGACTATATACTCATTCTGGTTTGTATCTATTCATGCTCATATTTAATTGAGAACAGAAATGTGTGTTGTTATTTAAACCTAACTAATGCCTTTATTAAAATGTGTTATATAATTATAAAAATTAAAATATGTTGTAGCATTGGAATAGTGTGACTTTTATTAAAGGAACAAAATTGGAGTTCATGTCCTTGCTTAATGAGTTTAATATCTTTAGATTATTGTCAATTTTAGTCTGTCTCTTACGGAACATATTTAACAACTAAAAGGGTCCTCCGTGGCTGAGTGGTCTAAGGCGCCGTCTCAAGATCACTTACCTATCATCGCTACTTAAGGTCTTTGGTTCGAGTCCCGCTCGCTACAAAAACCTTATATGACAAGGTTTGTCTGTTACTTACGGAAGGACGGTGGTTCTACTCAGACTCGTTCTTGGGGTTTTCTCCACCAATAAAACTTGATATGCCTTACATAACCTGAAATGTGTTGAAAATGGCGTTAAACCCCATTCAAAAAGATTGACTACTACGTCAGATAAATATATAAGACATTATCGATCTATACTCAACGGTTTTACAGTTCAACACTAATGTTGTAGGCATGCTTTTTTAAAAAAATGAAATTAATATTAAATGATAAATAGAAGTAATTACTGGCGTAGCCTGGCTTATGTGGAAGTGCGGAACAAGAAAGCTTTACGTGTGGTCTGGGTGCATGCCAATGGTGCATTCTCAGATATTTTTTGTGTATTTTTTCTATTTGATATATGCCAATTATTTACGGGAAATTCAATTAAATCAGATATTTTTTCTGTAGACTCTGACCTACTATGTGTACCTACATGTACTACGGGTAGCTACTTGGTACATCTTCCTTCCATGGATGCACTTACTTAGTTATATAAGCAGTAAAGTTTACAATTAAGAAAAAACATGAAATAGAAAAAAAACTTGAAAAAAAACCCGCAATACAAATACTTGATTTTTTTAACAAATGTATTATAAAAATGAATATTTTGTGTGAATATTCACTTACTTATATTTTTTGTCAACATATGAATTTACAGGACAAACAGCACTGAAGTATGACGTCAAGCAAAACTAGATCGATTGTCGAATGAAATGCAAAACACGCATGTTTCCCTCAACCAAAACATTTGTCTATTAATTTGAATATATCAATATTTTTCAAATACAAAACTGAAATTTCCCCCATTTTTCATGCTACTAAGTATACACTCACATTTTAATTAAAATACCAACTTGTGTCACATTCGGGACGATTGTCAAATGAAATGCAAAAAACACGTGTTTCCCTCAACCCAAACAATAGTAACTATAATAATTTAATTATATCAATATTATTTGAATTGCAAAACTGAAATTTCCCTAATATTTCATGCTAATGAGTATACACTCACGTTTTAATTAAAATACCAATTTGTGTCACAGTTGAGAACGAATTAAATGCAAAAACACACGTTTACCTCAACCCAAACTATAATATGTTAATTTAAATATTAGCATATCAATATTTTTCAATTACAAACTGATATTTCACCATACGGAATACATTGCCATGTGTTGAAATGGTTTAAAGATGTAGTTGCAGTTCTTACTTTATAACTTTAATACAAACGATGGATATATTTTGACCATTAATTAAATAATTCATTCATTCATTCATACATTCATTCATTCATTCATTCATTCATTCATTCATTCATTCATTCATTCATTCATTCATTCATTCATTCATTCATTCATTCATTCATTCATTCATTCATTCACTCACTTATTCTTTCATGCATTTGCTTGTTTATTCATTTATTTATTTGTTCATCCATCCATCCATCCATCCATCCATCCATCCATCCATCCATCCATCCATCCATCCATCCATCCATCCATCCATCCATCCATCCATCCATCCATCCATCCATCTTTCCATCAATCTATTTATTTATTTAATCGTCTAATTATTTATATATCTCTTTATTTATTTATTTATTTATTTATTTATTTATTTATTTATTTATTTATTTATTTATTTATCCATCTATCAAGTTATTTAATCATCTAATTATTTATATATATATACATATTTATTTATACATTCATCCATCTGGGTATTTGTTTATATATTCATCTGGGTATTTGTTTATATTTTCATCTATTTATTTATTCGTATACTCGTTACAGATGAGAGAATCCACCAACCTGACGACATATTTGTCGGTAGTTATCTATGTGACTGTAGCGATTGCGGCTGTGTCAACTGCTGATTTATCAGCGCCGTCCGATCGCCAGGTACAGTAGCTACTCAGATCTTCAACGTTACGTAATATAATCAAATGGAAATATAATAATATTAAGCAAATTGTTTTTGACACAGCATAGTGAAACCTTTATCAAATGAGCAATTACTCGTCGTACTGAGTTTACAAGAGCATACATCGCAAATTGGCTAAATATATAAATACTGTACCAGTTTCTTAATGACTTTAAAGTCATGTTCAACAAACCCTAATTTTAGTTCGTAACTTAAGACCTTTTTCAAATAAAGTCTTCCGATCGTGCGAGTGTCTACTCGAAACCTTATACGAGAGAGGTCAATGATATTTGAAAGTTACTTAGTTTAAACAGTACTTTTTATAAAAAAACACATTTTAATTTGAATAAAATAAATGAATAGCATTTTAAGATATAATATAATTTATCACATTAACATGAGAACAATGTATATATAGGCAGTGGCACGTAACACCAAGACATATAGTTTCAACTTAAATACTAATTGTAGTCATTATTTTTTTTCAAGATTCGAGCAGTTAAAATTGGCGGAAAATCATATAAAACATGGAAAGAAGTTCAAGCAAAGGCAAAGCCATTGAAAGACTTTTACTTTGTTTCACCCACGAAAGCTCTGAAAATCGTCCGTACAAAAGGCGATATATTGAAATCGTGTACCTTTGTTAAACCAAAGTAAGTACTTATGTTTGTTCTTATTCCGCATTCGTACTCTTATTCTTTTTTTTCTTTTCCATAGTTGGTTTAATATATGTGTTTGATACTACTACTACTAGTCTATCCCAGTCTCCGATATCTCAAGAATCAGGTATGGTGAACCCTAAAGGAAAACGCACGGAATACATTGTATGCCTGACAGACAGACAGGAGGCGTCCGTCCTGCTCGACAATCGGTTAAAAAGTCGCATGCCTGATAATGATGATAATTTTATTGATCGTCAAACCTCCATATTGGCGACACCTCCAAAACAGTAGTATTATATTTTAGATTTGTTGACGATAGTGCAGAGATACAGACGACCCTTTTGTAGCGTCCCTGGTTCTTTTGCATGCCCAGCGTTAAGCACCGATACATGGGACCTCGATTTTTGTTAAAGTCTCATCCGAAAGACTGATAAGTACTTTTAGTTTGAGGAGCGGGGGATCGAACATGTGACTTCTGGTTTCGCAGTCCAAGGCCTTAACCACTGAGCCACTAACATAAGCTGACATAAAATGCATATATACCTAATTAAAGCTTACCAAACTGTGACGTCATTCAACTTTCGCATGAAGCAGCAGACCAATCAACTTGCTCAAATGTAATTTTTGTGACTATGTTACGGACCCAAGCGTGAGAGGTGCGTCCGTTCTACGGTCTATACCGCTAAGTAATGTAATGTTTCATCCGATCGGTATAACAGTGTGAAAAGAGTAGTACGTCCGTAAGTTTCACCGGGAAGTGTGCCGAGTTCCCTATCAAAACATCGGGTCGAATCGCATTGTCTCAATGGTAATTATTATTCTTGCATACCACTATGCTTTGTTACTTTTGGTCTTAACAAATACTTGAAAACATTAGGCTGAGGACCTCCATGTGGTTGTGTGTGTATGGGGTAGGGATGGGGGTTCCTGTTACCTGGATCTCTTAAAATAATGGCCATTGTTTCCCAGATCTCCAAAAGGAATTGCCATTGTTCCCAAAAAAGTGTTTCCCCAAGATCTTTACAATTAGGACGTTGATACCTTGAACCCTTAAAGTAATGGCCAATATTCTTCAGATCTCTAAAAGTAAGTGGTCGTTCTCCCCAAATCTTCAAAACCCCTGGGAGGATGGTCCGGTGAAATCAAAAGCCTGTGCTTTCGATTCTTATATTTACAGTATAACCCCGTACAAGTTTGATGGTCATTGTAGTTGTATTCGTGAAATAACAAAGACAGAGATTGATTGACAATGTATAGATGTGTGCGCTTCAGTTTGAAAACACCAACAACGTAATCAATGTGACGTTTATTCCCGCCATACACAAGCAATAGCAATATAACTAATATTGAGCGATATTCTTTACGGAAGTATACTGAACGGAACAGCCATCCTGACATTTTTGTATTTCCAGTTTCTCCGTCAACGTGTTGAGAAGCGTTATTGCAAGTTGCATACGACAGTAACAGATAGTTATATATTGATTTTACACAGACCCATGGCAAAAGTCTACACAATACCTGATGCTCGTGTTTTTTATAAAAATTAGCGCAAAATGCTAATTTTGCACGTGCAACAATTGTTTTGATACTTTCTTTAGAAAATACATAAAATGTCACGTGGCTAGTAAGCTGTTCACTTGAGTATATGAGGTCTGTATTATAATGGACTATACTACACCGTCGGCAAGAGAGTAAACTTTATTACTAACTCAAACATTATAAAAAAAACAGTTTCATCATTATCCAATATAACAGACACATTGCAAAACTGACGAATTATGTTGAATAAATCCAATGGTGGAAAAACATAAAAGCTGATATACAGTCTAACAATTTGTTCTCAACAACGTATTGTCCAGATAGTATAGTTGTCATTAAAATTGTTTTATTTGTTTTGGATTTTCATTTTATACAATTAATGTCAATTTACCGTCTGCACTCTTGTTAGTGTAGTTTAGCCTGCAATATGGACAGGGATATGTCTATATGCGTTAAAGGAAGCGTATCAGCATGAGACGCTATACATGTCTAAAAAATAAAATAATTATCAAAATGGATAAAAAGCATCTCGTTATCATTAATAAGTTTACCGAATAGTTTTATATGACATTTCCACCAAAACGTGACAAAATCGATATGTAAATTGGAGTAGTAAACTTGAAATGAAATCCCGATCCTATTCGAATACTGTTTGACGATATTCGCATCGTCGTTCTGACTCTTTCTTAGAGTCAACAATTTTTACAACATGTTATTCTCTATAACATTTTTAATCAAAATTAAAATAAAATCACGTGATTCATTTATTACGGCACACAATATGTTGCCATTATAAAAAGGGAAATCTATTTCAGTCTAACCTCGCCGAATATGTTGCAAGTGTCAATACTGTCTCGTCAGAAAATCATTATTTCTATATTTAGCCACTATTATGTTTTAAAATAATATCACAAACAGCTTCGTTATTATGTAAAACATGTAGCGTTAATCGGGTCTCGTTTACTATAATATACATGGTGAACAATGTAACTGATATAAAACATGATGCGTTATTCAGGTCACGTTTACTATAATATAAATGGTGAACAATGTAAATGATATAAAACATGATGCGTTATTCAGGTCACGTTTACTATAATAAAAATGGTGAGCAATGTAAATGAATTAAAACATGCAGCGTTACTCAGGTCACGTTTACTATAATACAAATGGTAAATTATGTAAAACATGCAGCATTCGCAGGTCAAGTTTACTATAATATACATGGCGAACAATGTAATGATGTAAAACATGCAGCGTTACTCAGGTCACGTTTACTATAATATACATGTTGAACAATGTAAATGATGTTAAACATGCAGCGTTACTCAGGTCTCGGTTACTATAATATACATGGTAGACAATGTAAATGGTGTAAAAAACGCAACGCTATTCAGGTCTCGTTTACTGTAATATACATTGTCACGTTTACTATAATATACAAGGTGAACTATGTAAATGATGTAAAACATGCAGCGTTAATCAGGTCACGTTTTCTATAATATACATGGTCACGTTTACTATAATATACAAGGTGAACTATGCAAATGATGTAAAACATGCAGCGTTAATCAGGTCACGTTTACTATAATATACATAGAGAACAATGTAAATGATGTAAAACACGCAGCGTTACTAAGGTCACGTTTACTATAATATACATAGTGAACAATGTAAATGGTGTAAAACACGCAGCGTTACTCAGGTCACGTTCACTATTATATACATGGTGTCAATGTAAATGATGTAAAACACGCAGCGTTACTCAAGTCACATTTACTATAATATACATGGTGAACAATGTAAATGATGTAAAACACGCAGCGTTACTCAGGTCACGTTTACTATTATATAAGTGGTGAACAATGTAAATGATGTAAAACATGCAGCGTTATTCATGTCTCGTTAACTATAATATACATAGTGAACAATGTAAATAATGTAAAACATGCAGCGTTACTCAGGTCACGTTTACTATAATATACATGGTGAACAATGTAAATGATGTAAAACATGCAGCGTTACTCAGGTCACGTTAACTATAATATACATGATGAACAATGTAAATGATGTAAAATACGCAGCGTTACTCAGATCTCGTTTACTATAATATAAATGATGAACAATGTTAATGATGTAAAACATGCTGTATTACTCAGGTCTCGTTTACTATTATATAAATGGTGAACAATTTAAATGATGTAAAACACGCAGCGTTACTCAGGTCTCGTTAACTATTATATACATAGTGAATAATGTAAATAATGTAAAACACGCAGCGTTACTCAGGTCACGTTTACTATAATATACATGATGAACACTGTAAATGATGTAAAACACGCAGCGTTACTCAGGTCTCGTTTACTATAATATACTTGATGAACAATGTAAATGATGAAAAATTTGCAGCGTTACTCAGGTCACGTTCACTATAATATGCATAATGAACAATGTTAATGATGTAAAATTTGCAGCATTACTCAGGTCACGTTCACTATAATATACATAATGAACAATGTTAATGATGTAAAACTTGCAGCGTTACTCAGGTCACGTTTACTATAATATATATGGTGATCTATGTAAATGATGTAAAACATGCAGCGTTACTCAGGTCACGTTTACTATAATATACATGGTGAACTATGTAAATGATGTAAAACATGCAGCGTTACTCAGGTCACGTTTACTATAATATACATGGTGAACTATGTAAATGATGTAAAACATGCAGCGTTTCTCAGGTCACATTTACTATTATATACATAATGAACAATGTTAATGATGTAAAACATGCAGCGTTACTCAGGTCACGTTTACTATAATATACATGGTGAACTATGTAAATGATGTAAAACATGCAGCGTTACTCGGGTCTCGTTTACTATAATATACATGGTGAACTATGTAAATGATGTAAAATTTGCAGCGTTACTCAGGTCACGTTAACTATATGATATAAAATGAACAATGTTAATGATGTAAAATTGCAGCGTTACTCAGGTCTCGTTTACTATAATATACATGATAAACAATGTTAATGATGTAAAACTTGCAGCGTTACTCAGGTCACGTTTACTATAATACACATGATGAACAATGTAAATGATGTAAAACATGCTGTATTACTCAGGTCTCGTTTACTATAATATACATGATGAACAATGCAAATGATGTAAAATTTGCAGCGTTACTCAGGTCACGTTCACTATAATATACATAATGAACAATGTTAATGATGTAAAACTTGCAGAGTTACTCAGGTCACGTTTACTATAATATATATGGTGAACTATGTAAATGATATAAAACATGCAGAGTTACTCAGGTCTCGTTTACTATAATATACATGGTGAACTATGTAAATGATGTAAAACACGCAGCGTTACTCAGGTCTCGTTTACTATAATATATATGGTGAACTATGTAA
This sequence comes from Panopea generosa, assembly GCA_029582155.1. Taxonomy (NCBI): domain Eukaryota; kingdom Metazoa; phylum Mollusca; class Bivalvia; order Adapedonta; family Hiatellidae; genus Panopea; species Panopea generosa. Next base: position 24,267,679 of record CM055899.1, on the reverse strand, counting down.
ATGATGTAAAACACGCAGCGTTACTCAGGTCTCGTTTACTATAATATACATGGTGAACTATGTAAATGATGTAAAACATGCAGTGTACTCAGGTCACGTTAACTATAATATACACGGTGAACTATGTAAATGATGTAAAACATGCAGCGGTTCTAAGGTCACGTTTACTATAATATACATGGTGAACAATGTAAATGGTGTAAAACTTGTAGCGTGACTCAGGTCTCGGTTACTATAATATACATGATGAACTATGTAAATGATGTAAAACATGCAGCGTTACTCAGGTCTCGTTTACTATAATATACATGGTGAACAGTGTAAATGATGTAAAACATGCAGCGTTACTCAGGTCTCGGTAACTATAATATACATGGTGAACAATGTAAATGGTGTAAAACTTGTAGCGTGACTCAGGTCTCGGTTACTATAGTTTACATGGTGAACTATGTAAATGATGTAAAACTTGTAGCGTGACTCAGGTCTCGGTTACTATAGTTTACATGGTGAACTATGTAAATGATGTAAAACATGCAGCGTTACTCAGGTCTCGTTTACTATATATGATACATGGTGAACAGTGTAAAAATAAAAACATGCATGCTAAATAATACAAATAATGTAAAACGTGTAGCGTTATTCAGGCCAAATATTCTGTAAGATAACAAAAATTAAAACGATAAAGAACAAACCACATATATTTACTACAAGGTTATTGATAAATTAAAATATGATGAAAAGCATATAGAGTGGCTGAGGTATAAATGATATCTCAGTCTAAAAGACAAATTATGAAAAATGAAAATGATTGACACAATATGCCACATTACTGAGGCTGAATGCAGTTGCTATAAATAAATGTTGCTGTTCGTCGCGTTCGACACTATTTAAGTCATATCGCGACGGTGTCTACTTGAGGCAGTATTCGGAGCTCTGCCAAACCGGAATATCATTCATAATATATTGACACCGGATCGACCAGACCTAGAACTATCCTCTAAATGATAAGCGCTAAGCGAGGAAGCTTCTAGTATCATTAATAAAGTCCTTGGTATAACCCGACCGGGGATCTACCCCATGACCTCCCGCGTGCGAGACGCAGTACCACTAGACCACCGCTGTGGTGTTTACTACAGGATAAATAATGATTAATAATAATAATAATGAATAACAAGCAGCTTGCTGTTGCCTTATTTACTAGGATAATGAGATGTAATAATGGATAATATATTGTCAATCAGAAAGGCTGAACAAGACAAGGTTCTGAACAAGGTCTCCGTCTCTGAAAAAGCCATAGATGATTTTATTGCACTTTGCGACAAAGCCAAACAACATCCAAAAGGAGTTAAATCAGTCCAAAAGAGATTTTTAGACGGTATAGGCATTTACTCAGGTAAGATACGTATTTCATTATATATTTCACTGTTGACGTTGAAACGTTTCAGAGAGTTTATAATAATACACTTTTATAGTTCAAGGATTGTTTAAGTCTGCATCATGGTTTCAATAACTACGAATGTATTATCTCGGATAAATATTTTCTCATGTTAAATATCACATTCAGAATCGAGACAGGGGGGAAATGCTAGAGAAGGAGTTTATACCATAATAAGTATATAATCCTTTGCAAAACTTTGACTTGTATGCTGTTTAAAATAATGATTAAACATTTATTACGCTAACAATGATTAATCTCGATAACATAATTATAACCTAGCAGAGTAAAACTTTCAAATATGTAGTTTTTTTTTTTTATAACTTAAGTAATGATATTCACAAACGGGTCCAAACATGTAACGTGAACATCAAAAATATATTTCCAAACATGTGACGTGAATATCAAACATGTATTTCCATTTTTCAAGAAATTATTGTAAATGGTATTTCTACAAACTTCGATGCTTTTGTGATAAAGTGTGCATGTAAGTTCGTTACACATTATTAGCACAATACATTTCTCTTTCTTGTATATTGCTATGAAGCGCAACAAGCCGACATCCGTACTTGGTCACCTTGTCGATTATTTGTACGTTTTGAGCGACATTAACATTTTAACATTGACTGACATTATCAATGTTTGTTCAATCTTACGGGCAGAAACATTGCGATGTTTGCATTATGTTATCAGTAATGTTTATAAAATTTAAGTATATCCCATCTTTTCCAAGAAAAGCGAGAAACATTCTTATAGCCATGTCCGCATACTCTAACGACATTCTCCCCTGTTTATTTGTATACGGGTTATGCCCCTTTCCAACAGTAATACTTATCCTGACGCCTTTGTGATTCAGTTCAGTTGACACTTGCGGATGACAATTATCCGCATGCAGTGGGCATGGTCATATTGTCACGTCATCCTTACGTCGGGTTATTCTAATATAAATATAACACTCCTATGAGGGTGCTTAGCGTATTGGAAATTGTCTTCCTGAGAAAAATGAGACAGACTGAGGCAACGCCGAGGTCAATAGTATTTTTCGAAAGTTGACAATTTTCTATAGGCATAGTACATGTACCACCATTGGAAAAAGGAAGAGCTTCCGTGGGATAATCGCATAATGGCGGTTATAAATAATAATCGTTTCGTCTTTAAAAATGCATTTTCCTTATTTTGATATTCATTTTTTTATTTGAATGGCACTACTGATGTAGTTTTAACATTTTGACAGCATTCTCATGTTTGAATTGTGAATTTAGAAAAAAAATGATGCTTTGAAATTGGGGTATGAATACATGATTTCAGAAGTCTATTTTCATTTTGGCAACAGTGTACACACTAAGCAGAAAAAAATCAGTTATATGGCACATGACCACTACTTTTCTCATCATATTTTGATAGCGTAGAGGTTGACAAACAGTAAAATGTAGGTTTCACTCCTTTCATTTGGGGTTCTCTATTAATGATAAGCCTTCAAACTTTTTTCATTTACCATAGAATAAAGAACAAAAAGCAATGGTGGGTTTACACCTATACCGTCTTCACAGAAATGTCATATTTATTTCAATATACAGAAACAAATAACATGTAAATACATGTATATAAACTTCTCTGTACTAGGACCGGGCCCGATTAGCTCAGTCGGTTATGCGTCTCACTATCAATCCGGGGGTCGTGAGTTCGAATCCCTGCACGGCAACTGTCTCCATGATGATTGATATACGACATTGTGTCTCATTATTATTCGTATCTCACCGTTTATTCAAGTGGGAAGTTATCAGTTACTTGCGGAGATGGGGTGTGCTCCAGTGCTGAATAACCTTTCAGGATCCCAGGAAATAGTATCGTCAGTTTGCCCTCGATGGCATAAATGATGCTAAATATTCAATCAACTAATCTCTGTACTGGGACAAACATATTTCCTCCCCAGACCGTGACAGTATCAAATCAATTCTAAACGAGCGTATTTGAACAAGGTTAAACTACGGCTTATTGTTTAAACCATACGCGCATCAAAGTCGCATATGTTTACCGGCACCTTTTACCTTACCGGGCTGTTTTAACAATGAATGACTAATCGGGTAATGGGAATTAAACATAGAGACTTAAATCGAGGTATGATAAAACGAGTTATGTCCCTTCCCATATTTACCAGTACGGACCCAGCTATCCCGATTGGGAGATAGAATTCACTGCTTTAATAGGACTGATTCGTGAGATACCAGGTTTATTATATTATGTAGATACGTTATTACATTATGTCGATACTTCATTACATTTTGTAGATACTTTATTATATTATGTAGACTGTTTATTACATTATGTAGATACGTCATCATATTGTGTAGATACTTCATTATATTATGTCGAAATTTATTATATCTTGTCGAAAGTTTATTATATTATGTAGAAACTTTATTATATCTTGTCGAAAGTTTATAATATTATGTAGAAACTTTATTATATTCTGTAGATACTTCATTACATTATGTCGAAACTTTATTATATCTTGTCAAAAGTTTATTATATTCTGAGTATCTTGAGCTTAAAACGGGATCTTCTGTAAGGCGATCGTGTCTTCAATAGATTAAGCTGTAAAAACAGCCTAGCTTGAAACTATGTTAAATAATTTTGTTCAATATATAATATATAAATTTTCCTCATGCTTCTTGCCTCATGGTTCGTAAACGTCAAACAAATAAAATATAATAAAATGATATTAATATTTAGAAATCATACAGACAATCATATCAATCAACTATATACAGTATAATGTTTCAAACCCTGTACAGTTGAACTAACTGTTGTTCAACACTATTTTACTAATGAGACCAGCTGTTCAGACAACGTGTCTGGACAGCATTTGTTTGAGACTGTATGCTTGGAACACTGCTCAGTTCCAGCATAAATATACACTTATATGTTTGGAGACTGTTCCAAACCTAAATCTTCGAACTAAGATAAATGTCCAGTTCCAACACAAAACTAACCTGTTATGTTTGAGAACGGTTTCAAACTAAAAGCATCAGACTCAACTATTGTGTATGAAACAATCCCCAGTTCCAGCACAATAAATATTCCTATGAGTTTCAAACAAGCCTTCCCAAAGCCTTTCTTTGTCGAAGTGCATCCCAACGCGATAAAGCTCCTTCACGGTTTCGAAGTACACATTGACGCCGAAAACCTAAAGCAGATATCTTGCTACTTGTGTCGAAAGAAACTAGACTAAATATGTTATTACTTTATTACGAAACAGTAAACAGTCTTTCTCGTAGTCGTATGTATGTAGTTCTAAGGTTTTTAGTCCCTCCGCCAGGTTATCCCAGGGGCTTGCCCCCGGGTTGGTACAATAGAGTGTGGACTGAAACCTTCACTAAGTCACTCAGTCACGACAACACTGACTTTATATTCAGGAATACACCTATTTTAAAATGGTGTCCAATTCATGATTAATCATTAATATTTCAATCATTTATTATGATGGTATCATTCATCTTTTTATGATGAATTATCTTTTAAAACTTATGTCTGGTATAATATTGTGTAATAATAGCAAAAAGAAAATAGAGTTTATTACCTCTTCTTATAATAATTGCTATATACAGACATTTATGTTATAAAACAACACCATTATTTTGACACGGTGTCAGTATATAAATCACCCCGTCAAAATGATCTCGTCAACTTAAGGAAGTTTTGACATAATATAATGAAGAATGCACATAATATATTAAACTTTCGGCAAGATATAAAAAAGTTTCGACATAATGTAATAAAGTTTCTAAATAATATAATAAACTTTCGACAAGATATAAAAAAAGTTAAGTTTCGACATAATGTAATGAATAATTTACAGAATATAATAATTTTTTGACAAGATATAATAAAATTTCGACATAATGTAATGGAGTATCTACAGAATATAATAAAGTTTCTACATAATATAATAAACTTTCGACAAGATATAATAAAGTTTCTACAAAATATTATACACTTTCGACAAGATATAATAAAGTTTCGACATAATATAATGAAGTATCTACATAATATAATAAACTTTCGACAAGATATAATAAAGTTTCGACATAATATAATGAAGTATCTACACAATATAATGACGTATCTACATAATGTAATAAACAATTTACATAATATAATAAAATATCTACAAAATGTAATGAAGTATCGACATAATATAATAAACGAAGTACATAATATAATGATAAATGCACATGCTATAATAAGGAATGCACATAATATATAAAAAATGGACCACATAAGACAGCTATGGCGTTCCATACATAAACATTGTTATGTGACGCTGACTGTAATCATGTCTAAAAACAGGCCGAAAAAAAACCTTCATTCAAGTAAAATAATTTTGTTAAGTCAGTTTTGTTAAAATTTCCCTTAATAAACATTATCTATTATTGACAGGCACAAAATGGTGCGGAGCGGGAAACATTGCTGCCAATTACAACGACCTGGGAGAGGATGCAGCTGCGGACGCCTGCTGCAGAGACCATGATCACTGTGAACGTTACATTAATGCTATGACGTACAATGCCACGTATGATCTGTTCAACTTCGCAATCTGGTCAAAGTAAGTCCAGTTCCGCTTCTACTTCTTTTATTTTTACTTCTGCTTCTTCCTCTACCACCGCTGCGTCTTCTACTACTACTACTACTACTACTACTACGACAACAACAACAACTACTACTACTACTACTACTACTACTACTACTACTTACTACTACTACTACTACTACTTCTACTTCTACTACTACTACTACTACTACTACTACTACTACTACTACTACTACTACTACTACTACTACTACTACTACTACTACTACTACTACTTCTACTTCTACTACTACTTCTACTTCTACTACTACTACTTCTACTACTACTACTACTACTACTACTACTACTACTACTACTACTACTACTACTACTACTACTACTACTACTTCTACTTCTACTACTACTTCTACTACTACTACTACTACTACTTCTACTACTACTACGACTACTACCACTACCATTTTATTAATAAGCAGATGAAATCTGATCACAGCTGAAAATATTTGAGAAGTCAGTTCGCCTAAACCACTGATTTAAAATAGAGTTGTGCACTTTCTAGCAAAACCTTCAACACTTAGGGTGATACATATGTATCTCCCGAATTATAGTATTTCCCTGAACCTGATATCTCCGAAATTATAGCAATGCCTGAACCAGATATCTCCCTAGATATACATGTAGTATATCCATGAACCTGATATCTTCCGAATTAAAGTATATCCTTGAACAAGATATCTCACGAATTATAGTACATGTATATCCCTAAACCTGATATCTTCCGAATTATAGTTTATCCCAGAAGGTGATATATCCAGAATTAAAGTATATCCCTGAACCAGATAACTCCCGAATTATATTACATGTATATCCCTGAATCTGATATCTTCAAAATTATAGTATATCCCTGAACCTGATATCTCTCGAACTATAGTTTATCCCTGAACCAGATATCTTCCGAGTTATAGTGTATCCCTAAACCATATATCTCCCGAATTGTAGAATATCTCTGAACCACATATTTCCCGAATTATAGAATATCCATGAACCTGATATCTCCCAAGTTATAGTACATGTATATCCCTGTAACTGATATCTCCCGAATTATAGTATGTCCCTGAACCTGATATCTCCCGAATTATAGTAAATCCCTGAACCTGATTTCTCAAGTTATAATATATCCCTGAACTTGATATCTCCCGAGTTATAGTATATACCAAAACTTGGTATCTTCAGAATTATAGTATATCCCTGAACCTGATATCTCCCGAATTATAATATATACCTGAACCTGATATCTCCAGAGTTATAGTATTTCCATAAACCTGATATCTTCCTTATTATAGTATATATATATATGAAACTAATTTTTCCCGAGTTATAGAATATCTCTCAACCACATATATCCCGAGTTATAGTATATCCCTGAACCTGATATCTCCCGAATAATAATATATCCATAAACCTGATATCTCCCGAATTATAGTATATACCTGAACCTGATATCTCCCAATTTATAGCTTATCCCTGAACTTGATATCTCCCGAGTAATAGTATAAACCCTAACCTGATATATCCTGCATTATAGTTTATCCCTCAACCAGATATATCCCGAGTTAAAGTATATTCCTGAACCTGATATCTCCCAATTTATAGTATATCCATGAACCTGATATCTCCCAATTTATAGTATATCCCTGAACCTGATATCTCCCGAGTTATAGTATATCCCCGTACCTTATATATCCCGAGTTATAGTATATCCCTGAACCTGATATCTCCCAATTGATAGTTTATCCCTGAACCTGATATCTCCCGAGTTATAGTATATCCATGAACCTAATATATCCCGAATTATAGTTTATCCCTGAACCTGATATCTCCCAATTTATAGTATATCCCTGAACCTGATTTCTCCCGAGTTATAGTATAAACATGAACCTGATATATCCCGAATTATTGTATTTCTCTCAACTAGATATCTCTCGAGTTATAGTTTATCCCTGAACCTGATATCTCCCGAGTTATAGTAAATATCTGAACCTGATATCTCTCGAGTTATAGTTTATACCTGAACCTGATATCTCCCGAGTTATAGTAAATCTCTGAACATGATATCTCCCAAATGATAGTTTATCCCTAAACCTAATATCTCCCGAGTAATAGTATATTCCTGAACCTGATATATCCCAATTTACAGTTTATCCCTAACCTGATATCTCCCGAGTTATAGTATATCCCTGAACCTGATATCTTCCAATTGGTAATTTATCCCTAAACGTGATATCTCCTGAGTTAAAGTATATCCATGAACCTGATATCTCCCGAGTTATAATATATCCCTGAACTTGATATCTACCGAGTTATAGTATATACCTGAACCTGATATATCTGAATTATTGTATATATCTGAACCTGATATCTCCCGAGTTATAGTATATCCCTGAAACTTATATCTCCCAATTTATAGTTTATCCCTGAACCTGATATCTCCCGAGTTATAGTATATTCCTGAACCTGATATCTTCCAATTGACAGTTTATCCCTAATCCTGATATCTCCTGAGTTAATGTATATCCATGAACCTGATATTTCTGAATTATAGTATATATCTGAACCTGATATCTCCCGAGTTATAGTATATCCCTGAAATTTATATCTCCCAATTTATAGTTTATCCCTGAACCTGATATCTCCCGAGTTATAGTATATCCCTGAACCTGATATCTTCCAATTGATAGTTTATATCTAATCCTGATATCTCCCGAGTTAAAGTATATCCATGAACCTGATATCTCCCGAGTTATAATATATCCCTGAACCTGATATCTCATAAGTTATAGTATATACCTGAGCCTGATATATCTGAATTATAATATATATATCTGAACCTTATATCTCCCGAGTTAAAGTATATCCCTGAACCTTATATCTCCCAATTTATAGTTTATCCCTGAACCTGATATCTCCTGAGTTATAGTATATCACTGAACCTGATATCTCCCGAATTATAGTTTATCCTTGAACCTGATATCTCCCAATTGATAGTTTATCCTGAGCCTGATATCTCCCGAGTTATAATATATCCCTGAACCTGATATCTCCCGAGTTATAGTACATTCCCGAACCTGATATCTCCCTAGTTATAGTATATCCCTAAACCTGATATCTCCCAATTTATAGTTAATACATGAACCTGATATCTCCCGAGTTATAATATATCCCTGAACCTGATATCTCCCGATTAACAGTTTATCCTTGAACCTGATACCTTCCGAGTTATAGTATATCCCTGAACCTGATATATCCCGAATTATAGTATATCCCTGAACCTGATATTTCCCGAATTATAGTATATCCCTGAACCTGATATCTCCCGAGTTATAGTATATCCCTGAATCTGATATATCCCGAATTATAGTATATCCCTGAACCTGATATCTCCCGAGTTATAGTATATCCTTGAAACTGATATATCCCGAATTATAGTATATCCCTGAACCTGATATCTCCCGAGTTATAGTATATCCCTGAAACTGATATATCCCGAATTATAGTATTTCCCTGAACCTGATATCTCCCGAGTTATAGTATATCCCTGAACCTGATATTTCCCAATTAACAGTTTATCCCTCAACCAGATATCTCCCGAGTTATAGTATATCCCGAACCTTATATCTCCCAAGTTATAGTATATCCCTGAACCTGATATCTCCCTAGTTATAGTATATCCCTGAACGTGAAATCTCCCGAGTTAAAGTATATCCCTGAACCTGAAATCTCCCGAGTTCAAGTATATCCCTGAATCTGATATCTCTCGAATTATAGTATGTCCCTGAACCTGATATCTCCCGAATTATAGTATATCCCTGAACCTGATATATCCACATTGATAGTTTATCACTGAACCCAATATCTCCCGAGTTATAGTATATCCCTGAACCTGATATCTTCCGAGTTATAGTATATCCCTGAACCTGATATCTCCCGAGTTATAGTATATCCCTGAACCAGATATCTCCCGAATTATAGTATGTCACTAAAACTGATATTTCCCGAATCAGGTCTATAAACCCCTAACGAAAAAGCGAGGCATTCTATGCCTGTCACACACTTCATATCAATTGAACATTTACCAAAACAATGGTGATTCAAACTTTTAGTTGAAACAACTGACCAATCAACGTGCTCAAATGTGGCTTCCCCAACATCACTATTTAACAGATTCAGTCGTGAGAACTGGGTCCGTCCTACAGGCTACCCGGATCCAGTATATTAACCGTAATGAAATAAGCCAGGAATTCTTTGCCTGTCCCACAATTCAAAAACTATGAAAAAATTACCAATTAAGGTGCTCAAACGTGTTGCTATTTAGCGGACCCATTTGGAAGATTTGGATCCGTTCTACAGGCGCTTTTAGCATGAGGGTCAAGCTTTTGGATCACAAATCACGTCTCACGCTCACTAATATCACTAATATTTGGAAATATATATCTTATATAAGCCTTAACCTGATATTGGGCAGTAACGTAGTTGTCTAAAACGTCAGGACTTGCACATTGTCTAGCGAATTTATCATTAGATCCCTCAAAACGCAAGAAATACATCTTTAAAATAACCCATACCCACAGGGCTAGTTACAAGATATACTTCTATATCCCTTTATACAGTATAATACCGACTTTATTATACTATATATAGGTATATAGAATATAATTATATATATTACCCAGTTCCTGTGCTCATACCCATTTTTTCGAAGTCTCGAAATGGACGAGCATATATCGACAACTAATTTTTTCTGCGTCGTTTACTCGAGGGATTTTATCTGTGTCCATCAAGGTGAGGCGGACATAAACGTCAAGTAACTACAAAAAGAAATGCCTATAAGGTTTGCGTAGACAGCCATTATTGAATTGTGTGCCTCAAAATTATCACCCTTTCAATTATACAACGTCAAGGGTTGATGTTTTCATGTCAAATTTTATTGTGGAAAAAAATCTTCCAATTTCGTTGCTGATAAAGTTGGCCCACTCTTTCGGAACATGAATCCAAATTCGCAAATAGCAAAACAATACAAATGTGCTAAAATGAAGACATTTTGTATCCTAACTGGTGCTTTATTTTTTATTATTGGCTATCATAAATACAAATGCAGTTATTTTTACAGTGAACATAAGGAAAACTCAGTACAGATCGTCTCTGCCTCCAAGAGGACATCGCTCCGGGACCCCAACCTCCTCTCAGCATGGCACATTCGCAGCTCTGACACTAATTGTTTCTTGCACAATATTAGTTTCGAATGATAGATCTCATATTGACCGTAACTTCTTTGTTTTCTGGTGTTTTTTTTACTTCTATCATGCAGAACTAAACAACCCTGATGACACCTTAATCTGGGTTAGTTGATGACTGCACAATGGTATTTTTAATACTCTTTGATTGTAGAATGCATTGCGATTGTGACCAGACGTTCTTCAATTGCCAGAAGGCCGCCAACACACAGATAGGGAACGAGGTCGGGGATATATTTTTTAATTCACTCGCCATAGGCTGCTTTGACCAAGTTGTGAAATACAATGAAATATGCGTAAACAGGTAACTAGTTTTGTATTAACGAGTAGTATACACACACACGTGCGTGACTATAAAAACAAAAATGACTATTAAAACCCACATCATTAATAGGAACAGAACAGAACAGAACAGAACAGAACAGAACAGAACAGAACAGAACAGAACAGAACAGAACAGAACAGAACAGAACAGAACAGAACAGAACAGAACAGAACAGAACAGAACATATATTTGATTAGATTTATATATACAGTATATAAATATATACAAATCCAATATACACGTGAAAGGTTCTCTCACACACGCACACTCTCATACACGCACACGCCCGCCCGCTAGCATACATACACTTTCTATTTTTTTTATTCAGACAAATATTTAATATTGCACCTGATAACATAAATCACATATATATTTGGTATTGTTATACATAATAGGTACTTTGTTCATAACGTTATGCGACATTTTTGTTTTGGACATGCTTTAAAGGGAGTATATCAGTGTGTGTGTGTGTGTGGGGGTGGGGGGGTTGAGGGGGGAACGCTATAAATGTCTTAAAAATAAAATTATTTTTTGAAATAGATAAAGAGCATCATAAATTAATAAAATCCGAATGGTTAAGTATAACAAATAAACACAAAAAAAGGAGACAAAATAGATGTTTTAATTGCACCTGTAAAGTTGAAGAAATCCCAATTCCAAAAAATAGACAGCACTTAAATACTGTTCGACATCGTCATGTCGTCATTCGAACTCTTTCTATGATGAAACAAATTTTACAACGCGTGAACCTGTATGACGGATTAATTTGAAATCAAAATGAAATTACGTGACTCATTAAATGTGTCACAAAATATGTTGCAAATTTAAGCAAGAAGTCTATTTTAGTCTAACCTAGGCGCGTAGTCCAAGTTAGGAAACCCATTTTCAATGTTATGTTGGCATGTATTTTGGTATTGTGGGGTCAATGAGTATATATAAGCATGATTTGTTACGCGTCTGACTATCAATCCAGCGGTCGTGAGTTCCAATCCCCGCCTGGCCACAGTCTCCGTAATGATTGATATACGACATTGTGTCTCATTATCATTCATGTCTGACCACTGATTCAAGTGGGGAAAGTTATCAGTTACTTGCGGAGATGGAGTGTGCTCGAGTACTGGTTAACCTTTCAGGATCACAGGAAACAGTGGTTATGTTAACTGATCGTCTGTTACCCCTCGATGACATAAAAATGACGCTAAATATTCAATCAATCAATCAAGAAATCCTCAAAAAACTACAATTTAAGGAAAATATTTTATTTGTTATCGTTCGTGAAATATACATTCATATATAAGTCGCATGCAAAGTAAGTGGACCCCGCGGTCCCTGTGTGTTCCAATATATTAACCACACTTGCCATGCGCCGTGTACAAGTTTGGCATAGTTTATCGCAATATCACGGACACCTTTTATTCACCAACGCCAAGATAGATGTTTAGCAGTGATCTAAAACGGTTCAACAGAGAAGTGACGACATAACTGTTAATATAATTACATGGTTAATGACCGAAATTAAATGTTCATTTATATGTGTCATTGTTAAGTAATGCTAAATGCTTTGTTTTACACTTTCAGCTGGTTTGGCGTTTGTGTAGATTATGAAGAAGACCTGAACGACCCATACCTGGAGTGGGTGTTCGTTGGCAATTATTTAGATTATTAGCCTTCCTAAGTTTTAACCAGTTCTTGCTGTCGTACATGTCTATGAAAAATATCTCCAATAAATGTCTATTGTATTTCTGTGTTAACTTTATTTTATATACAAAGCGTGATATAAAACAGTGACCGTCTGTAGACTAATGGTGCAAGGCGCTGTCTCACGATTATTTACATCTCATTAACATTTACATTACAGTTGAAATGGAAGAGAATCGTCAACCGAAACTAGTCAACCGATAGTTCGGAAGAGTACATCTGAAGATATTTCTTTTTTTAAAGAAAGAAAGAAGTTATTTATGAATAACAAACATTGTCGCGAATTATCATGGACTTCGGTAGATTTGTAACAAACCGTATTTATAATCAGTAATTACAATATGCAAGCTGCAACACTGACGTAAGATATACCGCTAGATATGTGCAAATATATAAATGCATATAATGGACAAATGTTTCTTTTTTTCATTTTGCGGAAGCCGTTTATGGAACATTATAGAAAAAATAGTGTTACTATGGACAATTAACAAATAATCAAAGTACCGCAAGTACTGAGCGGCAGATGTAACATCAAACCACAAGATTGTGATGAGGATTTATCGATCCCATTAGCACTTTTGGCAGATATTTCCTTTGTTACAGAAAAATATTTGAGGATGAGAACTCCCCAGCAGCATAATCACTAAATTGACATGCATACAAGTTTTAGAAGACCTCTAACAGTTTTATAGTTATTTACACTGCATGCCCAAGTGTGTAAGAAAATCACTCAAATGAGGTAGTTTAGTACACATCAACATCCAATAACAATTAAGACAGTAAACTTTTTTTCACTTTTTTTATTGTCAAATAAAGTATTTTTAAAAGTTTAAAACGGTTCAATATGTATATAAAACGAACAAGTTATATGCAGCAGTTTACAATCTGTAAGTTAATCATGGCAACAGCTATGGTTAGAACATAAAGATTGCATGTCACGTTTGTGACATTAATTCTTTTATGGCAATGCTATCAACCAATAGGGTGATGACAGTAATATGGCATCTATATCAAGTAATAGCAATTATATTAATAACTATGACATTGCTACTGGCAGCAAACAGTATGACAATGAAAGCAAGTTATAATGCAATGATAGCAATATTGGAATTATATCAGTTGATATTTCAATGCAGTTGTATGAAATGCTGAGCTGCAATACTACAATGACAGCAATATGAAATGGTAGCAAGCAATAATGCAATAACAGCAAGAATTGAATTGATTATTATCAGTTAAAATGTCAATGCAGCTATATTAAATGATAAGAAGCAATATTGCAATTACAGCAATATTGGAATGATATCAATTGATATGGCAATGCAGCAATATGAAATGATAGCAAGCAATATGGCAATGACAGCAAAATTGGAATAATATTGCACATTATGGCGATGACAACAATATTTGAATGATATTAAGCAATTAAGCAAAGACATTGATATCGAGCGATAAGCCAATAGCAGCAATATGAAATGATAGCAAACTGAAACAATGACAATGATATCGAGCAATATGACAATGGCAGCAATATAAAATGATAACAAATATGGCAATAACAGCAATACGGGAATGATATAAATCAATATGGGAATGACAGTTGTATTGGAATGAATACAAACAATATTGCAATGGCAGAAAGCAATATGGCAATGACAGAGTATTCGAATGATAGCAAACAATTTTGCAATGGCAGAAATATGGAATAAGGAAATGACAGCTATATGCGATGAAATTAATCAAATGGCAATGACAGAAATATTAGAATGATAGCAAACAATATGGGAATGATATCAATCAATAGGCAATGACAACAATATGGGAGTCATATAAACCAATGTGGCAATGGCAGAAATATGCGATGATAGCAAGCAATATGGCAATGACAGTAAAATTGTATAAATTACAAAAATCTATAATTGTAATTTGGTAAAAGTGATACGCAAATGAGTTGTTTTAGTCACAGGCCTTAAATTACTATAGCAGTTTGATAGTAATTTAAAGTAAATAATGGAAATATAGGCCACTTCAAAAAGACCACATTAACTGAATCCATGACCGATTTCAATGAAGTAAAGTTATAGTGTAAGTAGAAAATGATAATCTAAACGTACAGCCTGCATAAATTTAGATTTCATGGAAATATGCATATTTCTTGCTTAATACTGATTTCAAAGAGATTAACATTATTAAGTGGGTTTATTATGATTTTGTTCACTGAAGTAACTTAGTGCTTCTTTAATACTTTCTTCAAACAAGATATTGTTTTTCTGGAGTGACGTACCTTTCCATTATTTACTAGATATAGCAATGCAAAAGCTATAGTAAGATAGGGCCTGTGGTTTTAGTAATGCATAACAGCATTTATATGGCATAATTTCCAAACTTGCCAGTTTAGAACATATATAGTTTTGGTGTGTAAGAATATAAGGTCAAGTTGAGTATTGTAATTGCAGTTGAAAAACAACGAACAGAAAATATAACAATGGCTGAACAGTTGTTTTGCAAGACATGGTGAGAAATTAACAAAATAAACATATCAAAATAAATAAACAGACATGAACGAGTCTGGATCTTAAAATTACAGCACATAGAAAGGTTATCTCGCACCATGCTAAACAGATGCCTAACAAGATTGATGAGAAAATAACAAAGAAAACATATCAAAATAAATAAACAGACATGAACGAGTCTGGATCTAAAATGTACAGCACAAAGAGAGGTTATCTCGCACCGTGCTGAACAGATGCCTGACCAAAACTAAGCAATGTCTAAGGAAAGGCTTTCCAACAGTAACTGCAATTTGGAGGAACAGTGACCTGGATGAATAAATTTGAAAATAGGCTATTAGCCAATGTTGCATGCATAATAAATAAGAAGCCACAGGTCTTATAATTTCTGAGAAGATTAATATTAAATATTGAAAAACGTATTGAGACGTCATCTCTGGCATGGGCATGAAAAAGCATAATAAATTAACAAACTTAAAAGAACTCCATGGAAGGATGCTTCACACTAAATTTGGTGGAAATATGCCTTGTGGTTCTTGTATATAATTTAATGATGTAAAAAGGTATCATACAACACACTTGAGCCTCTAGCCCAGGTTAGGTAAGAAGCTAATTTTTGCCATAAATTAAATACATTTTATTAATTTCTCTTATTTCTTGGCCTAGTACAAAGTATAGTACTGAATTTTGAATCTGGATTATACAGGACAGACTTAACATGACATGAAAGTTGTAGTAAGAATGATAAATTGACTAGATGTCTGTTTGGTACATGACTTTGTGATAAATACAAAAAATAAAAAAAGAATGACAGTGGTATATGAACTGTGTTGTTTATAAACGAGGTTTCATTGACCAACTGAACTTGAGTATCGACTTATGTGAACTGAAACGTTTAATTATTTTTTCCGAGCTAAAATAAACAACGAAAGAAAACAAAAATTAACAAATAAAAAAATGTTTAACAAATAAAAATTAAATTTTTAAAGTAAAGTTGTAAACTGATAAAGCCCTGGGCGGGGTCAACTTTAACCCCAGGGTCCTGCCTTTAGCTCTTTCGAGAGAATATCATTAGGTGGTATTCATACACAATATCTGAGCTCCAGGCCTTGTAATTTGGAGAAGATTTTTGAAATTGATAAAAACAACAAGTCTCTGGTGAGTGTGTCGAATTTGATACCAGAGTTATAATTTTAGCAATGTTGAGAGAGCTTTTTATAGGTATGCTTAAAAGTCGATGTGCTGCTTTATAAAACAAATGTTTGCGGATGGAAAGTGATTTTACAAGTTTGTAAGTGTAATTTTTAAGATAGTTTTTCCCTGAACTTGTAACTGAACAGGGATATGTAGCCGCTGACAAACAGCATCATCCATATCATCGACCATGTCTATGTCCAGAGCATTTTGTAAAATACTCAAGTTGACTGTAAAGTCGGAGTTTCCATTTTTACGGCTAACTGCTACTTCTCCACTTGTAATAACTTCGATGTGTCCATCAATGATGGAAATGGGAGCCTCGATTATCTGAAAGGTAAGAAAAGTATGTGTATGTGCCAGTTATGTTATGTTCTATATGGCAAATGGCAAAATAATGTTTAAGATTCTTGGTTTAATTTGAATGGAATTAAAAATATGAGTCCAGGATTTCAAAACTTGCTTAATTATAAAATAGCGGGAAAAGGAAGTAACTTCCCCGTCAAGGCTTGGTTTGGTTAGTTGGTAGTGTGTTGAGCTTGGATCCTTTTAGGCCATTATTTCCGTGATGTATTGATAGACTACATTGTGTAAGTTGATATCATGTGGGAAAGATACATTACTTATAATGATGGGTGAGCTCGAGTACTGGTTAAAATCTGATGCTAGTAAGACTGGATAGCTAAGACATTTGTTAGGCATCCTTGGCAGGAAAATGATTGTTAGAACTTGAATATGTAGACATTAATTATAATTGCCATTTTTGGCTGGTAATTGGATAGAACGCTTTGAACATTAGCATCCATATCATTATAAGGATTTGATGTGTAATCACGGGAAAATATTGTTCTATTGTTGACTTCGTCAGTCTCAGAGTTTCATACTAGGAGATATAAGTGGGATGAAGGTAATTTCTAATATGTAAAAAGGGAGATAAATAAAAGAAACAATTACATTGATACTCGAATTTCTCGTAGTATAAAGTCCATCATCAGATAATGTAATCGTCCGAATATTTGTATTAGTGGTACCCACCATCACTGTACGTATGGCTTCGTTCTGAAACAGAATGGAAAAGGTCACTGGTGTGACATGTTATGGGTGCTATTACTAATTTATACACATGGAAAGTTTATCACTTAATGCTTTACTCCATAAGCATTTTTTTTTTACTCTTCCAAAAGCATTACTGTGAAATTATTAATTTTCGTTTGGGACTAACGTTGAGTCTCAACAACGAAATCAAATCCCAACGAATTGATCGTATTCAAATTGTGTTATATCTATACCTAAAACGTTGACATACCTTTCTGAGCTGTTTGTTATCCAATATTTTCAATTTGGTGTGCGCATTTTACAATTATTGAAAAATATATTTTTTCTTCTTTTTGTGCTTTCACTTTGTCCTGGCTAAAATGCGGCAACTATATTACTATAACAGTCAATTCATTACATAAAATATGCATGTCACAAGTCGTGTTTCCTAGAAGAAGATGTCAATTTCAATAGTAGACGACACATATTAGCAGCGTGACGTATTTTTCCTTCATTCTTACAAGTAGGTTATTTTTAAAGCATGGACTAAATACGGTACAGATTTATAGAAATTGTTTAAAAAATAGCCTTTTATTGTGTTTTCATATCTAAGCGTAATTAATATCTCTAATGGGTGGCTTTGCGCTGGTCTCCACCAATTAACACATTTTGACATTCTTATGACACATCCTTTGATCAAAACTCGCAACACAAAAGCACCGACTAATTGATATCTTTACACAGGATTACCCCATGGTGCGAAGGGCATTTAGTGTCGCGTGTGTAGGTACTGGCAGCGACTTAATACTGGTACAGATCTTATTTTAATTAATATTATTTAAACTATTTTAACAAATCAAACACATAAATTCCATTATCAATCATCAAATTAAATGTTAATTGTCAATTAAAATTATGCTAATGAAGATCAAAGGCAGCAAATCTTATATGGCCGCCTTTTCTCAAAAATCTTACACAAGCAAAATATAAAATCATAATATAAGAAAACAAATAAATCTATGTTATTTATAAACATATATACAAGATAACAAAGATTATTTATATACATTGCCCCATCGTAAGGACAGTTACAAAACTAGGTCAAACTTATTTGTAAACAATATTTCAAGAATAATAAATATATACAAGTACACACAGGCAAACGTATGTGTCCACTTCGCAATAGCGTCAAAATGATTTGTTGATGCAACTTTGAATATATGAATCTTAGCACTTTGGCAAGCCATAAACATACCATCTCATGTTCGTAAAACACTAAGATTATTAAGCTACGAAACTAGGTCACATTTGTTTACGTTATGTGAACGAAATCACTAATTTACACATACACTCTCTGTGTTATTCATTAAACATAAATACAAAGATAGCAAATATTATTTTTATTCATTGCCCCTTCGCAAGGACAGTTGACGTTTCAAAAATAGGTCAAACTTGTTTGTAAACACTATTTCAATGGATGCAACAATTTATAAAAATACGTGGCATGCAAACGTAAACTTGTCCAGTCACTTTGCATTCGCGTTACACGCTTTATTAACCCTCTTTAATATGTTTGTAGCACTTTGTCAAGCATTCTTCTTACCTTGATTTGTGTCCGTTGTTACTGTTCAAAGTCTGAAGAAAATAGCGACTCTGATTGAACCAGACCTATAACTATCGTCTAAATGTTTCAGCGTCATGCGAGGAAGCTTCTTGTACCACTTATCAAACATTTTGGTATGAACCTACAACTTTCCGCACGGGAGACGGACGATCTACTTCTAGACAACCGCTGCGGTTAATAATTTTACATGGCACATCGATGATTTTATGTAAACATCGGGTTAAGGAAAATGAGTCTTTTAGTGCATTTTCACAGGAGTGGTGCCGAATCATGTTTGCCACATTTCATTTATATTTTGTTAATATCATAA
The DNA here is from genome assembly GCA_029582155.1 of Panopea generosa. Lineage (NCBI taxonomy): Eukaryota > Metazoa > Mollusca > Bivalvia > Adapedonta > Hiatellidae > Panopea > Panopea generosa. The sequence goes on along the minus strand of CM055899.1, from coordinate 24,247,666 downwards.
TCTTCAAGAGGGTCACCAAATATGGAATGTTTCTTTTATTGGGATTGGAGAGCGGGGGAGGGGGGGGGGGGGGGAAAGGGTGGGGACGTCTTATTATACATGATCTGTATGCATTTTCACTAGAAGGAACACTTGTTTTCTAAAATGAGCTGAAAGGCACCGTCGAGCAGTCCCTCCTCTAGGTCTGTTAGCACTAGTTTACAGATCAGTTTCTGTGCACATGATTTAGTGCTGAGTAAATCAGGCACGAGTACAAGTATACATGTATATGCAAATAAACACTTGATATCACCTGGTAACTAAAACTCTTGTAAGAAAGATAGATTGTACATTTACATCACTTTTTAGTAAATTTGTGATATTAAATATACCATAACAAAATAAAAAGCAACATTTTATCAATATAAATTAGTTTTTTATGCACGTATAATGAATATTGAATCACGGAGAAATCTAATAAAGACCGAAGTTTTTACACATCCATAGAAACAAAATAAAAAGTTCTTGGGAGATTAATATACAAAACTGACGGGAAACGGGAGACACTCAAAATCCCCTCAGTCAAAATCCCCTCACCCTGAAAATGATAGGGTAGTCAAAATCCCCTCAACCAAAATGTTAGGGTAGTCAAAATCCCCTCGACCAAAATGTTAGGGTAGTCAAAATCCCCTCGACCAAATTGTTAGGGTAGTCAAAATCCCCTCAATAGGATTAGCAGGGTAATCATAATGTATGACAGTACGAGATATCCAAGGTGTCTAAGGCTAAAATAACATTGCACTAAAAAGACAAATAACATAATAAGTAATTTAAATCATTTTTAATATATTTAATAAATATTCAGCACACAGTTTCTAGGACATTTTATATTTCACAGTTTAACTAACAAATATTCAGCACACAGTTTCTAGGACATTTTACATTTTCACAGTTTAACTAACCACTTTCTACCATATTTAGACACTCATGTGTTTATCTTATCCTTATAAGTTGTCCAATCACTGACAAGAATTCCTCAAGGGACTTATCTCCACGTACATATTGAAGGCAAAGATCTTTCAGCCGTTGTTGGTGTGTCTTTGTTGCCTTCTTCACCCGTTTCTGTGGGGGTTCACCACGGTCACAACGCAGAACATCAGCTGCCACCATACACGCATCTTTGCCAATACACGAAATAACGTTGAAATCTTCGTAATAAAATGGTAATTAAAATGTAACATAAATGTACTTACAAGCAAATCACTGTTCAAAGCACCTTTGCAGCTCAAACCCATTCTCTGGGAACATTCCCAACGGATAGAGGACTTATTCGCGTTTTTCTTTGTGTAAGCATACCCTTCATGAAGAAGTTTACGAGAACCTTTATTACTTGTAATAAATTCCATTTTGAATGAGTAGTCATGATGTTTCTAGATACATAGCATTATATACTGAACAATTTAACAGTTTGAAATGCAGGTTTGAAAATTAAGATTTTGTTTGTCGGAAAACTGCAAATTGGATTTAATCAATTACAATTAATTATAACAAAAGATCTTAAGACGGAGAGGAATCACATGTATTAAAGGATAATCATTAACTTAAGTATTTAAAGTAATTATCTAAGGCAGTATGCAATCAATTACATTCTTTTTAAGGGAATTAACATGCAATTAACGGGTAATTATTGACTGATCACTAAGATGACTGTAAAAGGAAATGTTTGCAAATTCCTTATTATAGTTAAAAATGAAATAGAAATGATGTACTATATTTAAATTTACATTTAGCTTTACAAGAGAATATATGATCTTAGATTGAGCGAATTATGAATACCCATCAAGGGGATTTTGACTACCCTATCATTTTGGTCGAGGGGATTTTGAATACCCTATTATTTTGGTCGAGGGGATTTTGACTACCCTATCATTTTGGTTGAGGGGATTTTGACTACTATGCCATTTTCAGGGTGAGGGGATTTTGACTGAGGGGATTTTGACATACACTCCCAATTTCAGCACCTAGAAGTTTAAGCGTTAAATCTTTCGGATTCAAGTTCTTTATCTCGTCGATAACAGTGTGGTTGCTCAGAGTTGTGTATACATATGTTAAAAATGTATTTCTTTTATCAGCTGTGATGAGACAACCTGAAATAATGTGTGAAATGTTATGATTTACTTCAGAACAATACGGGCATTCACTGTGTTTATCGCTTACGGGCCTTGACCAAATATTGGCGATTACTTTTATGATATAACGAAATGATTGTTCACTTGATATTTGATAAACAATAGCTGGTTTGATATCTGTATGGAACAATTTAAAGTAGGCGAAATCGCTGTCAGCGTTTAACCTATTTTTCCACAGTATTGTTTCATGTCTTATTAATGATCTATTAACAATATTCTTCCATACTTTCAATATATCGGTTCATTATATATTGTAGCTTGTATTAATATATTGTAAATAGTGGGTATGTAACCACATTGAATCGAGCTTGTGTTTTCCAGATACAAATATTTTTTGACAAATAGTATCTGATCGCAATGTTAAAATTTTAAATAGGAACATGAGTTTTCTTTTCTCGACTTCGGCTGATAATTGGATCAGTCCCAACATCGATTCACAGATATCTGAACGTATTCTTACCATAACTCCTTGAATTGGTTTTACATTGAACTTTTTTAGCGGCGATTCTTAAGTGATCGAAAACATCCACGTCCGTCTGTGTTAAGTCATTCCATATCTCGCAGCCAAACAATAATGTCGGTATTATTATTTTCCTATATAGACTAGTTGATGTCAAAGGGTTTATGCCCTGAGGGTGAAGGCCGAAACCTATCATCACAAAGAATGAATTTTTTGCTTTTTGGCACCTGTCCGATATTCTTCGGGCTAATTTTAAGTTCGAGTCCTGTGTAATACCAAGATGAGCTGTATACTGAACTTGTTGTAAATAACAGCTACCAAACAAAAGGTCAAGGTCTGACGTGTTTATTATATGAGGAAAGGTCATTAAGCATGAATTCTTCACGCTTATAGAAAATCTCCATAATTTTGAATATCTATATACCATGTCAAGTAATTGTTGTAGGCTAGATGGACTTAAGGCGCTGAGGGAAATGTCGTCTGCGAATGTTTGTTCCCGCTTTTTATTGACAAGACTCGTGTACTGTATTTTGAGTTTTCTAATTCCCTTAATAGTTCGTCTACATATACTAGGTAATAAAAAGTTGATAGTACTCCCCTCTGCCTGACGCCGCGCTCTACCTTTACCGGAAGTGACGTAATTCCTTGACATCTGATCACGCATTTAAGATCAGTATAAGAGTTAAGTAATAATCTTAATATTTTCCCTCTTATTCCTTAATGTCCAACTTTAACAAATAGTTCTTCATGCCAGACGGAATCATAGGCACCTTTTATGTCAAGGTATGCCATGAAAACTTTTCTATTTTGTTCAATTTGATGGTATATTATTTCTTGTACATTGAACACCGCTGTTATGCAGCTAACTCCTTTTTGAAAACCTTGTTGTTGTAAGCATGGAAATAATTTCCCATTTGCTTCTAAGTATGAATTAAACATATCAAGAAGTATTTTTTCAAGTATTTTATCAAGACAAGATAATAACGAAATAGGTCGATAACTGATAGGGTCACATTTTGGTTTACCATTTCCTTTATATATTGGGATAAGTAAGCTTGTTTTCCAAGTTGTTGGTATATATTCAGATTGTGATATCTTATTTAAGAGTATTATTATTGCTGCGTGTAGAGCTTTACCACTGTAAATGATGTGTTCATTTAGTTTAAAATCGTTTCCAGGATTTTTCGCGTTTTTAAACATCGAACCTTTTTTGATAACTCTGTATGTGTTACATCTGATTCTATAATATACGATTATTCCTCGGTGTTGGAAGCTTTAAAATGTTCGAGCTTTGTTTTAACATTTTCTGAAATTTTTTTTATAATATCATTCGATATGTTTTCTGATTCTTAATTTCCAAATATTTTTGAAAAATATATATTAAATCCGTTTACAATTTCACTGTCTTCAAACTTTTTATTTTCAAACAAAAGACTCTTGCATGTAAAATTCGAGTTTGGTTTCTTTTTTCGGAGTAATCGCCAAAATAATCGGAAATCTGTTTCGGCCGCTTTATCTAATTCTTCATTAGATCGCTTTAAGTAATTTGATGACTCGCACCGTTGAAGATGTCTAAAATTGTTTTTGGCTGCTTTATAATCCGTATAAACTTTATAATTATGTCCCCTTGGTCTACCGCATGCTATCCACTCAGTCACGTCTTAATTTACGAGATAGTTTATGCGCGCTTCGGACCTCTTGAGTCCAATATGGTTTAGAATAGGCGTTAAATTTGCTCAAGGGTATGAGTTTAGCGGCTTCATGGATAGCTTTTGTGATCAAGTCGTTTGATATGTCGATTGATAATGTGTCGTCGTTAAGGTCGTTTGTACTGAGTATATTTTATATTTTCTAATTTATTTTGGTATAATGCGATATGTTCGTCGGTACATTTCGGCCAGGCTATATTTGTTTGTTGTATGTTTTGTCTTTGACTTTCTATTTCTACTTCATAGGTCATTATAGGGGGTAAGAGGTCTGACGTCATTATGTGTCGTTCATCTATTGTATATAACCTTTTTTATATTAAGAATTGCTGAGTTCTCTACCAGTGAATGGTCGATCATCGACTTGGTAGGAATAAATGAAGATTTTGGTCCTTTGGTAGTATTCATTTTATTAACGACAGTAAAGGTATTTCTATGTACAAAATTACTCAGTATATGTGTTTTAGACCTGACAAGTCTACTGGTAATAGTGTCACTGTCAACTTGACCATTGAGATCACCAGCTACAATCACAGTACCTTGTGTTGTGTAAAACGATACTAATGTTTGTTAGTCGCTCAATGTATCTTTATACATTTTAATGTCACTGTTTGATGGCATATACACACAAACTATATTAGGTGGGTGAATCGATGTTGGGCATTACCTCAATACCAAGAATCCTATCATTTTTGATAGTGTTTATTGGAGAATTATTGCGATGTTATTTTTTCCTATACATAATTGCAGTACCTGCCCTGCCACATCGCGCGTTGCTGTAGAGACCGACAGTCGTATCTATCGTACTGTAAGATGAAAAATCTGAATGGAAACTGTCTAAAAAACTAACAGAACGAGCAAACAATTGATGCTAAAGTAATAATGCGATATCAATTGTGTGTGTGTCTAATAACTCACATAACGAGTATGCTGAAGACATTGTACCTCGAACGTTCCAACACATAACATTTAAAAGCATTATTGGTAGTTTAAACTTAGACATTGTGTTAATATTCATTTTTGCGTTTATCTAACTTTCGTCAATCCCTCAGCACCCGTAGTCATTGTCATATTGGTCCGTCTGTCGTTTGTCATATTGGTAATACACTTTGTCGTAATAGTCGTCGGCATCGTCGTCGTCGTTATTATGTCTGTTCCATCTATTTCGTCTCGTGTCATGATGTCGTCGTCGTTCGTCACGTCTTTCATTTACCTCTCTTTCCCATTCTGACTTTGATTTCCACTTACGACATGTAATGCCGTCTGGCCAAAACTCATACTGTTCTACTTTAACTATTCGTTGCATAGTAAGTAGGTAGGAATACATAACAAGAAACGTAAAAAGCAGTCAGGCTCGATGGGTTTTATCTAAAAATGAAACTCTTAATAGATAGAAATGCGTTAAATTCATATATGAAAGTGAGATTTGAATTATTACACCTTGCGGGAACATTAGAACAAACATGTCTAAATGTGAACGGTGAATTCCTCCAGTTGATTTCATGTTTAAGAATGCGTTTTTCGCTTCGGCCATTGGTCCGATACCCAGACCACGGACTCCACAGGGGATAATATGGGAATGGATTTTAGATACATACATCAAGTCAATCTCTATATATGTATGTATAATCATATAGAAGTATAAGTCTTCAAGTGCTAATTTTACGACATTATTAACAGTTTAAATAAAACACGTGATGTAGTGCCCCGTTTGAAATTTAAGTACGCTGTTGTTACCGGTTTTCGATCACTTAAGAATCGCCGCTAAAAAGTTCAATGTAAAACGGATTTTGACACTAAATGCTAGTATGCAACGTTTAAATAACTATCAAATAATAATTTTCTACCAAAACGATAACAAATACATGCCCATTGACTTCACCATTCACGTTAGATCACGGTGACCCAGTATACGTCCTACAAAATGGCGGCACCTGATTCGAGCACATGACAGGATGACATTATGTGTCAAACTAAAATGACACATGGCTGCAAAAGTACAAATAAAACTGCGCTAACCTTAAACATGAATAAATATTTCTCAATGGGTTAATTCCGTAACAATATCAATTCACTTAACAGCATGAGGGTTTTTACTTTTTTAATTTTTAAAAAAAATCATAGTAACCAAACAAAAACACTGACTTAAAAATATATATATATATATTCTTTTTTATTTGTTACTTTATTATTTAATCTTGATAAAACCACTTCTTATCCACTTCTTATAACAAACTGTTATTTCAACTGTTTGCTTGTTTTAAGTCTACATTTAAATGTGGTCCTGTACTAATTTCAATCTGATTTTTATTTTTTTTTACAAGAAAGCCACTCATCTGGAACCTTTATAACTTCTCACATGCACAAGCAAAATATTTTTTAACCTTTGACCTTGACCTGTATTGCATCAGTTTTTAGCAGACGTGTTTGAAATCGATATTCGTAAACAACCTTTGTCGAGGTTTTATGTAAACTGAAAAATGGTCATAGTGAGAAATACATTTTTTCAGGTCTGTACCATAAAATGACTTTCTCACTTATTGCCAATTGTGCAGGAAGTTGAAATACGCGTGCGCGATATTCGTTATTATGGGAAGTGATCGATTTCAGGTGACGCTCGAAAACAGGTTACGGCACCATAATAAGTTATTAAAATACAAATTGCTATTTCATTGAACAGTTTGGTGGAATTAAATACGTTATATACACACTGCGTCGTAAATGCCCACAAATGTGCGAAATAACGGATGACATTTTACAACACGTGTTACTTTCTAGAAATAAGTGTTTAAAAATGTCGTCTATAAACAATTGCATTCGTGATTGATTTTAGTTAAACCTTTTCCGAATAGTTTTGGAAAGCACTTAACTGATTACGGGAAATTCAATTTATTATTGGCACTTGACATGAGAAAGTAAGAGGCTACGGTTGTGTGCATTATTTTCTTTATCCGCAATCGTGTCCATTATTGCCCTTATTCGCACAACGCCGATATTGTTTCTTATTGACAGGACAGGTGTTCGACAAGGGAACTAAGTCACGGCAGATATGAGGTGTAAGTGAATACCCGGGCATTTTCCAGCATTTTCAAGATTAAGTTAAGATTTGTATGATCTGACACTCGTCATTTCATACAGAATTTTATCAAACGAGTTCTTAAACGAGAAAAAGCACTTTTCCTGAACCAGTTTAATGAATTTCTATACGAATCAGCAAGCGTCAAATTCTATTTATCACATTTCCCACGTACAGATAAAAATGACATATATGCAGATCCCCTTCACAGGCCGAATAACCATAACGAATGTGTAAGTCTGGCATAAAAAATAATTCTATCTAAAAAACACATTTATCGATTCGACAATACATTAAATGTTTTTATTTAACAACATTCATTATACTCGCCAGCACACTTATTAAAACTTTTCTTGGACGAGTTTAATAAAATTCTGAAGTTGTATAAATACACGAATTAATACAAAGGTCTGGTAAACCGGCATCGTATCAAAGACGTTCAACGTTGTAGTACACATAAGCGTTATAAGATATACGTCATGGTTGCATTGCACAGTAAATAAGGGTTGGTATGTGATACACGTGCATGAAAGGGAGAGGAGAGAGAGAGAGAGAGATAGAGAGGAAGAAAAAAAGAAAGGGAGATATAATGTAGTTGCCTGTTTTGTCCATTTTCCTTTTTTCTTTATACAGTATTTCCTACCTCTACTCTCTTTTTTTCTCGAGGCTGGCTCGAGCTTCCATTCGGTTGTTAGCAAGTTGTTCCTAAAGTAATTTGGACATGTTTGAGGGGGACATACAAATCGTCAGATGCTTTAAACATGTTCACATCAACATCATAAAATATTAAATTTGTAACAATCTACAAATGTGAAATTGAAAATAAAATGTAAATAAAAAATAGAAGTAGAGACCTTGATGAATAATCAGCATATATGTATTTCATTTCAAATCTTTTCTTAATGATGTAGTGTTTTATTGCTTTGTTATAACCCAGCAGAAATAATTACTAGTGATACAAGTTATTTCGAGTAGGTAGTGATTGATTTTTATTTCCCCTAGATACTACGCTTAGTATATATAAAGTGGTAAACCATCGATATTTTGATTTGGTTTGTTGTTTGGTGTTTAGCGTCATTTTCAACAATTGTTCAGTGATATCGCGACAGTGACTACTTGAGACAGTACGTGTATCATCAGCGCTGCCACACTGGAATAGCCCGCTGCAGACACATGGCATGATTCCCCACAGAGTCATATCATACCGACAACGGACAGACCAGATTATCAAACTATCCTATAAATGTTGAGCGCCAAGCGAGGTATCATTTTTCAAGTTTTTGGAATGACCCGGCCGGGGATCAAACCCGAGACCTTCTGCATGCTAAGCGGGCGATTTACTCATAGACCACCGCAGTGGTTGGTATATTTCTAAGATTGTTTGCATTGTGCGCGTTATTTCAATCAAATCAAGTAATTTTTACCAAACAAAGTAACATAAGCGCATTCTAGTTCTAAACTCGACGAATGAGCACATAAAATAAGTATAGCTTCAATATTAGGCTAGTATACTAGTATTACATTACAAAGCAGCCCGGGTCGCATCTCATTCGTATTCTCATAAGGGTGTAAGATATTTTTATATAATTTAAAACAAACCGTCTGCTTAGATTTTAGGAAGTTTCTTTGGTCCAAGATCTAAACTTAAAAAACACACTTATAAAAACATACATCGCCATGTTTTGTTTTTAAAATGGTCCTTTGAAACCTATTTTCATAGTGTTAATATTTAAACAGTCTGGCCAGAATGTGATTCGACCCACCATGTTGTTTTCGTTGGAACTCTCTGTAACACTGGCTATTACACACATGATTGGGATAAATAAAGCACTTCAATATAAAGTCCTGATGAAGGAAGAAAACAATATTCTTACTTACATAATCTGTTAGTACCAAGTACTCAATGGTGAAAACTGTGAAGCCAGATCCTCAACCGTGACTATACAATGTACGTAGGTCCTTGACCTTAGAACACGAGGTTTCCCGAATTCCTTTCAGGCGGATTAACCGCTACACACAGACATGTCAAACGGACATGTTAAACGGACACATGCAATAGTGCAGGATTTGCCCCGTTCGTTGGTAAACGCTGGGCTGTGTTACAAGATGTTAAACAACAAGTACATTTTTCGTTTCAGTTTTACATCTTTGTTTGATCTAGCTCAGTTGGTTACGCGTCTGACTATCAATACAGGAGTCGTGAGTTCGAATACCCCTCCCGGCAACTGTCTCCGTGATAATTGATATACGACATTGTATCTCATTATCATTCGTCTCTCACCACTGATTCAAGTGGGAAAGTTATCAGTTACTTGCGGAGATGGTGTGTGCTCGAGTACTGGTTAATCCCAGGAAACAGTGGTTAGGTTAACTGATCGTCTGTAAGCCCTCGATATCATAAAAATGACGCTAAATATTCAATCAATCAATCAATAAATAAATAAATCAATCAATCAATCAATCAATCAAAACATTGTTTGATCTGAAATGACAAACTAACAATACCTCTTGTTGCAAAGAAGTGATGTCATTTTACATTTACATTATTCTTTGGAACGTCCCACGAAACATTATTTTTTTCTCTGTTCTAATTATATAAAATGCATGCCTTTATCAATACAAACATTACCAAAGATTCTAAACGTGTCATGTACACATAGATACACATCTGTGCAATACCGGTATTTCTGTCCATGCAGGTTGGAGCATCACTATACGCCGTCATACTGTCATATCTACACACCCATGTATTACTGGTATTTCTGTCCATGCAGGTTGGAGCATCACAATACGCCGTCATACTATCATATCTACACACCCCTGCACTACTGGTATTTCTGTCCATGCAGGTTGGAGCATCACAATACGCCGTCATACTATCATATCTACACACCCCTGCTCTACTGGTATTTCTGTCCATGCAGGTTGGAGCATCACAATACGCCGTCATACTATTATATCTACACACCCCTGCACTACTGGTATTTCTGTCCATGCAGGTTGGAGCATCACAATACGCCGTCATACTATCATATCTACACACCCCTGCTCTACTGGTATTTCTGTACATGCGGGTTAGTAATTCACAATACGACTTCATACTATCATATCTTAACACCCTGCACTACTGGTATTTCTGTCCATGCGGGTTAGTGCATCACAATGTGCCTTCAAACTGTCATATCTACACCCCCATGCATTACTGGTATTTCTGTCCATGCGGGTTAGTACATCACAATGTGCCTTCGTACTGTCATTTCTACACCCCCCTGCATTACTGGTATTTCTTCCCATGCAGGTAGTGCATCACAATACGCCTTCATACTGTCATATCTACACAAACCTGCACTACTGGTCTTTCTGTCCATGCGGGTTAGTGCATCACAATACGCCTTCATACTGTCATATCTACACACCCCACGACTACTGGTCTTTCTGTCCATGCGGGTAAGTGCATCACAATGTGCCTTCATACTGTCATATCTACACCCCTCTGCATTACTGGTATTTCTGTCCATGCGGGTTAGTACATCACAATGTGCCTTCGTACTGTCATATCTACACACCCCTGCATTACTGGTATTTCTATACATGCGGGTTAGTGCATCACAATACACCTTCATACTGTCATATCTACACATCCTTGCATTACTGGTATTTCTGTCCATGCAGGTTTGAGCATCACAATACGCCTTCATACTGTCATATCTACACATCACTGCATTACAGGTATTTCTGTCCATGCAGGTTGGAGCATTACAATATGCCTTCATACTGTCATATCTACACACCCCTGCATTACTAGTATTTCTGTCCATGCAGGTTAGTGCATCACAATACGCCTTAATACTGTCATATCTTCACACTCCTGCACTACTGGTATTTCTGTCCATGCAGGTTAGCGCATCACAATACGCCTTCATACTGTCATATCATTACATCCCTGCATTACTGGTATTTCTGTCCATGCAGGTTAGTGCATCACAATACGCATTCATACTGTCATATCTACACACTCCTGCACTACTGGTATTTCTGTCCAAACGGGTTAGTGCACCACTATACGCCTTCATACTTTCATATCTTCACACCCTGTATTACTGCTATCTCTGTCCCTTCGGGTTAGTGCATCACAATACGCCTTAATACTGTCATATCTTCACAACCCTGTACTACTGGTATTTCTGTACATACCGGTTTGTGCATCACAATACGCCCTCATACTGTCATATCTTCACACCACTGCAATACTGGTATTTACGTACATACGGGTTAGTGTATCACAATATGTCTTCATACTGTCATATCTTCACACCACTGCACTACTGGTATTTCTGTACATGCGGGTTAGTGCATCACAATACGCCTTCAAACTGGCATATCTTCACACCCCTGCATTACTGGTATTTCTGTCTATGCAGGTTAGCGCATCACAAAACGCCTTCATACTGTCATATCATTACATCCCTGCATTACTGGTATTTCTGTCCATGCGGGTTAATGCATCACAATGTACTTTAATACTGTCATATCTTCACACCCCTGCATAACTGGTCTTTCTGTCCATGCAGGTAAGTGCATCACAATACGCCTTCATACTGTCATGTCTTCACACCCATGCATTACTGGTATTTCTGTCCATGCAGGTTAGCGCATCACAATACGCCTTCATACTGTCATATCATTACATCCCTGCATTACTGGTATTTCTCTCCATGCGAGTTAGTTCATCACAATACGCCTCTATACTGTCCTATCTTCACACCCCTACATTAATGGTATTTCTGTCCATGCAGGTTAGCGTATCACAATACGCCTTCATACTGTCATATCATTACATCCCTGCATTACTGGTATTTCTGTCCATGCAGGTTAGTGCATCACAATACGCATTCATACTGTCATATCTTCACACTCCTGCACTACTGGTATTTCTGTCCAAACGGGTTAGTGCACCACTATACGCTGTCATACTTTCATATCTTCACACCCTGTATTAATGGTATCTCTGTCCCTTCGGGTTAGTGCATCACAATACGCCTTAATACTGTCATATCTTCACAACCCTGTACTACTGGTATTTCTGTACATACGGGTTTGTGCATCACAATACGCCCTCATACTGTCATATCTTCACACCCCTGCAATACTGGTATTTACGTACATACGGGTTAGTGTATCACAATATGTCTTCATACTGTCATATCTTCACACCACTGCACTACTGGTATTTCTGTACATGCGGGTTAGTGCATCACAATACGCCTTCATACTGTCATATCTTCACACTCCTGCACTACTGGTATTTCTGTACATGCGGGTTAGTGTATCACAATAAGCCTTAATGCTTTCATAATTACACCCCCTGCATTACTGGTATTTTTGTCTATGCGGGTTAGTGAACCACTATGCAGTTTCATATTGTCATATCTTCACACCTCTGTATAACTGGTATTTCTGTCCATGTGGGTTAGTGCCTACTATGCTCCTTTATACTGTCATATCTTCACACCCCTGTATAACTGGTATGTTTGTCCATGCGGGGGTAGTGCACCATAAAACGCCTTCATATTATCATATCTTCACAGCCTTGCATTACTGGTATTTCTGTCCATGTGGGCCAGTGCACCACTATTCGCTTTCATACTGTCATATCTTGACCCCCATGCATTACTGGTATTTCTGTCCCTACGGGTTTGTGCATCACAATACGCCTTCATACTGTCATATCTTCACACCGCTGCATTACTCATGTGATATTTCTGTCAATGCGGGTTATTGCATCGCTATGCATCCCGTCACTTAACGACTCTCAATAGCATCCAAACTTACTTGCCAGAGCTCATGGAATTGTTTCAATATCCTCATCTGGGCAAAAGAAAAAAAAATACCAGTATAAGCTTTTAAAAAAGTCCAGCCAAAATACGCAGCTCTGTTATTGTTAAGTTTGAACGGAATTATGTACGAAATAATTGACTATTGAACAAAAACATCCCTTCTCGCTGACATGATAATTCTGCACCTGGCAGTTGTGTGTTTATTCCACATTCTACAACTTCTGTAGTAGAGCTACCAAACAGACAAGTGTGTGCTTGGCATTGTATTATGTAAACAAAACCTACACATATAATGTCAAAGGCTTTTTCATAAAGAATGTTGAGAATTCATTAGAAAATATTAATGTTTTGGATTGTTTTCAATCAGAAATCTGAAAATGTGTTTAATGTGTTTTTCAATGATACAAATGAACATAACATGCTGTATCTTACAGACTTGTCTCCAAAGACAGCAACGGCACACTGTTCAGACTAACTCGGCAACTATTTGATACGATTTTAAAACTCAGCATTCTTTAATTCCCTAATATAAAGTTTTCAGTGCGTTTTTCTATGATGCATTATAAGTTCAGTTTAGAATTATTTATCCAAGTTATTACAACTCGACAAATTACGCTTGAAGTCTTCCTGTGTAGACTGTGTACCATTTGTTATTTTTATTTATTTTAATTTAAGTGTTATTATATAAATGGCACACGCACGTTAGTTTGATATTCGTCTTTGATAGTCGAGTTTCGTCTATTGATTTGCGACATGAAACTTATTTCTAGCCAAACCTTCACCGCCGCCAATAACAAAGAGCTAACACCGGCATTTAAATATGGAAATACGAATATAAAACTAACTTCTATCAGCAAGGTACATAACTCGTACAGCTGATACCTCTTTTCATTATTTTTACAAACTCTCCATAAAAACGGGAGGCAAAATAATACATTTGAATACTATTAGATACTTAAATGTATTAGTTTTCGTCGTCAACTGACGTTAACGTCATAAAATCACGTTTTTTTACAGTAATAAGTTATCGTCATTTAGAATATAAATTGAGTCAGCTCGACGAGGGGGGAGGGGTTGGAGGGGGGGGGGGGTGTTATGGCACGATGGCGAAGACATAATGACACGAAAACACGATGGTGATGGTGATGAAGCGATGTTACGACACCACAATGACGAAGCTATCGCTTCTTCGTCAACGTGACTTCGCTCCATCACCATCGTAGCATCTCGTCTTCGTCATCGTGTCATCGCCCAATAACCAACGTCCCATCACTCCATCAACATCATGCCATCGCTCCATCACCATCGTAGCATCTCGTCTTCGTCATCGTGTCATCACCCAATAACCAACGTCCTATCGCTCCATCACCATCGTAGCATCTCGTCTTCGTCATCGTGTCATCACCCAATAACCAACGTCCCATCACTCCATCACCATCGTAGCATTGCGTCTTCATCATCGTGTCATCACCCAATAACAAACGTCCCATCACTCCATCACCATCGAAGCATCTCGTCTTCGTCATCGTGTCATCACCCAATAACCAACGTCCCATCACTCCATCACCATCGTAGCATCTCGTCTTCGTCATCGTGTCATCACCCAATAACCAACGTCCCATCACTCCATCACCATCGAAGCATCTCGTCTTCGTCATCGTGTCATCACCCAATAACCAACGTCCCATCACTCCATCACCATCGTAGCATCTCGTCTTCGTCATCGTGTCATCACCCAATAACCAAACGTCCCATCACTCCATCACCATCGTAGCATCTCGTCTTCGTCATCGTGTCATCACCCAATAACCAACGTCCCATCACTCCATCACCATCGAAGCATCTCGTCTTCGTCATCGTGTCATCACCCAATAACCAACGTCCCATCACTCCATCACCATCGTAGCATCTCGTCTTCGTCATCGTGTCATCACCCAATAACCAACGTCCCATCACTCCATCACCATCGTAGCATCTCGTCTTCGTCATCGTGTCATCACCCAATAACCAACGTTCCATCACTCCATCACCATCGTAGCATCTCGTCTTCGTCATCGTGTCATCACCCAATAACCAACGTCCCATGACTCCATCACCATCGTAGCATCTCGTCTTCGTCATCGTGTCATCACCCAATAACCAACGTCCCATGACTCCATCACCATCGTAGCATCTCGTCTTCGTCATCGTGTCATCACCCAATAACCAACGTCCCATCACTCCATCACCATCGTAGCATCTCGTCTTCGTCATCGTGTCATCACCCAATAACCAACGTCCCATCACTCCATCACCATCGTAGCATCTCGTCTTCGTCATCGTGTCATCACCCAATAACCAACGTCCCATGACTCCATCACCATCGTAGCATCTCGTCTTTGTCATCGTGTCATCACCCAATAACCAACGTCCCATCACTCCATCACCATCGTAGCATCTCGTCTTCGTCATCGTGTCATCACCCAATAACCAACGTCCCATCACTCCATCACCGTCATGCCATCGCTTTATCAACATCGTTTTCTATAGTTACTCACGGCAGATTATAATCGACTCTTTCAAAACTTTAAAAAAAAAGCGTTAGAAAATAATGTCTATCGGTATTTTTTGTTTTGAGTAAATACAGTGTCATTTTCATCGAGAAGAAAGACAACTCAATAGCATCACGACTGCGTTGTATAAGAAACGTGAAATATTCATTATATATCACAGAAGCAATTCTATAATTACTCATAACCTCCTTTTAACTTTGAAACATATTGATAACAATATTGATAACAATAATGATAACAATAACAAAAACAATAACGGCGACGACGACAGCGACAACGACAAGACAGCGACAACGACGACAACGAAAACGACATTAATAACGAAAATAATCATAATCATAATCATAATACTAAGTAGACACAAGGACACGTCGATAAAAAGTATTGTTATTTATTTCAAAACTGTCATTTTTTTTTTCATCCTGTGTCGCAATTTAAGACTAATTTCAAATTGGAAAACAGAAGACATTTTATAATTGAATAATCCTGTAACACAGTAGAGGATATTAGCCTGACTCATGCTTGAAATAAGGACTTGTCAATCACAGCTTTATACAATATTGTGGTAAAGTGACATAGCATCGTTCAGGACTCACACCACTATTATCTGCCTTGAGATGATACAACTTCAGTTCTCTTTGTTTCCTTTTTTCAGGGTTTTGAACTGCAGTGATTTTTTCTAGCATGAGTTAAATGGTCCGTATTTTAGAAATCACCACTGAAAAAAATCGATGCTGATACAAGCTTTCTTTACAAATCAGTGTCATTTCAGAATTGTTGCTTCGAATTGCATCGTAGGCGTATACTTTTGAAATTGATAGGTTTCTCAAAAACATTGAATTTTTAAAAAAACTGTTCAAGGCATGCTTTTTTCCCTTTATAATTGAATATCCAACCAGTGAAGAATTTGAGCCCAGACACATGCTGCAGATTATGTTTTTTCACTGTGTTTTGGAAATAGATGTTACAATGGAGCCCTATGGGAAATGTTATAGTTGTGTGATACTTATACATGATGCTGTCTGTATATAACAAAATAGTTAGGTTGTTGTGGCCTAATTTAGTAGTGTCAGCTAGTACATGTCAATATAGGCTATAATTAGAACAAGTAGCGTGGAATTGTTAAAACGTATCGATAGCTCGATAGGAGTAACGATCTTTTAACATATTGATTCTTTGATTAAAGAATAAATCATTTTGATGTTTTTTTTTCATGAAATTCCATTTAGTATTCAGAAAGTTAAATAATTAAACGGGTTAATTATTTATAAAACTAAGATAAAATTACATTCGGCCAAATAGCGTAAAATCCGCATCGTACCATATAGTACGATATTTTGAAAGTTTGTTGATTCATTAAGGTATATGGAGTGTTTTACTATCTGACTGTATTATTGAAACACTATCCAGTCTAGCAGAAACATCTATCGGAACCGTTGTGACGAGAACAATTGATAATATTACTGTTCCATTACATAACGGCAAATGAGTATGTGAATGTTATTTTATGTTGTATATGGTTGAGTGATTTAAATGTCTGATTGATATATTTTGACGTTATAAGATCTAAGTAAAGTTGTATAAATTGTTCATATCCATTCCGAAGAGTATTTCTGTAATTTAATTTCGCATCCGCGGTATTAAGAGTTGTTTTTTATTAGAATATAGGTCGAGGAATCTGAGAACGTATTTTGAGCTGTTGATATCGTGTTTACGATGAAGTATTGAAATTCATCATGTTAGATAGATTAATAGATTAATATGTGTAATTAAATTTTGTAGATGCTTATTCTGATATTCACAAGGTGAATAGATACAGAATTGGTCTGTAATTGTTATATTATAAATGAGAAATTATGTAAAGATATAATTGCTACTTTGAGATTGACGGAAATTCATATATGAAATGTTGTTTAAACTACCTTGAAACTGCAGATAGTAGGAATTGAATGAACTGTTATCATATGTTGATAAATCTACCATGAAACTGTTAGATGGTAAGAATTGAATGCACTGTTATATTATGTTGATAAATCTACCATGAAACTGTTAGATGGTAAGAATTGAATGCACTGTTATCATATATTGATAGAATACCATGCAATTGATAGATGGCAAGTAATAGACGCCATTTCATTACGTATTGAGTAACTAGTAAATCTGAGTGTATATATATATATATATATATATTGTAGCCGTGTTTAGACGTACGCGAGACATGTGTCCGCTACGTTAACGACGTGTGGACGTGACAGGAAGTCAGCTGGTGGTAGTAGCGTTATAAGGACAGCAATCCACATACTTGTTATTTGGACGACTTGACGATCCTGGCGTCGGAGTACAGTCAAAGATAGTCGATACGAGGCGACGTAAAACAAGATAACTCAGTACAGAGTTCTAGGGTAGATAACCCTGTTTATATAGACATCGCCACGAGGGACGATTGATGCTTAATCTACGATAATCCGGACGCGGTAGAAGTATCTAAAATACAATATTAGTGTATTTTAAAAACAGTTATAGCATTCATATGATGTAAGCAGTTTGGATCGTGATAATAGATATACGGATCGTGTAGGAGAAAGAACTTGTGATTAAGAATATGTTATTTCTATCATAGGACATTTTAAACCAGCTGCGTTTTTGTTGAGTAATTAGCTTTAAATTGTATATATTGTATAATTTTACATTCGTAATTTTATTCATATAAAATTGTAAATCGTAAATTTTATTTTGAGTATACTTGTATTCTACCCTCGTGAGTTGTCGGCCCTTGGTCATTTTGCTACACTGTAAGACGTCATCTATTATTTGGCTTTGTCTTGAATAATATAATTCAAAAAATGAATATAATGAGCAATTAAGATTAAAAAAACACAGCCATTTAATTTATTCTCATAATCGCAGCCCTCTAAATGCAGGCAGTTGAATTAAAGGCAAAAGTACTCAATGACAGTTGTGCAATTGCTTTTATTCACTGTATTTATTCCATTTGAAATGTTTTAATTTTCATTTATTATGTTAATATAATCATGTATACTATTTGTACGGAGAAAGACACCGTGCGAGATTTAAAAAAAGAAATTGTCTCACAATATAAATTATGTAAATTGTTTAACCTTTAAATAATATCTGAATTTATACTTTATTTATATCTTTTTTTCTTATTTATCTTTGGTACTTAATCCCGTGATAAACACGTATCTACATCTAGTTTTATTTCCGTGTCTCTATTCACCAATTTATTGATGGCTTAATGAAATGATATATTTTCAAGATATTGCATAATAATTCAAATAGTATAAAAAGTATGTAACAACGTTGACAAATGTTGTAGTAAAACATTTTACAAAATGCTCAGTATGTGAAGTGTTCGTTAAATAATGTTCATTGACCGATTAAATACCAATTGCGTAGCATTGCATTGCATTGCATTGCATTGCATTGCATTGCATTGTATTGTATTGTATTGTATTGTATTGTATTGTATTGTATTGTATTGTATTGTATTGCTTTCAATAACAAAAGTTCCAATCTCATCACGGCGGTGTTTGTTCGAGACATTTTTAAGCGCTGTTTTATTGGAATATCATGCTCAGATAGTGTGATACAACACCTATGCTTTCCGGTTATATCGCGCTATTCACGTTATCCAAGAATTAAGGTTATTGGCGCTACCTATTTCATTTTTTCCGCCGAGTAAATTTCTACCCAGAAGTCATGTTTCTGTTTTGTCAACAAGGTTCTGTCAAATGACAAAACATCATGGTGATTAAGTTCATTGATTAAGTACATTTGATGCCATTCACCTTGAATCCAAACTTTGTAACGGGAAACTAGAAAAAACATACAAATAGCTGCCCGATAGTGATTGCTATCGGCACATCTTTTAAGAAATAAAAATGTTTTTGTCACGTTAGAATGGATTATAATGATAGCATGTTACAGTATATTTTATGAATTATGGTTGAATCATGTTAAGTTACATGTGTTCCAGATTTTATCAATGGATAAAATTGAGTCATTTTCAAAGTTGTATGTTATTTATTATTCGATACCGTCGGGTGTCAGTTCCGATATTCTCCATTCATAATGCTATTCGACGATGAGCATCTATGGCGGATATTCTCTTTAAAAAATAACGGGGTACGCAACCCATGTAAACGCCCATAGTTTATCAAATTTCATTATTATTCTACTGAAAAAAACGTGTTTGCCCGTTCAGATTTTGTGCTGCGCTACCTACATATGCTCCCCTCTAAACTAAAACCCTGGATCCGTCCCTGCTAATCATGTGAGTATGGCTTCATAATCAAATATGCATACCACATGTGGCTATCCCCCTATA